>VWZX01001664.1:0-73210 GCA_013399015.1 Galbula dea
AGCGCTCCCCTCCTAGTGGGCTCATCCATCACTTGCAACAAGAAGTTATCATCAACGCACAGGAGGAACCTCCTGGACTGGGAATGGCTGGCTGAGTAGNTGATTGTGAGGCCACTGTCAGCTGCCTGGAGAAAGCCTCGTCAGCTTCCTCATCCTGATCAGGTGGCCTGTAATAAACACCCACAACAGTATCCCCCATGCCAGCCTGCCCCTTAATTCGCACCCATAAACTCTCAACTCGCCCCTCATTCACCTCTGGAGAGAACTCAATACATTCCAGTTGCTCTCTCACGTAGATGCTCTTTAGAGTATAAATTTAAAACAGACAAAGCACTACATACTTTACTGAAGGATTAGTCACAGAACAAGAACACAAAGCACCTTCCTTCACTGACATGTATGTCACAATAAAGGAACAAGACATACACAAACCTGAGAGCTGAAAGCTTTGTATACTTACATCTCCATCTAGTGGCCTCTGGTCGTCAGAGTCCCTGGTTGGACTGATGTCCTGCCTCATCACCCAGATGGGCTCCTTAGGTTCATCAGGGGTGTAAGGAGAACGGATGGTCCTTGTCTTCACTTCCTCAATAGCCTCTTTAATATCTTTGATGGCCAGCGAAATTGCATCTCTCTTTTCCTTGCTGTATCTCTGTACAGATTCTCCCAAGCTGGAAGAAACTCGAGAACCAGCTGGGAGCAGGCCATTGCCTTCATGCCCATCACCAGCAGGAGCATGACCATGCTCCACACTCTGCTCTGCTTCTGGCATGTCTTCAGCTGCCTTGTCTAGGCTCTGAGAGCTCATACTCTGCTTCACCTCTGCTACAATCTGATCAATGTCCTCCTCTTGCTCATAACTATCCATTCTTGGGTAGGGTGCAAACTCTGCCTCCTTCTCAGGGCTGTCAGACTCTCCATCAGATCGTTCATCATAATGGTGAAGGCGGGCACCAAGTGCCTCCTTGCGGTAATTGTCAGCTTCTTCTCTTTCCTGCTCATACTGTTGAATCCCCTCCCTAGCATCGATGTCTGGTGTATCTCCTATCTCCTCATAGACATGCTCCTGCAGTCCGTAATCAGCATAAGGCTCAGCATACTGTTCATCTTCTCCTCGGTGGAAGAGCCGATGTGTATAGACATAGCCCGAGTATGCTGCATTCATGGCTTCCTCATGTTCAATGGAATGGAAATGCAAGTGATTGGGCAGTGTTCGATTATGAATGGCCTCGCCATGCTCAGCCTCAGCATTCTCCGTGTACTCCTCAGACTCAGGCCTGTACTGCACCGCGTATGCGCTCTCATCCTCATTTTCCTGAACTCTCTCTGTGTCATATCTGTCCTCCACTGTGGCTATAACATCCCCTTCTGCAGTATCTGTATGATTGTGGAAACCACTCTCAGTGCTGGCCGACCGAGCTAACATCCCTTCCTCCTCCTGCCCAGACAGGTGTCCTTGGCTGCTGTTTGTAGGCCTGGGGTAGCGTGTTGCATACCGCTGCTCCTCTTCTACCTCTGAGTGCTCCAGGTCAGCCTCCACTGACTCGTTCACTGCTCCATTTGCTGGCTCTTCACTTACCTCCCCTTCAGGTGGTCCAACCAAATGGTTCATGGCAAGTTCTGGTGGGTGGGTCACTTATTCTATTGACATTTTGTCTATCACAGCTGGAAAGAAATAAAAAAAACAACTCTGACATTACTCTTAAAAAAAAAGTGGAGTCAATAAACAGAAGCAGCAACATGCACTCTTCCTTCCCCAGCAGACAAATATTTGACTTCATCAGCTCTGAAGTCAGATGACAGCCAGCACAACAGTCTGACCACCCATGAGCTTAATCTTCAACAGCAGCAACGAACAACAACCCCCTCGGGGACAGTGCTGCTTACTTCTCTGGACAAATTCTTTGTGGAAGAGCCATTTCCAAGCAACTCCTTGGAGGGGCTTCTGTGGACTGCTGTGGCATTTTGATAGCATTGGCAGGTGCACATTAGAAAAGCTAACTTCTGCCAGAGGCTCAACAATGCTAGAGATATGACAGAAACATTTCACCTTTGCTCCACTGCTCTCCCTACAGGTCACTAACTCAGTGCAAAGGAAGGATTTTGTAATGTAGCATGACAGATTTAGTCCCATCACAGGAATCTGCAATTGCTCAGACACATGATGGCTATGCTTACTATACTTCTTCAGTATGGTATCTTCAGCTGAGCTAGTCACCCTATGCACTTCAAAAAAATCATTAGAAATAAAAATGCACTCTCAGGATATCTGAAGCACTCGTTCCTTCTTCCCAGAGAAGCACCTGACAGATAGATAGAACATAGTAACCTTTGTGGAAGGTATCTATAATCACCTAAGATAGCTTCTGCATCAAATATCTTCTATAAACACAGAGAAGACATTACTAATATTCACAACTATGACCACAGTGAGACAAGTGGAGCATCTTGGTCTTGCTGACTTTGAGTAAAAATCTCAAAAGATGACATAATTCCTAGAGAGGTCTGCCAATAATAATAAATACGCAGGCCACTAAGAAAACTTTTTACGAATACAGATTAGGTACTACAAGTTTCATAGAGCAAATAGGCCCATGTAGCTCAAAAGGTTTCTTTTTTAACAGCTCCAGCTATTCTGAAACTTGCCTTATGTTTACAAAATGTAGTGTCATTAAAAGGACATTTTAATGTCATTTTAGGTCTTAAGTAAAACCATATATTTGTAAGTAAAATACAGCTCTAGTCTGTGACTTACTGATAAATACTAAAAGAAAAGCTGTCTGCTGGCAGGCTTGTAACATGAAGGAACCATAAAAGCATGTGTCAATTCCATTAACATAAACATAAAATACAACTTGAACCAAATGTACTGAACTGAAGCAAGGAGGTTCAGGTGCCACCTTGCTGACTAAATGAGTTCTGTGCAAAAGGGCTATGGGAACAACTTCTGTGACAAAAAAGCAACAGTAATTTTAGTTGCCTTCTACTAGAAATGTTGACAGGCAGTCAAGGCTAGGTGGGAGTTACTTATGCTATACTTCCATAGGAAATCCAGTGGGTTCAGCTTCCAGCTCAGCAAACACTCCTTGTCTTTGCCATACCTAATGTTTTGTCATTAAAACTTAGGAGTCCCTAAAAAAGAAGGAAACAAAATACATTTTGGGCCTTGCTCTAGACAGATCTTTCCATTTTCAGAAAGAGCACATACATAACTTTTGCAAATCTAGCACGCTGTATTTATCTTCTGAGACTTGCCTTTCCCACCCACATCACAAGACAGAAAAATATATAGTATATCATACAGTGTATAAAAAATGCAGATGTAAAATAATAGCTGATAGATCACGTTAACTTGACAGAATAATATGTTCTACACAAACCAATCCTTTTTCAAAATAACTGTGAAAAAAATAATTTTGCTTTTTCCAGCCTAAGGAGTTATGTTAGTAAGAAGCCTTCAGTGACAAGGTAAGGTCTTTTCCAGCAAAGGCTCCAAGAAATAGGGAAAAAATGGGCAGAATACAACTGTATATACAGGTGTGTGCCAGAACTAACAAACCAAACACTCTCCTCCCTGCAGTGTAAGACATTATTTAAGTAAAAAAACTACACTGGAGAGCTTTCCATTTTAGGCCCACAAAAGAAAGAAGATTTCAGGGCATAAGAGCCCTTTGAAAAGATTACAAACCATACAAAATGTTGCTAAGAAACACCTGAGAACCCCAATATTTTCATTTTGCAAATTAAAAGTTTCCATTGTTCTTTCTACTTGTGAAATTGCCCTCATTTGAAGAATGATCTCAGGTTAATTTTCAAGAGCATCTTTTGAGAGGATGAGAAGGAAATCTGAGCTTTACCTAAAGCTCTTCACTGAAAAACATTCTCTTCTGTTTGTCCTTCTTTCAGTAATTTCAATTTGATTTCACTTTTTAATTTTTCAAACAATCAAGTACTATTTTCAAATGTATTTTGAATTGTTTTCCAAAGAGACATTTCAATTGTTAGAAAAGAAGATATGTTTACTTATAAAATTGTAGATCTGAATAAATGCCCTTAGGTTATCCAAGCCCCAATAACCTTCAATGAAAAGTAAGCTTCTAAGTCAAATACATTTATTTGACTGTTTAACAGTCTTCAGGACAGTAATTTAAAGACACACATTTTATGGTTGAGGGTTAGAAGCACTAAATCCCTTTTCATACATGGTAGCTGGAAGATGACTAAAACCACTTTTAATTTTTTTTTTTACTATTCTTAGTAGCATTTCCCTCAAGCAAATACAAGGTCTGCCTGACTTTTTTCTCACCAGGCCTTCAGAAAGCACTTTATTTCCAGCAAGCAAACAAAAGCCAATAACCAACAGAAAATGCCATATACAGAAGAGAATATAAGCAAGAGAGGTCATCTGACCTTGGAAATAAAGACACAGCATCCATCTGAAAGATATTATACTCTCATATTAATTACCCAGAACAGCAGCTGTGCTCCAGTAATCAAACATGAATGGGGAAGTGCTCTGTAAGCACTCTTAGCTTTGCACTCAGCTAAAGTGGATGGATGAATCTGTGTCCAAGACAGAGAAATCTGAGGTTGATTACTACTGCAACTAGCCCTTTGCTGAAGGTTAAACTGCATTCCTGCCTGAAAAGAAGAAAAATTAAAAAACATCCACACACATATTTCTCAAGCAACATAATTAAAAAGATGGAAGTTTATGAATTTTTCTCTGCTACTTTATATTTAAAAAAAGAAGTATTTCAAACATGGCATACTATCATCTCGGAGCAAGACCACAACTTCCATGGCTGGTACTACTCAGGAGAAGACACGCAATTAGAGAAGGTGAAAATGTGATGGTCCAGATTCCAGTTTTGTTTGTTATTTTCCCAAGTACAGATGTGTAACTGTTTGCTTTCTCTTGCACACAGGCAGAAATGAAGCTTTTATTATTATTATTATTATTATTATTATTATTATTATTGTTCCCAATACGCCTTAGAGTTTACTTTATAAAAGCACTATGCATCACATTTCCAGAGTCTAATCCAGGGTTCCTGGAATAAAAGATTGCCGTGGTTCAGCCTCACCAGCTGGCCAAAACCACACAGCTGCTCACTAATTCCACCCCTGCTGGTGGGATGGGAAAGAGAAAACACAAGGGCTCAAGGGTCCAACCTAAGGACAGGGAGAGCTTATTCACCACTTAGGGTAATGTGCAAAAGACAGACCAGACATTGGGGAAAGACAAAATCTAATCTAAACCATAACTGAATCTGGGTAGGGGGAGAGCACATACATACCTATACAAAACCCACACACAGCTGTCATGTTCCACCTCTCCCCTTTTCCAATCCCAGCTCCTGCAGAAGGATGGAGAAATGTTTCTGTGTGACCTGGTCTAGGGAATCCTGCTGTGGCAGGGGGGTTGGACTAGATGATCTTTCAAGGTCCCTTCCAACTCCTAACATTCTGTGATTCTGTGTGATTCTGTGAAATACCCGGAGTGACACCCTAGTACAGTCCAATCCACTCCACAGTCGTACCAGTTCATCCTCTCCAGAGGGTAAGCCCTTGACTGCCCTTTCCTCTAGCAATGTGGCATCCCTCCCACAGGGAATTACCTCCATGGGTCTTCCCCAGACTCCCAGTATCTCTTCAGGAGAACCCCCAGGCTCCAAAGCAGGCTCCTCCTGCATCATGGGCCATGCTGACTGGGCTCCTTGCCTGTGACTCCTCTCTGTCTCTCTCTGCCTCTCTCTCTCTCTCTCTTTCTCTGTCTCTGAAACAACAGGGCTATGTAAACCACCCTGAACATTCACGCTCAGCACAAACCCTGCACGCTCCATCCCAAGCTGGGGAACCTTCCTAAACCTTCTGTACCGAGCATGCCCAGTACAAACTTACCACAAAGATCTTCTCTCAGATGGTGTGTACTATTGCCACTGTCTCAAAACAAAAGTTGAATGCTGTGTGGAATCAAGAGCACACAAACGTACACACAAGGTTGTTGTTTTCTTTTTTGTCACGTACAGAATAACAGGGGAAGTCAGTCAGGAAGGGGCCACAGAAGGTCTCCACTCTAAGCCCTGCCCAAAGCACAGCCAGCTTTAAGATCAGATCAGGCTGCTTGGGGAGTTATCCAGACAGGGCTTGGTTACTTCCAAGGCTACAGATAGCACAGCTTGTCTGGGCCCTGGCTTTAAAGCTGGGCTGTCTTTGTGGGGAAAATGTTTCTTCATTACAGACAGTTTGAATTTCCCCTGTTCCACACGTGGCTGTGTAGAACCTGGCTGCAACTCCTCCATTCCCTGGCCTGTTGTTGGGCGACCCTGAAGCCATCTCTCCTCCCAACTAAACAAGCCCCAGTCCTGCAGCCTCTCCTACCAGGGCAAGGGCTCCAGCTCCACCACTTCAGTGGCCTCCCATCATCTCCCATGAGTTTATTAGAGTCACTCCTTTACCAGGGACCCAAAGTGGAGGCAGTACTCAGGTTGGGACTGACAGGCACTGAGCAGAGGGGACAGTCTCTGTCCCTCCTCTGGCTCTCAGGCCTGTGTCCAGCTCACACTGTACCAGTCACCGCTGTCCCTTTTTTTGCTGCTTGGGCTGTGCCCCAAAGCTGCTCCTTGTCCCCACCAGCCTGTCTGTATCACTGCAAAGGGTATTTACAAATATATACACATTTTTTAAATTCTGTCTTTTCATTTATAAGAAGTATAACTGTTCCCTTTTATTTTGCAAGAGAAAAGTTAGTATGCCAATTAACTATGTCAGCAAAAATTGTTTTGTCTTCCCTTAAAAGCTCTACACATATTTACCCATGTCTTCCATTAAAAAAAATGCTGTTCTATTATTTGAATGTGTTTACCTATAACTCCAACTCCCACTATAAGCTGAGACCACTGACTGAATTTGCAAAGCTGTTCCACCCCAAATGCAAGCTGTCTTGGCAGGTTCTCTGAGGAATTTCAAAAAGCACCTACTTTTTTCAGACTCCAATATATCAGTGTGTCCCTTGTACAGTTACTTCATAAGGCTTATGAACGTAAACTACCTTTCAAAAAAACCAACACAGTTTTCAAGCAAATATATGTCTTTGAGACACATCTTCAAAATGTTGGGGTTTTTTTTAAACACATTCTACGTAAAAAATGGCTGAGAATTTAGCAGCATATGCAATGTTCTCTTAGAAGTCTCCACCTCTCCTATTTTAGACAACTCTCTCTTTTCTGACCTGGGAAACCTGGTTGCTTCTGTTGCCAGGTACTAAGTAAGCTAATCCAAAATAGCTTTATACAAAAAACAAAGCTGTGAAACCTATGTTTCTTGCCACTCATCAAAAGCAGCACCTGGAAAGTGACATTAACACCCCACCAGGTACACACAAGAAGTCAAATTTGGGCCACGACAGAGGGGAAAAAAAGAAGGCAAAACAGTGAATTTATGACCAAAAAATCACTGAGCTACTAGAACAGAACCATCACAGGATTTAAGGCTGCAGCAGAAAAGTAAACAAAAACTACAAATTCTTGCAAAGACATAATTACATCTAATGTTTAGATATGTAGTTATAAACATTCCCACATAAACCACAATTAAACATTATGTTATTAATACCAGAGATCCATATGGAACAATAAGGAACAGAGTACACAAGCCACACTGGAATGGAAATGAATCAGATAAAGCTGCAGTGTGCACATGAGTAACACAAAAGCAAATCATACATCAGATTTCAGTTTCTCAGTATTTCTAAATCTACTTTGGCTCTTTCCAGGGTATAAAACTCACAGTGGAAAGGGTGAACATGTATCCCCAGCAGGCTTCCTAGACCACATGATCTCAGATTAACGCTGTCATTACAGGGCATTAATTCAAATTTCTGCTTCCAATTTATAAATTGCTCACATCAGTTCCTAAATATCTCTTTAAATTGAATTGACACAACAATTAAAGTAACCTGAACAAGTCACACCTCTACTGTGGAGTGTGAAAATGTCATCACTGCAGATTACAGACTTCTAGGACCATATCATGTTTTTGCTCAACAGCATTTTTAAATTCTACGTACCTACTTTTGGTTTTAAACTTTTTGTTTTGATAACACAACTTCACCATTGCTGTTAAGTTTTCAAAAGCACTTCTCCATTTCACATACTGCAGATATGAACTGGTAAAACTACAGAAGACCAATCCTGAAGAAGTGGAATACATGGGATACAGCACTTGCTTATCTTTCTTAGTGTAACATGTACTTAAAAATGTACCATTGCCTGGCAACTGTTAACACGTAGCTACTGAAAACACTAGATTTTACAATCTGCACACACACCCTCCCCACCCTCCTTGCTTTGTCCTAGAAAAACAAAAAACTTAAAACCAAAAGCTCTTATTTCAACTGTAATTTTGATTGGAATTATATGTTACTACATGCTTTCTGACAGTGACTTTTCTATAAATGCTTGAAAAAGGCAATATGTAAGATGTGAAGATGTTACTCAGACTGGGGAGAAGGAAGAAGATGGAAAAATGTATTTGATATCATCATATCAACTCTTTTCCATCTGCATCTCACCATTCAAAACACCTCAATTAACAGTTTCTAGAAGCCACATCATAAACTCCTTTTCAAAGGCTAGATGCATGCCTGGATGACATTATTGAGAAGAAAGGTTTAAGTATCAGCTAGTTAGTCTCTTCTCTTTGAGTGACCGCAAGACATCACAGCCCATTCTTGCTTCTATTCACAGAAATTAGGTAAGCAAGAGCATGTAAGGGCTGTAGGCTATCAAAACCTCATGAAATCCCACTAATAAAGAGATGTAAAGACGTATGGACAGCTGAAAACTTATGAAGTGTGTCGAATCCCCAGTTCACCCTCCCAAAAAAACCCAAGCCAAAAAAAAAAAGGAACACCTTAGTGGTTTCAAGCTGCAGTATTCCTGGAATTAAATACTACTGCAGTCGTTTTGAGCTTCTATCTAGGCTAAGCTGGATGGGGCTCTGGGCAATCTGATCTAGTGGAAGGTGCCCCTGCCAGGCAGGGGGGTAGGAACTAGATGATCTTTAAGGTCCCCTCCAACTCTGACGATTCTAGGGTTCTGTGATTCTATGTAACTTTCATGTAATTCTCAGGAAAAAAACAACAACATGGAACAAAACAACAGATGCAAAGGAGGAGGAAGCAGGAATGCACAGATGTAGGTCAGAGGAGATTAAAATGGACTTTTTTCTTCCAAATGGACAACTTTCTCTTCTGCTCTATTTCTGTCACCATTTTAGTCCATATAGTAAACCCAATCTAATCTCCAGCCATAAAGTTAAAGTAACACCTGCAGATCCTTTTACTTCCATTTCAAGAACAAGCTGCTGATTCAGTCCACATTAAAAAGAAAACCAAATCACAGACCAGCTCATGAGTTTCCAAAGATCTGAAGGAAAACTGATCTCCCATTTGTATTTTCTTACTGATTTGCAACTGCATCCTCTTCAAAACCACATGGAATGATGACATACATTTACTTCCCAAGCACAGTCTTGAGTGATTACAGAAAAAAATTCTCAACTACTTTTTTCCATTGTTATGACGTTTCTGAAATGCTGTGGCCACTCGTCAGCACCAGAGTACCACTAGGCACCACACATCAGATTTTCAGCTGCAAAAGGGCTGTTTGGCTAGACTAGCACCTTCCTGCATTTGACTGTCCTCACCAGACTGGTCTGCCTATTCCAGGCTCCCCAATAACAGTCTTGTCTAGACCAAACCATTAACAACTTCTGCACCTTCAGTGACTTAGGAAGCAAGATACACCCTGTGCTCTTCCGCAGAGCTGATGAGAGAAGATTAAGTTATTCAGACAGACAGGACATAGGGAGCTGCTTGAAAGAGTCCAGCACAGAGCCACAAAGATGATGAAGGGGGTAGAACATCTTCCTTATGAGGAAAGGCTGAGGGAGCTGGGTCTCTTTAGCTTGGAGAAGAGGAGACTNGATTCTGTGATCCCCTCCTCTGTTCTCTGAACGGACGAAGATCTTGTCTGAGACCTATTTTTCAGAACACGCACATCTCTGTTAGTGGAACTAGTTGCTCCAAGGCGACTACTACCCATGAAATCTGTTCCTCAGACATAATTAAACCCTAATGAAGGCTGGCATTTCTCCACATCTGCAGCTCAGAACAGAACTTGAAGAGTATTACTAATTGCATTGTACACAGCTCAACAGTCCTCAGATTTGTCTCTCAAATGGCACCTTGCACAGAAATTACAGTCTGAGCAAGGGAGATGGGAGCAATGCTCCTCTACAGCCACAGGGCTCCTGCCACATTAAGAAAAAAGTAAATCTGTTGATGTTAACCAAGTTAAGCAGATGACACACTACTGCCAGATGATGAAAATCAAAACCAGATGTATTCTGTCAAAACCACAAAGCTTTCCATACACTTGCCAGTCTCTACCCACTAAGAAAACAAACTTACTAGAATACAATTAAACAGGGGAGAGTTCAGAAGAAAACGAAGAATATTGAGGAGGGTTACCCAAACACACTCCTCACATTCCTATGCAACATTTAATGCTAGAACCTTCATGCAAACCAGTCTAGTCAAGTAATACATACAAACAAGGGGAAAAAAAGATAATAGTGTAACAGCACTTAATGATCCAATCATAGGCAAAACAGAAATAAAATATTTTCTAAACCACATAGGGTGGCAGCTGTCTTCTTTTAAAAATTACTTTATGTCCTCCTCTCCTACAATGTTTCTGTCTGCAACAGAACTGACTTTTAAAAGAACCCTAACCTTCAGATGGCTCACATTTCTGGAAAAGTAGGTTATTTGTTTTCTCTTTTTATATATGAATATTTGGAGTTTAGTAGAAGATTTTATTCCATTAAAATATTTCTGTTATGCATTCTTAACCTTATCAAATCTTTTTACGTTATTAACACATCAAAGTAGTGGAATTTGACTGTCCTCACTCACCAGACTGGTCTGCCTATTCCAGGCTCCCCAACAACAGTCTTGTCTAGACCAAACCATTAACAACTTCTGCACCTTCAGTGACTTAGGAAGAAAGATACACTCTGTGCTCTTCTCCAGAGCTGATGAGAGAAGAGAAAGCAGAAAAAGCAGCAAATAAAAAGAGCAGTTGTAAGGCAAAGTACACTTCACATGGATAAACTTTCAGGAAGAACAGCAGAATCCCAAAATGTTTCAATAGTTGAAGTAATTAAAATATTTGGGTATTCACCTATTAACATTTTTCTCGTTTCTGCTTGCAGACAGTCTGAAGGTCAATGGCTCCCTTCACTTATCCTCAGAAATTATTACGGTAATATATTTCAAAGACACTCATCATCCTTTCTCTCCAGGAAATTCAAGCCCTAATTATTTTGGTTTGTTTCGTTTTATAAAGAGAAAATATGATGCCTCTTAAACATACCATTAAACCTAAGTAAGAGGGATTTTGCAATGCCAGGGAATACTCTTTTTAAAGTTATTCTGCCTTATCTTTTTATTCCTTTTCAAGGAAGGATCATACCTCCTACAGTAGAATGTCTTTCTCTTCTGACATCCCAGCTTAAGTGTGATATTTAAAGCTGTACTCTCCAATACTCCACAGTATTTAACTCAAATTAAAAGCCATGCTAGTCTGGTCTTTGCTATCTATCAAGCAAAGTAGTATTTTGGACCTCTCTTCACGTATCTGACCTTTGCATAAGTGACCTTGTCAGAACACACATACCAGTTCTGTATTCTTTGCTATACCACAGCATCATTTTGGTTTTAATTTCTTAAATTCAGGACAAAAAGTATTGAAGATATGATCTCTCACATGGAAACATGCTTTAAAATGAAGTAGGAAGCCACTGAATTAAATTCAAATACGGAAGTGGATTAATAAAGCAAAGAAAATAACAAATAATTACATATTTCTCACTGCTCTGCAGGCTACAAGATTACCACTTTACTACAGAACCCAACACTGTATTTCAAAACAGGCAGGTGGCTTCTTTTGGTACTAAGTTATGAATTTTAGACTAGAATTATTAAGTGAAACTACAGCTCCAGTATCTTTGCATGCATGCAGTGTTTCCTAATGAAAAGACTGTATTTTTATGTGAACACATCTGAAGATGCTATTAACAGAATCTTCTTTTATGTACAGGGCTGTGATGGGTTGACCGTGACTGGACGACAAGTGTCACTAAGCTACTCTCTCACTCCGCCTCCTAAACTGAATAGGAGGAGAAAAAGTAGGGATGAAAGGCTTGTAGGTCAAGATAAGGCAAGGGATTCATCACCCACCAATTAAGGCCATGGCCAAAACAGACTTGAGTTAGGGAAATTAATTCATTTATTATCAACCAAAAGAGAGTAGGATAATGAGACAAACTAAAATCCTACAAACACCTTCCTCCCACTCCTCCCTTTTTCCTGGGCTTAACTTCACCTGATTTCTCTACCACCTCCCTCTGAGCAGTACAGAAGAATCAAGATTGGAGGTTGTGGTCAGTTCATCACACATTGTCCTTGACACTCCTTCTGCCTGCTGCAACATAGGGCCCCCCCCCCAAAAGACAGTTCTCCATAAACTTCTCCAGTGTGGATCCTTCCCACAGGATCCAGTTCTTCACAAACTACTACAGCGTGGGTCCCTTCCATAAGCTGCAGTCCTTCAGGAGCTGACTACTCCAGTGTGCATCACCCATGAGATCACACATCCTGTTACCCAACTTGCTCCACCATGAGCTCCTTTCATGGGTCCAAAAGTCCTACCAGGAGCCTGTTCCAGTGTGGGCTCTCTCACTGGGTCATAGCCTCCTTTGGTGCACATACATCAGCTCTGGCATGGGGTCCTCCACAGGCTGCAGGTGATTATCTGTTTCACCATTAACCTCTGTAGGCTGCAGAGAGACAACTTGCTTTACTATGGTCTTCACCATGGGCTGCAAGGGCACCTGGAGCACCTTCTCCTCCTCCTTCTTCACTGACTTTGGTGTCTGCAGGGTTGTTTCTCTTACAGTCTCACTCCTCACCTCTGGCTGCTGATGTGCAGCTGTTTTTCCCCTTCTTAAATATGTTATTGCAGAGGTACCGCCACCACTGCTGATGGGATCAGCCTTGCCCATCTTGGAGCCAGCTGTCATTGGCTCTGTCAGACATGGGAGAAGCCTCTTACAGAAGCCACCCCTGCAAACTCCTCACAACAAAAACCTTGCCACGCAAACACACAGGGTACAAGAGTACAGTGAACCAGCTGTACCAAAGTAACAGAAAGCACTCTTCACCATCTAAAGAACAAAACAGCTTTCTAAGTGAATTCTCTCATGCTATCATTCCTGAAAGGTAAGCACTAGACTGCATGCAAACACAGATTTTTTCCTAGGACCAAGTGGACCAATAAACCATCTTCCCTCCTATCTATTACAGGCCAAAAAATAAAATCAAACTGTAAATCTACAGCACGTCTATGTCTACATGCTGCTTTGTTTACAGGCTCTTAAGCAACCTCATATTACTCCCTAAAATGACTAATAGTGCTGGCAAGGTGAGGGTGAAAGGAAGGTTAAAGACTTTTCCTCTTGTGTACAAGTACAAAATTATGGCCTTCAGAGCAGTCTTGGGGCAATTCTCAATAAAACACCTACAAGCCTTAGTATGGCATTGTGATTTGCCAAAATGGTCTGATCTAACACCTCTCAGCACTGCACTTCTGTAAGTAAATTTACCTCTGAACCATTGGAAGTAAACTGCTTCAAGGAACCGTAAGATTTCAACATCACAAAACCTCTAACATTCACACAGAAAGGCATCTCACAATGCTGTGCCATTGCTATCAGGAATGTCTTTGCAAACCAAATGTAATTACCTGTAAGCTACTTAAGCTACTCACAGCCACAAACACGAGAAATACTACAGAAGCAAAGACACCCCAACAAAGCTGTAAGGTGGAGGTATGCATTTAAAACCTTCCTCTTAAAAGGTGGTTACAAAAACCCACAGGGTAAAAATGGCTTTTCCTTGCATATTTCAAACTGACCTGGAGAGTCTGGCAATAGGTCTTTGCACGCCTGCCAGGCGTATATAAATCAAATACCAAGTATTTAAATCTGACACTTTGGAAGCAAGCAGCAAACATTCTGCATCAGTTGTATTTGTGGGCAAAGTCATCGAGCAGAATGAGAATTATTACACATCAGGCTGATTGTTTTCTCTAGGGGGGAGTGTGTAACCGTACATAGAAACACCGGGAAGCAGAAAAAGCTTGGCAGTAGAAAATTGTGCAGATAAACTAGCCTCAATTCTTTAACAACTATAGAAATGGACCTAAACAACAGCAGCAAAGCAAGATTCCCAACTCTGCATTTGATTACAAACACACCAGAACAAACATAAGCATTGTGTTGCATGTGCACAGAAAGACAGATCTTAACACAAATAGCTGCACTAGCAAAGTTGAGAGAAAATCAAAAATAGATAAACGTAACCTAACAGTAAAAATCCAACAGGAAAAAAAGATCATTCTAGGGATAGAAAAACTGCTACATTACGAAAAAGAATAAAGAAAAATTTGCTTCCTTCCTGAAGGTTCAAAAAAACTGTAATTAATTCTTTGTACTATGATATTTAATTCTGTGTGGTTTAGGAATGTATTGGGTCTGGCTGAGCTGTAGTTCATCCCCATAGTGACCCTCGCAGTGCTGTGTTTTGCATTGGTGACTAGAAGGGTGCTGATAACACACCCGTGTTTTGGCTGCTGCTGGGCACAGCACTGGCACTGTGACATTCCTTCTCTGGTTGGGGGGCAGGACCCTGGGAGGGAAGTCAGGCAGCCAGCTGACCCAAACTGACCAAAGGAATATTCCATACCATATGATGTCAGCTCAGATATAAAAGCTGAGGCACAGAGCAGGGGGGTGGGCATCCATCATCTAATGACTGCCTCCTGAAGAACCATTACGTGTACTGCAGCCCTGCTTCTCAGGAGTGGCCGACCATCGCTGCTCATGGGAAGTAGAGATTAAGTCTGCTTTGCTTTGCTTCTGCGCGTGCAGGCTTTGCTGTATATAGTGCTGGTAATAAACTGTCTTATCTCAACCCATGGGTCATTCCTTTTTCCACCTCACTCTCTCTCCCCTGTCCCTCTGGGAAGGGGAGTGATAGAGCGTCTGGGTGGGCACCTGGTGTCCAGCCAAGGTCAAACCCACAAGGAATAACAATAACAATCATAATTCAGGTAACCTGACATGTTGAGAAGCTGAAATACAGATTTATTTTTCAGCTTCTAGGAGTGTTAGCATGCTGATAAACATTTTAAAGGGTTCATCCAGGAAACCTGGGCATCACAAAAAAGCAAACAAAATAAACAAAACATCAAATCCACCAGTCTAACTCAAGGCAAAACAAAGCAGAGTCAACAAGCTCAAGAGCAATAATCCATACCTACTCTGAAGAACTAAACCACTGGAAAACTTAAAAGGAAAATATGCAAGAGGGCACTGGTTGGGATCACAGAGGGAACAACAGCATTTGAGTGACTACAAAACACAGCAGCCCAAGGTTGTCAAGCAGTGACAACACGACGGCTCCCCTGAGTCTCAGCCATGGCAAGCGCAGCTAAATTCCATCCCCACACATTCCCCATAGGTCCCAGAGGGGCTAGTTTTGCCTGTATCAGGCTCTGTAGCATCACTGTCCAGGTTTTCCTCACCTCAGACCTGTTCCTGTATTTTTGAAAATGCAGTTGTAGCTCTAACCCTTTGCTGCCTGTCTTGCCCAGTGTGATGGTTTGGACCTGGCTCCCTGCCAAATGCCCAAACTCACAGTGAAAGCCTTCGCCCCCCTTTCCCTCTCAGAGTTTTAGAAAAAACTATGAGAGAAACTAAAGAGCCCAAAACAACCCGAATTATATCAAAAGTATTTATATTTACATATATAGCAGTTATAGACAATTAAAATACTATGTACACAGTAGAGGGAACCCCCCAAGGGAAAGGGAAAAGGGAAGGAAAAAGGGGAAAAAAGGGAAAAGGGAAACTAAAACAGGTATGTACACTCGAAACCCAGGATAGAACTAATAAAAACAGAATCTTACAACTCTCCTTAAGATAGCAGTCACACTGACTGATGCCAGCAACCGCTGCCTCTCAAGGCCTACAAGGCCTGCAAGGCTTCACTCTTCTGCACGGGTGAGACCGATAGCAGAGAACGTGCGTCTTAAGATCCACCGGAAGGGAAGAGAGAACGAGGGCCTCTCCTGCTCCTTATTTATACCCCCAGTTATGTAAAATTGTACGGAATACTGGGAAACATGATCACTTCCCTGGTTACAAGCTGGTTACTAGGAAAAAGCCTAGGTCAAACCATTACACCCAGATGAACTGGAAGTCCTCTAATTAATAGTATTAAAGCAATATGGAAAGAAATTATTCCTATACACCCTTACCCAAAAAATAATTCTTCTGGTCATATGCTAGGCAGTTCTTCCTATGCATGCAGATGTATGGGGAAAGATGGGTCCCTTCTGTGATAGCTTGGCTGGGTAGCAGGGACAGCAGAAATCCATGTCTGTACCACCACCTGCAGCACCATCTGCTGTAGGGGCATTGCAATCACACACCTAACCACTCTGATGGTGATACCAGAGGACCACCTGCAAGTACACTAGCTTCCCCAGGTTTCCTACCAAGGTGAGACACCATTCTACACACTGCAGGACTATGAAAAAGGTAAAGCCATTGTGCCTTATTATAATATATTGAAAAACAGCATAGATGAGCAGCTACAAATTCCTATGGTTCTTGGAAGTTTAATGACTGTTCTCTCCTCCAGGCCATTTTATCATACGTGGGAATACTTCCATGTAGAATTACTTTGTGGGTTTTTTTAGTAGAAGGTTTCTCTAGACTTTTTGATGCAGTAAAGCACAAATACCATGATCCTTAGTACTCTCAAAATCTTTTGGGGCTGCTCTATGGTCCTAGTGACCTTTGGCTGCCCCAAATGGCAACATGGGGTGTGACCTTTATGGAACTGCAAAAAGAAGTCAAAAGGACAGCAAGAGCTTTCAGAATTCAAAACTAAATTATTATTTTAAGCCCAAACTTAATTCTTCCCTTTGTGATATTTGATGACCCTCATGGGTCCCTTCCAACTCAGGACATTCTATGATTCTACTTTGCAGTTTGCAAAGGTCAACATGTTTTAAGAGTTATTTTCATGTAAGCTGTTATGTTGCTATACTGTTACATTTTCAGTCTTTTTATTAACAGTGTAATGAATCACTGGTGCAACTTGCAAATCTTTGATATATTCATGCAACTGGAGCAAACTAACAATCTTTTTGACTAAAATCCACATACTTGTCCTTTTTCCACTACATGATATTTGGTCCACTGAAGTTAAGTCAGAAATAAACGTTAGCCAGTTTTCAAGAGGAGATCAGCTTCTCCAACAAATCCATTTCTAAACAGTTCTGTGTTTCTGCATTTCTTCAAACAAGAGGTAATTATTCTCTGAGTATACATTATTTCAGCAAGAAGAAAAACAAACAAGAAAAAAAAGGAAAATAAACACAAATCTTCAGCAATGCTTAAACAATTTTTGCAATAAACCTTGTGCCACTGTTTCAAGTTAATAATATTTTATTATTTTTGTACTGAGACAAGACAGGATGCTCCAAGAACACAGCTAGCAGTCAGGAAATCTTGGTTTGTATCTAATCCCTTCCTGACACATAAAATCTCTCCTTCAGCTTCCCTATCTGTAAAATGCAAATAGCACGACACAAAAATTTACCAGGCTACTAGACTGCAGTGAAAATTAATCGATGCTTTTTTGTAGTGAATTCTGAAAGTCTAACGGGCAATTTGCACCAACAGAGAATCCTAAAATGACACAGCACTGGCAACATGGAATACAGTCAAGAAGTGGAAGATAAAACAATTTTTTAAAAATATAATTTCTATATGCATAGGGAACAGTTACACTCTATTTCCTTCATGTATTTTATTTTTGTAGCAGGGCTAAAAATAAAGCTTAAAACAAGGCCACTCTATTTAAACACTCAGCTGATAAATACAGAAACAATGTCCTGAAACAAATCTCCTGAAGATAATCATCTGAGAGAATTTATGAGCGATGTGTACTTGGTACACAGGTGCATGCAACAGCAGTAATTACATCAGACATATCTTAACCACATTAATTATATGGGCTATGATTTTTTCACCACAAGTTAAATTGGGCATACTGCAGCTGACTGAGATTTAAGTATCTATAAATAGAGACTGTGAATTTAACTGCAAAATGTATCACCAGATTCTCTGTGCACCCTGACAGAAGACCAGAATATTAGGAATACGATTATTTTATTTTATTTAAATCAAATGGGATGGCACTTGAAATCAGGTATGCTTATAAGATAGTGAAGAGGTGTCACAAAGTTGAGTTACTCTTTGTGATGCACAATCATAAGGTCCTGCAAGTATTAAATAGCTGAAGTGGAGACCTGATGTGGTACCACTTCTTGTTTGAAACTGATGCTAGATTTTTCAGTAAAAGTAGAGAATTTCTCAGTTTATATCATTTAGGACTGACTGGGCAGTTCTATTTGCTGTAGCCTTGCTGAAGTGAAGAGCCCTCAGGAGGAGGTCAGATTGCTTTTAGATGTCTCTCCATATTATGGGAACCACTTTTAAGGGCAGAGAGCAATTCAGCAGTTTCACAGCACAGCAGTTCCACTGCCACTGCAGGGCAGACTTAGATTTTCCACAGAAGGCTCACAGGCCAAGACACAGACTCATCTTCTTAATCCACATATGCTGCCTGTCTAATCTTGAAACTACTTTACAAGAAAAACTGCCAGTGGCTTCAATGAGCATTCTAGGAGTGGCTGCAGGCTTTGTCACCTGCTACAAAATATTTAAAATCCCATTCCAATTTCCTTTCAAAGGCTGCTTGAATAAAATGACATGGAAATGGCAAATCCTTCTTCTGATAGAATTGAAAAGCTTTTATTAAGCTCTTTCAACTCATAAAAGCGGGCTGACAAAGACTGAATACTGAAAAACCTTCAGATGGTTAAGTTTTGCACTACCAATGCTGTCCTGCAACCTATTAGAAAAAACTACATAGCTTTCAAGGCATAGGATTTAAAAACCTATAATCTCACAGTCACTAAGCTCAAAATAACAGCCCAATTCAATGTTGTTGAATTTTCTCAGGGATTAACATCACCTGCTTTAAGCAATTTGTTTTCCAATTCCACAGAGAGTGGGGTAAGCAAGCTTAAGAGAGTTTGTTCTCAGGAAAAAAGGACCAGGTCTTTCCTTCCAAATAGTAACAATAGCTAACTAATCCCAAGGGACTGGACTTTAGTGGAACCACAACAGGCAGCATACCTGAAACACAAATTACTAATCCAAAAGGCAAACTTCTGCCTTGTGCCCAGTTCTGGCATACAACATTCAAGGTACAAACAACAGATTATCATCCATATTTGCCTTCTCAGCAGACAGATCCAGAGCTGAATGCATATGGAGATACAAAGAAAAACTCATATTAAAATATAAGGATATCTATTTAGGATAAAAAGTTGCAGGTGCATTAGCAGGATGAATGCATGCAGTGTGTTGACAACCCTGATACAGGGGAAAACTTAAAAAGGCAAAATGTATCCATTTCATGTTTCTCAAATGCAGCTGAGTGACAAAATAACCTCAACCTGCAAACTCCAGCCTCAATGACATGGACTGAATAGTCCATGCTACAAATAAGCAAATCTCAGCGTATGCATGGAAGGACCTGTTCTCATAGTCCTCCCTTTGATTGAGGAGTCCAACAAGGTGTGACCTTCATACTGCACAGCATACTGCACAGCTACATGAGGCAAATATAAACACATAGGCAAAACCAAATTCTAACTTTTTCAGCTAATTTTAAGTACGCCTTCACAACATACTTTTTAGAGCTGTCCTGGGAAAACTGTAAAAGAACTTTTTAAGGCTTAGTCTGAAATACTCTTAATATGAAGCAACTTAAATATAACATTGTGAAAAACGCTGACAAAGTTTCTTGGCTTTAACTTCAGAAATACATTTAGGATTGTTTTTGTGAATACAAGTGTTGTTTTACCATTCTGTTTTGTAATTTATGTACAAGTTTAGTGCTGAAAAAAACCCCCTCCAATAGACCAAAGTTTAGATTTCAGATAAGGGTTCTAGGCATAAAGAGGAGTATAGAATTTGCAAAAAATTAATGAAATGTGAAAACCTATAAGGACCTATAAAGACAGAATAATCAAGGTAAAGATACAATTTAGAGGAAGGAAGTATCTAATTGCACTGATTTCATCATTTACACTGCTTGCTTTCGCATATTATAAAATAACCCTAATGCCCTCTAGACTAGTGGATCATAAGATTTATTGCTGGAGAACCAGACATCAGTTTCAAATGTTGTAAACACATCTTCATGGGCCAAGAAGGCAGTAAATACACTCTCATGTATTATCCAAAAGGAAATAGATATATATACATATACACACACACATATATATATTAAATATCAAAGGCGCTCTCGGTCTGTGTAGCTCAGGATTGATTCTGTTTGGAATTCCCTGAAATAGAGACCAGAATTCAAGCAGCAAATCAAACAAACTCACAACCAAACCACAAGACCTCATTCACACCTCAGCTGGAATCTCACAACAAATAGGTACAGAGGCAATGCACAAGGATTTAATTAGGACAAGCTTTACAGTTCCTTACAAGAAGAGTCTAGAAGAGCTGAACTTAATAAAATCAACACTCGAGAAGTAAGAAAAAAATCCAACCTTTTTAAACCAAAGGATGATGTTGGTAAAAGGACAAATACGCATAAACAATATCTACACAGGAAATTACAAGTTGGTTCTGCAGTGGCTTTCAAATGGGAGTTCTAGGGGAAGCAACAAAAAACCTTGAACTCTGGCTGTTCTTAAGACATCAAAATTTTATGTAACGGATTATCTGAGACAGCAGAAGCTGCTGAAAACACACCAAAGTGCTACATCGTGGTATTTCTACGTAAGTTTCTCCTCTTGATTTGAAAAGACAATTTCACTTTTAGATGAAGAAGTCTTTAAATGCTGTGAGGCTGAGAAAGCATGGCAACACATTCTCTGGTTTTACACTTCTAAGTATTCAAGGCTAGAAACAGGATGCTTGGACAGTGAACTTTACTGACTCTGCAGAACTACTGTTGTGGGCTTTTCTAACCAACATAGTTTTGTTACATTTCTGTAAAAATGCTACAGTAGTGCAGTACAGTTGTATATAGCTTACACCTAACTGACAAGAATTTAGCTGATCAACATTTTCACAACATGCAACTTAAGTTCTCCACTAATAAAAGGTGTACCACAAACTGACTTTTCAGCAGTCACACTATACAGCAGTTATGGCACTGTCACAGACAAAACTATCTTGACTCAGGGAACATGACTTCACCTATTGCCAATTAACTCCAACTTCTGATGACTGATTTGGGTATTAAAAAAAAAAACTACACAAAAAAACCCATAAAAAAATCAAACACTTTGGGAAACACTTTCTCCCTTGCTTCTCCAGCCCAACACTTTTTCCTCCCTCTTTCCAGTCTCAATTTCTCTTGTCTTCATCACATTACACTGAGTCCCTCCTAGTCCCTATGGTCAAGCAACAGCGCAATCCAGGAGGTTGGAGCCAGCACTGTATGGTTTCTGCCGCTCCTTGCTTCCTACTTGTTTTCCTCCATGGCTGCTTGTTTCTAACTCACTTATTCCACTCCAGCTTCAGTTCCTCCATGGGCTGTAGTTTGTCAGGAATGCCCCTGCCTTGGTTTGGGTCCTCCAAGACCTGTGACATCTTGGGGCAGCCCACCCCAGCCTAGGTTACTTGGGAGCTGCAGTTCCTTGGGAGTGACATTAGTCCAGTGTGTGCCATCTCCTACAACTGTGCAACTGTTTCTCATTCCTTCCAGAAGCCACTCTCTCAAGTTTGAGCAGCAATGCCATATGCTTGCCTAACTGGCTGAGGGTTTGGTGGACAACAGGTTGTTTCTGTAAGTTTTAGACCTGGTTGGAAGTGGCCACAACTGGCTGTATTGTGTTTGGTAGTGGGGGGCCACAGTGCTGGCCTCTGTGAGAAGAGACCAGGAGTTGCCCTATGCCATGTAACAGAGCAATTGCATGCCATGCCAGACACCACTTGCTAGAGCAGGGGAACAGCGTGAGAAGAAAGGAGCAGCAGAGACAAGATGTGCTGGACTGAACACAGACCAGTCCTCCCTCCCCATTTTCTATCCTCCTGCACTGCACAGGTTGTGGAGAAAGTAAGAGTTACAAATGAAGAAGTGAAACTGAGCCTAGGAACAAGAAGGTAGGGAATAATTAGTTTAGTTTTGTCTTTGAAACATCACTGTTTCTCACCATTCTACTCTATATTAAAATAGTAATAAATTAAATTAATTTTTCCCAAGTCAAGTCTGCTTTGCCCATGACAGCAACTGGCTAAGTGATCTTCCTATTCTTTACCTCAGCCCTGTGAGCTTTTTAATCTTATTTTCTCTCCCTGTCATATTGAGGAGGGGGAATGGAAGAGCAGCTGGGTGGGCAGCTGGCAGCCAGCCAAGGTCAAAGCCACCACACTGACACAGGGTAGTTCATGGTCTCTGCAGAGCAGCTTTTCACCTCCTTTTGTGGAATCCTGCATCATTGCCAGGGCTTCTGTCACCTCTGGAGCAGGGCTCAGCCTTTCAGAACTTTTTTAAAAGTACATCTGTAGTTTGAAACAGGTCCTTGCTGTTCAGTTTCTCTGTCTGTTGTTCAGTTCCCTGCCCTCCAACATACCAACTGGATCCTCTTGGCCTCAAGACCACATGACCCATTAACCATGACCTCTGAGCCCAACCATCCAAAGTTTTTTTTTTAGCCACCTATTTGTTCTCCCTCCCAGACTGTAATGTCCCAGTTGGATACAAGAATACTTTAGGAAACCTTGCTCGAGTGAAACTAACATCCACTACTCTCCCACTACCTTCAAACTTGGTCATTTTACCACAGAAAATAATCAGCTGGATCAGGCATGATCTAGCTTTGATCAGCCCACGCTGACTGCTCCTGATGACTGCCTCCTCCCTCATGTGTCCACAAATGCGTTCCAACCACACCAACATTTTTCCAGTGTTGACAGAAGTGAGACTTAATCAGACTGTAGTTTCCATGACTGATGGTTCTTTTTGAAGATGGGTGCTATGTCTGCCTTTCTCAAGTTGAGAGGGATGCTCACCAACCCACAAAACCTTTCAAAGATTACAGAACAGTTGTGCAAATCCCTCCAGATGAAAACTTTATTTCGAGAACACAGACAGTATAAATTGCTTCTCTGCAGTCACTTGCCACCCAAAACTTGTTTTGCTTTTGTGCTGTAAAAGAAACTTATTTCAATTCAAAACACTTTAATAAATTTAACTGCACTCTTCCCTCTGAAAGCCTAGAAACTTTATATACCACAAGACAGGCAGCTGTGCCAAAGTATAATTTGTATTAAAATTCAACATACAAAAATGCTGAGGTAAACTAATTATGTTACCCACTTCTTTATACAGAGGCCCTCTGTAATACTACAGAGGCACAGCGTTAAGAATCTGAGTAGAATGGATTTGTGGATTGTATTTGCA
Organism: Galbula dea; assembly: GCA_013399015.1. Classification (NCBI taxonomy): domain Eukaryota; kingdom Metazoa; phylum Chordata; class Aves; order Piciformes; family Galbulidae; genus Galbula; species Galbula dea. The sequence goes on from VWZX01001664.1 coordinate 23,705, forward strand.
AAATAGTACCCAGGATATTGCAGTTCACACTCCCTTCCTGCATAAGTAATTTCCATTTGTGTTCTCTCAGGCATACTGTTCTATTTATTACACGAACCAAGTTATATTGCTATTCTCAATTACTTAGAGATATGACAGTATTTCACATCAAACCAATCTACTTCAAATTTCTTCATATCTTCTGGGAATTATCTTGGACTTTTACCCTAATGTGGAATCAATCAGTAAATAAAAAGAGAGAGCAGAGCTGTTTTTTGAGACGACACCCAGGAAAACTGAGGAACAGTAACCTCAACCTGACTACTCCAGGTTTCAATTGTGGTTTTAACATTATTTATTTCCAAACACCTAGTCTCCTTTTAAATTGCATCAAAGAACTTGTATTAAAAGGAAACAGGCAGGAAACAAGCCATAATTACAGCTAACATAGTAAATGTGTACTAACCAACCCATGCTCTGCTGTGAATCAAAGCTTCTTGTCAGACTACCAATCATACAGATCTCTGTCAAGTGAAAATACTTCACATGTATACACAAATGTAAAGGCTTCAGATTCTGACAGAGTAAGGCTCAGCTGATCTGAGCTTTCTGGGATTTTACATCTACTTGAGAGTCAAGAAAGTCAGACTCTTTCTACTCCACCTACAGATTACCCGTGTAAAGAGAATGCTTAGATGTGTTGCAATTTCTAACCAAGATGGGAGGCAGCCAGCATTCAATATAGAACATAAATTAACAAGTTTAAAACTCTAGTAAACAAGCAGCCATTACATTAGGTTTACAGCTCTCAATACAAGAAACTGTAATGAGACCTCCTTTTCAGAGACCTTCTGGGTGTATGTCATGACATTCCAGCTCACTGTCTAAACTATACATGTACAACGTTGACAAAGCCACTGGTATTCTCTCAAACATATACATGGTTCTACAAATGGTTCTTATCTTACCTGGTACAGATCACATATGGACTCTAATCAGTAAAAAGGAAAAAAAAAAGAATGGAGTTAAGAGCTATAAAGGTAGCAATAAAATCATATATATGAGTATTGTGATAAAGGTACTCTTTTCCATGAACAAATGGGATCAGTCTTTCATATATCAAAACAATTCTGTTGTTCAGCCAATTCAAAAGAAGCTCAAATCCCTACGCTTTCTATTCTTTGCCTTCTAAACCTCCATCTATTATTACTACAATGAAGTTAATTCTAATGCCTGAAGAAATACTGATCAGACAAGAAACAGAATAATCTGCAATGAGTCCAGAGCTACACAAGCAATAGTTGCCAATACGCACAACTGTGTGGTCAACTCGTGACTGCTAAATTCTATATATAAATGAGTTCAGCTTGTCTTCGTCTCAGAAAGGAGAAAGTCACTGCATTTTCTCATCATCTGATCATCAGTTTCATTGAATGTGAATGGTTTTATTAATTCTGAAGTCTTGGCATGTGCAAACTTCTTTCGAATACCAAGTTCTGAGAGAAAACAAGAAAAAAAAAAAAACCAAACCCTCCCCCCCAAAAGAAAAACAAACAAACAAAAAACACAAACAAAACCCCAAAACAAACGACAAAACCCAAAAACACCCACAGCCAAACAAAACACACACATACACAAAACAAAAAATCAAAACAAAACAAAAAGACACCAAAACCTAACCAAACAAACACAAAATCCAAACAAAAAGATGTGTCATGTTTAAACACCTCCCCCCCCAGTGGACTGATTTTACCCCATGTCTACAAAGCCAATCAAGCTCTGCAATCACCCAGACACATCTTGAGATGTCATCTGACACAATCATATCAACATCCCTGTCCCTGAATTCAGCATTACTGACACTGATGACATTTATGATATGTATTGACCCATTCTCAAAGGCCTCCAAGCATCCATGCTTACTTGGACAGACTGGAGTGTTTCAATACTCTTAGTCTTGGTAAAGTTTTCCCAAGACGTCATCTGACTCTTCATCATTTCAGTGGAAGCTGGTTAGATGTACCCAGTCATGCCAAACCAAGCACAGATTGTCCACCACCTCTTTAGCTATTTTCAGTCCGGTCCAGACTTAAAGAATCCCCATTTGATAGGTGGGATTCAGTCTCCATGGTCTTGTCTGTCCACCTACATACTTCCAGTACTCTCCTCCAAACTCTTTCCAGCTCTCTCCAACACAGCACTCCAAACAGGATATACTATCTGAGCCCCCACTGAACAACCTTCATGCCTCTCCTAAGACTATATTCACAGAATCACAGAATATTAGGAGTTGGAAGGGACCTCAAAAGATCATCTAAGTCCAACCCCCCTGACACAGCAGGATTCCCTAGACCAGGTCACACAGGAACACGTCCAGACAGCTTTTGAATCTCTCCAGAGAACGAGACTCCACAACCTCTCTGAGCAGTCTGTGCCAGTGCTCTGGCACCTGAACTGAGAAAAAATTTTGTCTTGTATTCACACAGAACCTCTTATGCTTCAGCTCACAACCATTGCCCCTTGTCTTATCACTAGGCTCCACTGAGAAGAGCCTGACCCAATTCCCCTGACAGACACCCTTCACATATTTAAAAGCATAGATGAGGTCANGTTGGTCTTTCCCAGGTGCAAGACTCGACACTTGGCCTTATTGAGTCTCATTAAATTCCTCCCTGCCCAACTCTCCAGCCTGTCTAAGTCTCGCTAAATGGCAGCACAACCCTCCGGTGTGTCAACCACTCCACCCAGGTTAGTGTCAGCAGCAAACTTGCTGACAGTGCACTCTGTTCCCTCATCCAGGTCGTTAATGAATAGATTGAAAAGTACTGGTCCCAGTACTGACCCCTGAGGGATTCCACTAGATACAGGCCTGTTCTCTCAGCATAGCAACTGTCTTTCAGTAACAAAACACCACTGACAACCCATCTTGCACTGTTATTAGCTGCAACCCTCACAAAGGGTTCTGCAGCCCTGCTAATTAGGCAGCTGGTCCCTCACCACAGAATCATTCACCTCACTCTGGTCCCTGTTGAAGAGCACCAACCTCTCCCCTCCCCCTCTGAAGACTCACTGCAATTGATTTTTCTGTCCTCCAACACGCTGGTGGGTCCTCCCAGACCACTGTCTCTCCACGCTCTTTTTCACAACTCTAATGAGAAAATTTTAAGAATTGCTGTCAAAATCCTGCAAAATCCACCTTCATGCAAGTTTCCATTTCAACATGTTACTCGATTCCCTTCTGTGGTTTCACAGTATGTTTTACAGAAGCACAAAGTGGAACTCACCCAGCTTCTTCCCACAGCCACTGCAACAAATAAATAAACCTATACCAGAAACAACAGGAAACTTCCTGTAAAGATAAGAGCAATACTATATTTAAATTGTTTTGAAAATCATGTAAAAAAAGATGACTTTTAGGACTTGTACCCCACACTTACAAGAGGAAATAAATTAAAAACACTGCCAAAATAATCAATCACAAAAACACTCATAGTCTTTGAGTAGTTCTCCCTCTGGAAGTGGAATTAAAAATGTAGGAGGCAACACATTAATAAAATTATACACTGAAAAAAATAAAAATCAATCTTTAAAATTCTTTAAAAATGCAAAAATAGTAACATACTACAATTAGATTTTTTCTTACATCTTTAACCTTGTTTTCAAAGTAAATCTCTTGATTCAGCATTAATATAGAACACATGCATCTCCTTAAGCTACTTAGCTTTGTTTCACAGTTCACAACCTCTGAGAGTGCTGTGTCATACCAAGGTAAGGCCCATTTAGTTTGCAGAATTTGATGCATCTTGTTTTAAAACTCCTAAAGATTGAATTGCTCATTCACTGCAACACACAGAGCTGCCATTACTTCAGTATTTAGGCATTTCACAGAAGAACAAACACTAATTTATAGTAAGTAGCAGCAGGCTTTTAAAAAAGCCCTCTTCTTCCAGTAGCCAACAAATATTCACCCATGAAATAAGTGACAAAACACGGGCAAAAAGCCTCAGCTCAGATTCAGCCAGCAAACTCTGCCATAACACACATATCTGGTCCTGTGCTCCAGCAGTAAAAACAGCAGTACTCAAGAGAATGCTAGTTTGTGGTACCACCAAAGACTTCTGGTATATAATGAAGTACAATTTCCTCTATGAACAATACTGAATAGCATCCTCTGAGAGAAGCATTAAGAAATCAGCAAGTCTTTCTTCAAATCAGACAGGAATTGCAATATTAACACTAAAAGAAGGTGGCATGCTTTTGAAGGTAGATCTTTATCTGTTCCTAAAAAGATAGAGTGTGACTATTCTTTGGCACTCTTCCATCTCCTGCTTAAGTGGTATTAATAGCAATCAACCTCTTAATTAAAATTTATTGACTAAGAAAGAAGAGTGGGAAACTGAATAGAAGATCAAAGCATAGGCTAGAAAATTAGAGAAATACAAATCTTCCGATATCCAAACAAGCTTAGTATTCAAAGTTAGTATTAAACTCCTAACAAAATGCACCAACCAACCAAACACCATCAACAACAAAAAAGTAAATGGCCTCCACAGGAACTGCACACTTACAGATACAGCAGACTTCTTTTACAGTCCACCTGTGTAATCAGACATGCAGAGCAAAAACACTGTGGTATTTTAGGGAAAGAGTAACTGGAGAAATTGTGCTGGCTTATTATAGTAAGGTGGATAAAAATGCTGGTGAGAGACACACACCGTTGTCATCACACAGCTGAGAATAAAAAGTGTTCACTGTATTTTCCTCTGTCAGTTACAGAATAATATTCAGGATAAAAGCCATACAAAAAAGAAGTATAACTTATATCCCATTCTACCAAGTTATGCTAATATACTAATTTTGATGGGTTAAATTCTATTTCATGGTAGTGAAAAGTTTATACACGAAATCAGTCTACTATCTAGCAAACCAGTTTCCAACTGCTAAGATTTCCTCTCCATAACCCACTATTTTTCACTGTACAGCATTAGTGACACAATCACTACAAACAGCAGGAATTCAATGATATTTCAAATGTTTACTGAAAAATGTGAAAATACTTTAAGAAAATCAAAGTACGATTATCACAAAGTTCTGTATTTCTTCTAAAGTAACTGAAAATACTCTCCTAAAGAGCTCATTCATTTGTAAAAAAACTGAGCAAATAAAAATAGTAAGACTGTTTTATGAGATAACTGCAACTGCAAAATGACAAGTGTAGAAATTAAGAAAAAGCCAGACAAGGTTTCCAATAATCTCCTTCAGTAATCGTTTATTCAACTAATCTCAAGTGTTTGTGAAAAACAAAAAGGGAAGTAAAAAAGGAAAAAGTAGTAATCATGGTCTGATATATAGTTTATCCAGGACTACAAAAGAAATTTTCTTTTTAAAACCAAAACATTTTAAATCCATTTTAAGATACATAAACCCAAATTCTGTAATTCAAATAGCATCAACTCTTTACAGACCCACGGAGATCTCAAACAAAGTAGTCACCAAAGTCACAACCATGAAAGAACTTCTTATAAAATAAAAAACAGATGAATCTTATTTTATCTGTATGTGAGCAGTTTTGTGGAGAGGCTATGACACATGTGAAGTATGCATAATATTTTTATACAAGTTGACACTACTCAAATAAAAAGGCATACACATAATTAAAGTTGCATTAAATATTTAATATATTATGTTGCTGATTTTCAGTTACTGTTTGCCAAAAAGAAAACAAAGAATCACACAAACTTACAGGATTTAGACCCTCCTACACTGAAAAAACCCCATATGATTAAACAGACTGGAAGGCAGGCCCTTTTAATAGGCTGATAATCCACAAACAATACTTTAAAGTCATTAAGCATTTTTAATTTCTTATCCTTAACTTTTTAGCCACTGGCCAATTTTAAATTTATACTGTAAGAGTCTCAAAGATAATGGACTGTAAGCTTCACAGACAATCCCATCCTCCCAGTAGGGAAAAGGCAAGAAGTCTGGTAGCAGCTGGGAGACCAACCTGAAGGCACGACCAAACAAGCACTTCAGCAGGTCTTCAGTCTAACACTACCTTCACCCTCTTCTGCTTCTTGATCAGTTTCCTGTCTTTCTTGGGAGATGTGTAGTAAAGATACAGGCATGGGAACAAGAAAGCAACAGAGGAGTAAAACAAAGGCAAACTTGCGGAATCCTTAAGTAAATCAGGTTCCATGTTTTCCTGTGCTTGTGTGATTCCTTATGGGTCTTCTCCAAAGCAGCAGGGGAATTGCAGTCCTGTGGCTGTTTTTAGTGCATCACACAGATCCCCAGTACCAGACTCTTTTCGTTTAACCAGTCCTGGCTTCATACTAGACCTAGCTCCCAGATCCTCTCATGGAAGCTCTTGCCCACGCAGCACCTTTACACCCATGCTTAAAACTCTGGACCCACCGGCCAGCCAGAAGACCTGCCCATCCCTTTCCCACCTTCTCCAGGATGGTATGTAATAAAACTGCAACAAATTACAAAATATACCCCTCTGACAGTAACAAACATATTGGTTAAATACTAAGGATAGACCTTCAGTTTATTCTAAATAAATGTTACTCCACAAAATTGAATATAGCTTTGTGTCACTGACAGGATTATAGCAGAGCTACAGAGATTTAAATCAGATGCCTCTAGACATTTCCTCATTAAAAATATTGTTTGTTCTGCATTCCTGAAGCAAGTGAAAATCATTGTTCAGGACTTGGCTATTTAAGCTAGAAGGAGATCAGTGAGACTTGCTAAATCAAAGGATCTTTGAGACTCTCAGATATTTTCTAGTTCCTACTTACATACTTCTTCAAATTTCAAGGATTTGCAATTCTGGGATCCCTAGGAAGAAAATCCCACTTAGGGAAGCTATAGCTAAACTCGGAAAGAACACTGTTGGTAATACGTGTTCCTTTCATTGGTTTCCACCTCAGATTTTGGATGTCACGGCTCAAAAGCATAGCCTCAGCTGCTATCCAGGGCTTCCACAATGCCATGCTCTGCTAGCCTATTCATTGCTCAGGAAACACCAGCATACTCTTCTCTACGGGGCATTTCTAGGAGCTATTCTAGAGTAAGCCACTAGTGAAAATGTGAACAGAAGTAAGGCAATAACTACTATCAAAATAAACTTAAGTGCTATTTTAAACCAAAAACATTGTACAGTTTTTCAGCTCTGACTCAAAACCTTGCCTCTTCTTTGGCAAGGAAGGGAAGGAGAAACATTATGTACAACCTGCTAGGTCATTAAATACTCACAAGCAAAATGCACCCAAGGAATCAGCTAATTCAATGGTATGCTGTACAACAATCTTCTCAGTCCTGAGTAGCACTGAAGCCACAACACCCATTCTACACAACTGCAATCACACCACTTGCAATCAAAACCTCACCACTTAACAGAGTCAGGCTTGATGCCTAACTATTGTCTTTTAGTCCTATTAAGTAGAGGCTGTGATTGCTCAACAGTCAGCAACATCTGCTTTATAGGCTGAGGGTATTACAGCAGTGGGTAAAATGTGTGAGTATATGATAAAGAACATAACGAAATTTAGGATGATTACAGAGACAGCAATAGTGTACAGAAGTAATGTTAATCAGCCCTCAATTACTAACAAGCATGTGCCACAATACCAGATTTTAAGAGCATGGAAAACAAGATTTGGAGAGAAGCAACAATGAGAATCTCCAGGGCTACAGTGGCACTGTTTGAATCACCTGTGGGGAAGTGAGGACAGATGTTCTGAAATATCTCAAGGTGTCTTGCAATCGTAGTATGTACTTCATTCTTCCAGGAAAAAAAATAAATGTCTTTGACCACTAGGTCACAGGAAATGGACAGACCTTCCCAGAGACTGGAGTATCACAGAATCACAGAATGTCAGGAGTTGGAAGGGACCTCGAAAGATCATCTAGTCCAACCCTCCTGCCACAGCAGGATTCCCTAGACCAGCTCACACAGAAGCACGTCCAGATGGGTTTTGAATCTCTCCATAGGAGACTCCACACCTCTCTGGGCAGTCTGTTCCAATGCTCTGTCACCTGAACTGGGAAAAATTTCTTTGTGTATCAGAGCTATGCAGAAGAGACAAAAATTTATTTAGATATTCTGGGCCACTGGCTCCAAACTGTGGACTGTGAAACTGGTTTTAATTACAATAGTGAAACACCTGCCAATTTAAAAGCCCTAAGGTTTTCCCATTAACCCAGCCCCTGATTCTCCTATAATTTCCAAGAGATAAAGTTTTACTTCGAGTTTTTTTCTGATATGTATGTTTCTAGATTAAACGCACTCCCAGACACAAACTTGCTCAACTCTCTCCCCTCCTGTCTTCCAGAGGTTCATCAGATCCTTTGCAAAGGCATTTTTTCTAACCTCGCAGATAAAAACCCACTATTACATCATTACTTTTTCTTGGGGAATACATCACACACACTGGGAACTCATGAATGGGGCTACATTTTGAAGCAGAAGAATCAGCTTCCTCAGGACAAAGAACAACTGGAAAACATGATGATGTAACTTTCAAACCAGATATAGATGGAAGAGAAGAGAAAAAGAAGAGGATTAAATCCTCACCACACACAATTCAAAGGCATTTAAAATATAAAATATCCACAGTAAAACTAAAACAGATACACACCAGGTGCAAAATAAAATGTTTGTATCAGATTACCTTCAAGACCTTGTGACAAGCACTGTGTACATGCAGATAGAGCTGAGGGATGACAATGCTAAGCTTTACAAGAAGGAACTCAATTTTCACATGTTACACTTAGGACAGAAAAAAAAAATTATAACTAGCATACAGGAAGGTTTCCTCTGAAGCACCTGGGGCTGAGACTGAAGAACCTGCATTCATAAAGATAACCCTGGAAATACAAATAAAAGCACTGCTATCATCCTGAGTCTCTATTGTTCCCAGCAATACCACTGTCACCTCATAAAATGCAAATCAAAACTGGCATATTTTCACTCCATATTTGCTTCTAACACTTAAATGTCTCCTCACAAGTGAAAGTGTCAAAATCTCATCAGTTCTCTGAGTTGGTGCTTGGTAAGCTACAAACATCAGCAAGAACAGATCTTGGAGGCACTAAAAGAGAATTCTGAAAACACCACATGGGGAAAGCATATCACAGCTGAAGAGCAACAGAACAAAAGACTAAAATTCTAAGGCTTTAGTCTCTTCTCAGCAGAAAATGGCTTCCAGATTTGCCGCTTTGAAGCAAATAATGTGTATCAACACATTGATCCATACATTTTCTCTTTAGACAGAACTGCAGCCAGAAGACTTGCTCTTTGAATAACAAAAACATGGAGGAGATTTTTAGGGGGACTCATTCCTCTTGGTAAAGAAAAAGTATGTATTTCATGAACATTGTTATTAAACATTTGTGGCCACAGGATCTTAGGATGTCTTCAAAAGATTCAGTTAATAAACAAGCTTCCAAGAATAAACAGAAATTGAACTAGTCTAAATATATAACAGCAGGTACAACAGCAGGTGCTTTTTATACTGTATGCTAAGTCCTTGTCATGTATTTGGCATTTGCTTTGTTACAGTTAAGTATGAGATAACTCACACACTAACGTGCTGTGTCATCAAAATGCACCAGATGGATGCTCCTATCACACAAAGACTCTTCCCTCCTGTACTCCTTTCCTCCAGACAGGATGTAACTTTTAAAGAGAAATGACAGGAGCCAACAGGAAAAATCTGAGGTTGATACTCAATTATGTACCATAGTGTAGTCAGTGCTTCAACTACTTTAGTCAAAACTAATGGTAAAATTTGGTCTTGACCACAAAACCATTTACAAAGCTGTACTGATGAAATGAAGTGCTGTTTCTTAATAGAAAAGGAACTCTTATCTTACCACTGCTTATGCTGTTCTGCTATCCAGAACATACTTAGTGTATGTATATAAACCTGCACCAGAGTGCCTGTGCATGCCATTGCTTACAAAACCATAACACAGAGTTTAACACTGCATATCAAAATACAGTTGTGAACTGTTCAGGTTTCACCACAGTTATATACTGGAAGAGAAAAAAAAGAAATTCAAAATATCTTCAGATATCTAAGAAGTCATTACCTTCATGGATAAAGATCCTGAAGAAAAAGTATCTCAAATAAAATAGGAATTTGCCTACCAGAAATATGACATACAAAAAAATTGCCTTTGCTTCATGCACAAAAGCTGTTCATTGCAGTTTTACTTCCTAGAGAATTACCAAAATGCAATCATTTTTGGAGTAGAGAACTTACTACTTTTTTGAAAATTTATTATGCAAATACTAACTGTATAAAAGCTGTAATTTCACTTTTCAAGCAACTGTATTTCCACCCTGCCACTGAGTTCAAAGTGGTTCTACTGGATATCAGGGGGTAACTTATTCTGAGGGAGGTCTGACAGAGAATGGTATTTCTTCTAGGAAACATTTTTTAATTCTTTTGCAATTACAGCTAACATCTGGATTCCAGTGACAGAGACACTCTCACAACCAGTTCAGCAGAAGACATCAAGTCATGCTCCATGTCAAGTGTGATAACTAACATAACCAAAGAGTTACACAATACATTACTGAGACTACTTTTTATCTAAAACAAGCAGTGATACATGAAGCTTTTAGACACCTAATCAATTATTTTTTTCTTCTCCTTCCAGTTTACTTACTCAGCTTTCCTCAAGACAAAAGTTTTCTTCAAGGGACTACAATATCCTAGCTCCAAAACCAGAAATAACCAAGTCAGAAACTAACAAAAAATACCAGCTCTTTTTAATAAAGAAGTTAGATTTGAATCCAGAACATATTTCAATATATTGTATAACAAAGCATTAAATGTGTGTAACTCCTAAAATATAGACGTGTTTTCTACAGCTTTCATTATCTTTAAATTTGCACTTAAAGATAATTCAAATTTGCATTTAAAAGCAGCCTGATCTAAGTTGAAATAGATATTCAATATTTACAGCCTTCCTACATAAGAAATGAAGATATGTGAGGGCATATTGAGTCCCTAACTCAACTTTATCTGCAACTAAAACTGCTAATTCCAAAATTAGTGTCACCTAAAGGGTACCACAATCAAAATACAAAAACATTGAAACTTCCCGACTTGCACAAAACTTTAAACTAGGGCTATGCAATGAAACTAATCATCATAAGGCTGTAGTTAAAAAAATCTAAAGCTTGGATGTTGAAGCTAATGCAGACCCAATGTTACGAAGAATGACACTGTCCCCTTGGGCCAACCCCCAACTCCTTGCCAAGAAGAGCTCAAATGTCTTTTCCATGCTCCTCGCAGCCTTAGCATGGCCCTGCACAAAGAAGCTTTCAAGGACTTTGGGATTCTCTCACTGTTATGAAATAAAATTAAGCATGCCAATATCTGAATGATGTCATGGCAATCTCATAAGTGGATTACATTAATCATTTATCACCAAGGGGAGAGAATTCTTGAGCAAGAGCAGAACTTTGAGTTCATCCCTATTTATCACTCCGAGACAAAAGACATAATAGTTATGATATCAGAAACACAGAGGTAGTTTATGGAAAGGGTATGTAAAATGTCCACTGAAAATGCAATCAAATTACAAAGCTACAGACTGTTATTACACTGATTCTTTTATTTAATACAAGTTTCTGTAAGCTTACCATAAAGCTACTAGGAGAGATTTTCTTCATTAGGTAAAAGGTGATTGCAGCAGTACACAGTTAGTAGGAATGCTGCGTAATCTTTCATTTTTTAAAAACAGTGCTTTGTTTCTTTAATTGTCACAACACAAGACAAAAAATGTTTTCTAAACTTCTGGAAGTTACTTTTCTCTAATTTGATCATCTGAAATAACAGATTTTAAAAATAAAATTAAAAAGACCACAAACAAAACAAAACAAACAAACAAAAGGGGGGAAAAAGGCAAAAAAAACCCCAAACAAACAAACAAACAAGGGGAAAAAACAAAACCCATACAAAAAAACCCAGGTCACTGCATACAGCAAGCACACCTTATTTCATCGCTTCCCTGGGTGGAATGTCTATGGACTTAAAACAAGAACCCATCCAAAAGTAACTGCTGTTTCCCTCACAGTAGAAACTCTTCACCCCAACACTCCTTTTTCCTCAGCAGCAGCAGTACAAGTAGCTCTCCACATGGTGGCTTGATCGGCAGGAGGACAGGTTGGTGGAAGGCTGGCCTCCAGCAGCCGTGTCTCATCCCACTGGGGCAGTAAGCAAAAACTTCCGCATGCTCTTGCGTTTGAAACCCACAAGAAACGCAGTGCTTTGGCTTCAGCACTTCATGCTTTAATGAAGCCAAGAGCTACAAATACGGCATGTACAACCCTCACATTAGTTACTCTATTTGAGTAGAGCTTGGATCAGATGGCATTTAAGGATCCTTTCCAATTCAAGTTACTCTGTGATCATAAAAAAGCTGGTGTGAAAAAGCTGTTAAGAGAAGAAAAATCCCTCAGCTCCCCACACACATCACACAAACACACCAACTTCCTACTCCAACAGTGCAGGCAGCATCCACCCTCCTAAAATTCACCTGGGACAGCAAACATATAGAAAAGTACTGGGTTTGCCAGTTCTTCAGATCCAAAGTGTGTTCGTCAAAGTATTCTGCTTACGTGAGCCTGGGGATGACCAAGAGCAAGAGTTTTTACCCTCCACTACCTCCTTCAGCTCTGGCAAGAGCTTTTTTAGGTATGATTCTCAGTTGCTCTTTTAAAAATCTTTTTCTAAGTTAAATTTATTTAGTTTACAGAAGAGTTGTATTTAAGTTAATTTCCAAAGCACCAAGATTTCAAACATCATCAAGTACTATCAGAACAGACACTATATAAATACAAGGCAACACTAACACTGGTGGCAAGAATTGCAACTCACATATAAGAATAATTAGTAATAAAAAATAATCCACAAATAAAATCTAAGTTTATGTTATGAAAACCAAAGTCATTTATATGTGTTTAAACTCTTCCATTATGTTCTGATTTTTTTCCTCCTTCTTCTGTTTAAGAACAACTTTCTTCACTCAGAAGGACAATCAGAAATCTTTTTTCCTATGTACAAACATGCAACAATTGCAGAGAAACAAAACTATTTATCCAGATCAATATAGGGCACCAAACCTTTATGTTCTAGATATCAAACCAATACCTCAGCCTTGTACATACAGAAAGGCAGTTCTTCCCCCGATATACGCACCCAGCTTGGAAAAAATAAATTGACAGTATGTTAATGTAGGGTAGTTGCTCAATTGATCTTGGTAGCAGATGGCCAACTTTTGCAGACTGCATGGCTCTGCTGTCCTGGTGTTTTCCTGACCTGTGATCATCTTTAATCTTGAAAGTTTGAATACCTAATTAGCAGGGATGCTCTTAATGCATAAAAAGGGTGCCACAGAGATTCAGGAGAGTTTAATTAGTTGAAAAAAGAAATTACCACTAAAAGGATTCAACCCAAATTTCAGGGATGTTGATGCTTATCTGTCACATTCAGCCACAGACTTTTAATGAAGTCTCTCACTCCCCTACTCTCACATTTTCCTCACATGGGTGACAATGTGGTCATCTTACAAAAAGCAATTATTATTGAAGTGCTCGTTAAAGAAACAAGCAAGTACAGCATAACCACAGGCTATGAGCAAAATCTGGCAGAGCAAATAGATAATCCAAGAAATGTTGGACAGCATGGGGTGGGGAGAGCGTAGGCCTACAAGAAGAAAATTTAAACACTCCGAAAATTCTAAACATTCTGAAATAACTGACAAATGTCTCCTCCTCCTTTTGCTAGACAATGGGAAAAACAGAAGCTCAGAGTATGGTCTACCTCACCTAGATTATCCACTGTTTAAAATACTTAGAATAATTTCTTTCACTACTCTTCCAAACCCTGCTGCTTATCCACAAAGAGTTGCTTATACAGGCTTACTGGATGAAGGAAATACCTTCCTGCATTTGCAACTACAGAGAACACAGCCCAGGAAACACTACATAGAACATGATCATGTAAAGATAACATGATGGGCCAGGTTAGATGCCACTTTTCCAGCAGCATCTCCCTTCTGGCTCCCTAGAAACACATCTGCACTTCCATTTCCTCTACTCCTCCTATGACAAGGTGGGCACTCTCCAGCAGAAAAAGTCTAGTAAAAACCCATCATCCTATGGTCCTAGAATATCCCCAGCTAAGTCCTCTGCCATCCGCAGCCATCTTGTACCCCTTGTGCTGCTCCTGTATTTATTTCTTCAGAATTAGGATGGGGTTTATCATCATTATTTGCCTGTATATGTGAAAGCAGCAAATAAAGATGGTTCCCTAGGCCGCTTCAGAAAAGCAACAAAAGTACGGCTTTTCCAGAACACAGTCTCATACAATGGAAACAGAAAAACACTATCACACTGCTCTGAGCAGCTGGCTTAACAAATCAATCAATATTATGAAGCAAAAACAATCAATCTGTTTTTCAGAAACCTTTAATCCCTGTACAATATGTATTACAAGCAATCTATTAGAAACAAACGAGCAGAGGGTTGTTTGTTAGATCTCTCATTAAGCAGGCATCTTCACCTTCTGGGAAACCAGAAAAACACACTTAAAAAACACATTACTGGAATATCAAGGTTTGACTTAAACCTACAGTAAGAGGATCTTGTTAAAAGTTAAGCTTCAATTAATCAAGCTGCTCTGCCTATGACTTTATTAAACTACCTAAGCACCTCTTTTTTTTTTTTGTATTACATTTATTTTTTGAGTGTAAGAGAAAAGGTCTCCTTCTTCTAATTCTTAATCTCATACAAATCCAGAACAGCCATGATCTACAGCAGACAATCAGTGTGCCAAGGGAAAAAATGCTGAATCCAGTCTGAAGTATCTAGGCCATGAAATGCAAGTTAGATGTTTTAGCTTTCAGTTTGATTTTTCCTTCTTTTTGTCTATTTGATGACTCTGAAGCTTATTTTTAATTTTTTTTTTTTTAAAAATAACATGATCATTCCTTTTGGATGCTAACCCTGAAGCCACATGTATGCAGTAATACCACCAAATCAACATTGTGTGCATCTTCTCAGCCACCTTTTCTGTATTTACTATTCATTTTTTCTGATTTTCTTTGCCATAACACTACTTCATACTAACACCACCTAAGGCCAAACAAAACCACTGTAAATGATGACCCATACTGGCCTCTTAAAAACACAAAATAAGCAGCAGAACAAGATATTCCATTTCTTTGCAGCCAGCCACATGTCTTTCACATCAGCTCTAGCACTGGTAGGCATTTCTTGTAAAAAAGAAAAGATTAACTACATTTCAAAGATGCCTATAATCCTCATATTGCAGTCTTTTTAAGTTTAAGAACACAAGCACTGGATATGACTGTGGCTTTAAAGGGTATCAAAGACATCAGAAGCCAATTCCTGGTCCATTTAAAATCCATTCAAATTTCATGCAAAATACATTCAGGATTCTGGTTACTGTTGCTTATTAGACAGGTAACATAAACTTCAGCCTCAAAATCAGCAGTCCTTGATTTCAAAGCATTATGAAGTCTATACATCCACATAGAGCAACCAAGATGTTCAGGCTTATCTATAGAAATCCACACCAACTTTACCTGTCCCACAAGATTATGGGCACGATGGGCTACACCAAGATTTTCACCTCTGGCATCCATCACATCACTATATTCCACATCACAAAATTTCTTTTGAAGCATTACTTCCTATGGTTTAAACATCTGAAGACAGTTTTAACAGCTAAAAAACTGGGAAGGCATTTACACTCTTCCCAACATGTAAGGAACTGCAAACTTGTCATAAACAAATGATTGAGAATTAAATTACTCACTCAGTAAATTGTGAAAAGGATTTTGTATTAAGTACCAAAACTAGTTATACTGAAAAACTTTAGTGTCTCTCCCTCCTCTCCAATGCACCAAAATTTTCTTTTCCGTCAATCTAAATGTACCAAATTACCTTCCCAGCACTCTTATATTTTATAACCAAAGGACAACTCTGTGAATACCTTTATTTTAATAGCCTTCCAGAAGGCTGGAACTTCACCTGTTAGGAGACAGCATAGTAGCCAGAAAACTTGCTATTTTAAGTGAGGACAATGCGCCAACGTAAGATAAAAATATCACTTCAAACTACAACCAGAAACATCCATTAAAACTTACACCATTGAATTATGTGATTCATACCACACAGTCAACCTTGAACTGCTATTACTTTGTAGAAATCAGTTTGGCTTCAAAGCTCATAGATCTCTCAATCTCAGATCACATTTTTCAATGAAGGCAAGCTGTCTCACTCAGGTTTACATTTCACTCGTTAGACATGTGAAATTTAAATATCCATCCCAAGCTGCATCACAATGCTAAATTTTCTGCTTTTGCAGTTTCCTGGGATCTTCCATCACTATTCACTACACTTAATTTTTCAGTATAAATACATACACATGAACAGAATTCAATGATAAGTATTCTCTTTCACTACCAAACGGCATTTCTGGGCAGCCTGTCTTTACCCTTCCCACCTCCACCTCCCATTAGAGCAAAAGGTAATTTTATCCATCTCACTTTTGGTTATCTGCATACCACTAAAAGGTAGCACCTACAAACACTCTAAACACATTCTGTCACGGTTAGTGTTTGGGAAAACCAGGCATCATGTGCTTGTTCCAGCCACAGGCTGCAAAGGCAGGTGCAGCTGGTCCAGATTTTAACAGCAATGCAGCATAACCCGGAATACTGTGACTGGAATATTTTCCAGGGCAAGTTCGTTGGGACCCTACAGGCCACAGTCATAGAACAGATGCAAAACTGTGGCCACCTCGGTATACTCTTATCCGCTGCTGTAATGATGCACGTCAAAGAAAAGAAAAATGTCACATGCCTGATCTGCCCTACACCCACATTAGCTCACTCTTAATATATGCAGAACCAGGCAAACATCTCTGCCTTCTAGTTCCTCAGCAGCTACGAAAACAGCCAGATCTGCAACGTACTCTCTATGGCAAACTGCAATTCCACAGCCCTACAAAGCTACAACAGGGAAAAGCAAAAAGATACTGTGGTTTTCCAGCCTAGGCCCAAGTTCCCATTATCTCTTAAAAGCCACATTTATAGATGATGGCAATAAAAAGTCTTGTTAAATTGCTTCTTCTGAACTTTCCAGAAAACAGAAAGAGCGCATACAGCTGCACTGGCCACGACTGTGATTTAGACAAGCGTTCTATCAATCTGCTTTTCTGAGAAGAAAGGATTAAGACGCCTTCCCTTTCCTGAAACCAGTACGTGATGGTGGCAGATGTCACCTCCACCCCAGCCCAGGGATGGAGAGTAGAACAGACAACTCACTGCACCCCACAGAACAGATCGTAAGATTCAGGCCCCGTTGGGTTCCCTTCTGCAACCCGCAACGCGGCCGGAGAGCCCGACACCACCTCCTTCAGGAGAGGGCTCTGCTCTCCGTCCTGCTGCCACCGTGACCACTCCATCGGCGACTGCAAAATATCCACATCCCCCATTTCTCCTTTCCCCTTTCAACACAGAAAAGATGAGGGGGAGGGAGAACACGAATCAAACAGCAAACCAGCGCGTTAGGGTACGCACAGCTCCACCCAGTACTATTTTTCCGTGCATACTCCACCAATATTAAACAAAATAATTAGACAGATAAAATGAACGAAAGCACGTAATCGCCGCCGGAGGCATCCATGTAGGCGCTGCTGCCGCTGCCCGCAGAGGGAGACAGGAGCAGGAGCGGGGACATAGGCAATAGCAGTGGCAGGTGCAGAGACGCCCCTGTCGCACGCCATGCAGGCGCACAGACAGTGCCGCGCCTGCCGCAGCCCCCCGCTACCGGGAGGCGTCGCCACGGCGGGAGCGGACAGGTCGCCCCTTCCCCGGCGGGCACCCACCCGGCGCCGCCCGCCCGCGGGCCTGCCGGCCTCCCCGCCACGCAGTGGCCACGGGAGGACGGACCCCAACTCCCGCTCCCTGTCCCTCCGCACCTGGTGCGGGTCCACGCCGCCTCCTCAGCACGCAGGGAGGCTCCAGCGGGGGTGGCAGCGCAGCGCAGGGCGGAAAGCCCATCAGCCAGCCGCTCCTCCCGCTACCACCATCTTCCTCCTGCTGCCGCCAGCACCGCCCGGCCCGGCCCCTCCTGCCGCGCCGCACCGCCCTCCTCGCGTCAGCGCGCCCGCCCAGCGCCGCGTCGCTCTGTCAGCCCTGCAGGCCGCGATAGACGGTGGGGTGGCGAACGGCAGGCGGAGGGCAGTGGAGGTTGTGGCCCCGCGGAGGCGGGTGAGGCCCTGAGCTGCTTCGGCAGTCCTGTGGAGCGGGAAGGCAGGGCGCTGCGGCCGGGAAGGAGAGGGACTGATCACTTCCCAGAGGGTGCTTGGTGCCGAGGAGCGCTGCTTTTCGGGTGGTGTAAGGAGTGGCCCCAGATAAGAAGGTTAGCAGTCCCTGACGTGACGGGTCTTGTGTCGGTAGTACAGAGCGAGGGAGGCTCAGCAGGCATGAACCTTTCCTTATCGACTTCCATTCACACGAGCTTACAGCCATGGCTTCATGCGGGTGAGAGGAGAAGATTCCTGCCGTGGAACTGCAAGGAGTAAGCGTGGATGTAGCAAGGCAGTGCAGCTGCCAGATGCCTGCCTTGGACATCCTCCACAGCTGTGAAGAAGCTGCAAACACCTAAGTGCAGTCTGTTGAGGCTTATTATCGTGCTCTAAAGTTCTTACCAGTGCCTCTTCCCTGAAAACAGGCTACCTACTCCCATGTTCACGTATATAAGTGTAGCATTAGTCCTTAAATCACATCTACAGCCCGGGCTGGAAAAACTATTGTATCTTGCTTCTCCCCAGACTTCACGACATCATTGGTTCTGTATGTATGAATGAAATCCTAAATTCCTTGTAACAGTGCCTTGTTTATGAACAGAGAAGGACTAGTGGGACATGAAGTGGTCAGAGGCCATCTTGGGCATATCAACCATGAAATTATAAGAATTTTCAGTACTTGGTGAAGCAAGGAGGGGGGGTCAGCAAAACTGCTACCCTGGATTTGCAGATAGCAGACTTTGGGCTGTTTAAGACACTGGTTGAGAGAGCGCCTTGGGAGGCAGTCCTGAAGGGCAAAGGGGTCCAGGAAGGCTGGACATTTTTCAAGACTGAAATCTTAAAGTCACAGGAGCAGGCTGTCCCCAGGTGCCTAAAGATGAGCTAGTGGGGAAGAAGAGTAGCCTGGCTGAACGCAGAGCTTTCACTGGGACTCAGGAAAAATGAGGGTTTTCCTCATTTGGAAGAAGGGACAGGCACCTCAGGAAGAGTACAGGGATGTTGTTAGGTCACACAGAAAGAAAATTAGAAAGGAAGAAGCCCAACTGGAACTTAATCTGGCCACTGTTGTAAAATAGCACAGAAAAGTGTTTTTATAAATACATTAACAACAAAAGAAGGGCCAAGAAGAACATCTCTGTTGGACATGGTAGGGAACATTGCCACCAAGGACGAGGAAGAGGCTGAGGTACTTAATGCCTTCTTTGCTTCAGTCTTTAGTCAGACCAGTTATCCTCAGGGTACTCAGCCCCCTGACCTGGAAGACAGGGATAGGGACCAGAATAAACCCCCCATAATCCAGGAGGATGAAGTTAGTGACCTGCTACTCCATCTAGATGCTCATAAGTCTATGGGGCCAGATAGGATCTACCCAAGGGTACTGAGGGAGCTAATGGAAGAGCTTGCCAAGCCATTTGCCATCGTTCATCAGCAGTCCTGGTTAACTGAGGAGGTTCTGAGAAGCAGCTCAGGGGACTGGTGTTTAGTCTGGAGAAGAGGAGGCTTGGGGGAAACCTGATCTCTCTCTACAACTACCTGAAGGGTGGTTGTAGCAAGGTGGGGGTGAGTCCCTTCTCCCAGGTAGCTAGTGATAGGACAAGAGGAAATGGCCTCAAGTTGTGCCAGAGGAGGTTCAGGTTGGTTATTGGGAAAAATTTCTTCTCGGAAAGAGTTGTTAGGCATTGGTACAGGCTGCCCAGGGAAGTAGTGGAGTCACCACCCCTACAGGCATTCAAAAAACATGAAAATGTGGCACTTTGCAACATGGTTTAGGGGGCACCGTAGTGTTGAGTCAATGGTTGGACTTGATGATCTCAGAGGTCCTTTCCAATTGTAATGATTCTATGATTTGATGGTATTTATATACCTGGTATATGGCCTGGTAGTCATAATCAAAATAAACTGTCAGAGGAAATACACTTTTAATTCTTTTTTTTCACAGGTTGATTGATATCTGATGAGTTTTCCATTTAAAAAAGGGGCAGGGCATTTTAAGTTACCTAACAATTACTGAAAAATAGTAGCATTTGCAACCTGAATTAGTACATTTTGACAGTACATAGTGAATTTGTCTCTCCAAAAATGTAATAAATATCTGTGAAGTGTTTAGGCATACCCTACTGTAAACTATCATATAATGTACATATAAAGGCTTGCAATTAATAACTAAGATAACACAGTGTCTGTTTTGAATATAATTCTGGTTTTCCCTTTCCAAAACCTCACCTGAATGAGACTTTCTGGGTTTTGGTAATAGGGTATCACCTATTCCCTATTATGTTATGATTCAGTCACTTTCTTAGCCTAGATGCTGCAATACTCTGCAAACGAAGACTTGAAAATGACAGTATGAGAAAAATCCTGTTGAAAAAGAAGAAATAAGTGAAGAAAATATGAGTGACTTTTGTTGCTTAAACAACTGTTACCAAAATCCTTTCCTCTCTTTTTAATATATTGCAAGACATTTTTTCCCCTCCTTTTCTAATAGTTTTTATTCATTGATGTTTTTCTGTCCTATCCTGGAGACATCTTCCAACCTGACAACTTCTGTAGAGAAAATAGAAAAACTTGGGATGATATCCCTGTTCCCTTTTTTTTTTTCCTATGGCCTGGTTATATGGCCCTGGTAATGGCCCCAGGTTGCTACAGTTTAGGGTGTATAGAACGCATATGAAAGACTTCCAAAGCTAGTGATTCTCGGATAGTTAAATTGGGTAAATTCCTTCTTTCTGTCCTGTCTCTCAAAATAATGAAGCAGTTAGGCCTGAGGAAGAGGAGGGCTGGGAAGACCTTATCTCTCTCTACAGCTAACTGAAAGGAGGTTGTAGTGAGGTGGGTGTCTGTCTCTTCTCCTGGGATACCAGTGAGCGGACAAGAGGAAATGGCTTCAAGTTGCAACAGCGAAGGTTTAGATTGAATATCTGGAAAAAAATCTTCACTGGAAGAATTTTTGGGCATTGGAACAGGCTGCCCAGGGAAGTGGTGGGGTCACTGTCCCTGGAGGTGTTTAAAAGGTGTATAGATGTGGCACCTAAGGACATGGTTTAGTGGCATGGTGGTGATAGATTGGTGGTTGAACTTGATGATCTTAGAGGTCTCTTCCAACATTAACGATTCTGTGATTCTGTGAATGTGATCTAATTTTGCCCTGCTTTTGGAGGGAGATTTGAACAGATGACCTCTACAGGTCCCTCCTGACCTTCCTTATTCTATTATAGTCTTACAATTTCAAAGAACTAAATGACTGCTAAATTACATCCAAGAAGTTCCATATGCTAAATCTGTTTTCCCTCCAGATCTCCACTTTAGCTCATTTGTTTCACAGCTCATCCTGAGAGGTCTTCTAGCCCACAAATTGTCTGTGAAACTGAGGAGATGCTATTGCTTATGCAACAGTATTAGTATGCCACGTTAGGACTGACCTTCATGCTCTTACGTGTTTTCAACCTGATCATAGTTATTTAGTCATTTTTTTCTCTATCAATTTTTGCAATTAAAATGATGGAAATTGCAGTCTGCTTATTTTTGAGGTGAAGCTTTCCTTTGTGCAATGCATTTTTGTTTTAGTTCTTCCTGAAAATGTAGTAACATTTTTGATTTTTGTAAAACTCTACTTACATGAAGTTAACCTCCTGGATCAATGTAAACTGCCCTTTTAAAACTGACCAGTTCATATTTAAATATAGTAAATAAAACCTGACTGAAAAACTGGTATTAAAAGGACCAAGACTAATCTGTAACATCTATAAAATGAAGTAGTGCTGTGGGCGAACCTATACAATCTACTGGGCTTTAAATGATAACCTTGTGATGGTGACAGTTTTCTAAGTCATAGTGGTAATCTGTAACAAATACATATTAGCCAGTTTCTGGCATATTCAGACACTGTGTAAATAGCGCTGTTTACACAGAACCATCTTTTCATTGTATATTCTCTTCCCTGTATTTCAGTTTAAAGACAAGCATTTGTGCTGTCCCATGTGTCAATGGCTTTTAAGTCTTGGCACTCCTGCAGTGACCAAAACGCTTACCTTAGGGGTAAATGGGTGTAAAGAGACTTTTCTTCCCAGAAGCCTTGCCCCAGTTGAGACCAGCCTTCCTGATCACGTACAGCTTGTGGTTATGCTTGCTGCTCAGAGATGCTGTGAAGGTAGACGGGTGTTGTGGCATGCTATTGTGGGCTGCAGGACCTAGGGCCTAGCAGAGGGGAAGCTGGACAAGGCCAAAGTCAGTTTCTCACAAGAAAGCAGTTAGATGGCCTGGGAGAGAAGGTGGGAGTCACCTAGCAGGAGCCTTTGCAGCTGCGTACAGAGACCTTGGGGCCCCACATAGCCTTAACATCTTTCTTATCATGTTCACATTTCCTTGAAGTGCACTGTTTTATCCTCATTTATGGTAGTTGTTTTTACTAGTAAATGTTGCTTCTTAATTGGTCAGTTTAATTTGTATATGTAAGTGTCACTTGCTAATTGGTCATTATTCTTTCTGTAAAGGTATAAAAGACACTTGCTAACAATAGCACGGTGCTAGCCAATTTCTCTTGTATATAATTTCTATCTGTGACTCTTGCATTTCTGCTTGGCCTATACTTCACACTTTGTAGATTAAACACGACCACTGCTGCACGTCTTTTGTGTTGTGTGTGTGTCAGATCTGTCTGAACTCACTCTTCAGAATCTTGTCGTGCATGGCATATTGTTGTGCTGCGACAGATGGGCAGGCAGAAATGGTCAGATTTTAAAGAGCTTTTATTCCCCTCAGTTCCTGTGTACACACAGAGCTCCTCCGAGCTTCTTGGACACATTGTACAGGGGTTTAAAATCTGTTTCACAATGCCACAGTTAGCCTTTTTTCTTGTAATATTTTACAGTCATTCAGCACAAGCTGCTGGGTAAGTACCAGCAAAGAAACTATCTCACAGGGAAGAGCCTGGCCCAGGTTTCATACAGATATGTCATTACCTGGGCGTGGATATTTCAAAGGGGA
Organism: Galbula dea; assembly: GCA_013399015.1. NCBI lineage: Eukaryota > Metazoa > Chordata > Aves > Piciformes > Galbulidae > Galbula > Galbula dea. The sequence continues at coordinate 47,035 of VWZX01001664.1, forward strand.
AGAAGTTATGCTGGGGGTTTCTCTGTAAAAAAATGCTCTGTAAAGTACATTAATTGGATTCAGCATGTTTACATCCCATCTTTATGTATACACTTATTAGCCTAGATAAAAGCCTTGGGTATGGCTTTTCACACGCTTTTTGCTATGTTAGTCTACTGATCTAGTCAGTTTGTATGTATTTTCAAGAACTGGCTGCTGCAATCATCTTAGGTCTGTGACTTGCTACTTTCAGCCTTGGGCCAAAGTCAAAACAGCTCTCATAGTCTGAAAAGACGAGTGCAAGCGTGATGTAGTTTTAAGGTCAGGTAGCTCAAGATCCATGAGGGACACGAATGCTTTTCCTGTCTGAAAGTGTGGGATTACAGCTTTCATATGTCAAAAAGAATTAATCTCTGGCTCTAGTGGTATGTGAAGTAGCAGTTGCTAGAAGATTATGGGCTGTTTCAGAGGTGCCTGCTGGTACTGAAGTAGGACTCAGAAATGTTTTTTAATTTTGAAAGTGGCCCAATGAACTGAAGGAAGGCAGTTTTATGAATAAGATCTCGTAGTCTCAACCTGAAATACCTAAGTCAGGAGTACAAAGTCAGATCTGTGGTTTTCAAGCTTAGAAGTCACCAGTATTGTCAACTATTCTGACTTACCATATAACATACCTGTAAAATTTCATAATGTGTGTCTGCATCCAGTCTGTAACTCATTAGCTGCACGAGATACACTTAGGTTACACAGGCATCTTCCTTCTTCAAGTGATTTCCCATGTCAGGGAATGATAACGTATTTTCTTTATCACTTGAATAGGTGAAGTAAAGACTGAAAGATCTCAAAGGATTTGTTCCGTAAATGATTCTTCTGTCTTTTATTTAATTATATCTTATGACATGCCAGCAAGATAGCCTCTAATTATTTGGGATTCGACAGCCCTTTAAGTCTCCTAGTGCTGTTTCAAACATTGGTCATTGCTTCCGAAAAGTTCAATGCAGATATTGACAAACCTTATTTTCTGATGATTCAGAAAATCATCTCATTGGTCAAGCTTTGGAGCAGGAATCCCATGTGTTAGAATACAAAGCTTCATTTCTGTTGGATTGCAGTTATTGTAACCTGCCAACTCATAGCCTGTAAGAAATAGTTGTCACTTTTCTAACATTACAGTGATCTGAGGGGGACAGTGTATCACTAGTTATGGTTTGAAGCATTTCCTTTGCCTAAGGAGCCATATACTAAATATTTAATTAATTTAAATTATAAAGAATCTAGGCTCATCTATGAAGACCTCTTAAATAGACAGCTGGCAAGGGGAAAGCTCTTCAGGCTATAATAAAGGTAAACTGCCATGCCCTCCAGAATACTAGGCAATAGACTTAATCACAGAATAAATAAAATCCCAAGATACACAAAAAATTCTTAAAGCCTGAGGTATAATAAAAGGAACAAATTATCAGTCAGGAATCAGCCATATGGGTAATATAATGATATATGCTCATATTTGAGGAACGTAGGCAATTTTGAAAGACTGGAAATATGCCAAAGTGTAGTCTGTTTGAAGGTCACTCTTAATTCACTATCCCCTTTTATACACACTGTAGAGAATTTGAAGCCAATGAATTCAGAAGAGTATCTTGCAATCAGTACACCTAACTGGGATTTTTCTTATTTTTCATAAATTTACTCAAGGGACTCTTTAGCAAGCCTTTTTAGACCTGAATTACTTCCCTCAGCAGTCTCTGCCGGTATGCTGCCAAAGTGCATCAGATAGCTTCTCTGCTGGTTGTATACATTAATTCACCTGCTTGTGAGATCTACAGAGCGGATGGGACAATGCAACACTATTTTGCTCTTCCCCATCTAAGACCTAGCAGCAGATGGAGATAGGACGTTGTCAGTCCACCCAGATTACTTTCTGTTACAGTGACTCTGCAGACTCCTAACAGACTAATCTACACAGATTAACACATACGGGGAAAAAAATTAAAAGAGACATTCCAGACTATGTGTCTTCTAGCAGTGTGATTCTGCCAATACCTTCTACCACCATTTTGCCTTTCAATTACAGTGCAGTTTCTGAGGTGTCTTAGGGAAAAGGTTGTGAGCAAGTTTAAAGCCTACACCAGAGAAGGCAGCAGTGGTATGTGGTTTGCAAGGTTGAAAGCATAGGATTTGGCAGGGCCAGTGCCCATTCTATTTGTTGGTGAGATGGGCAAAGCCTCTTGCCAAAGACACTGACACGGAGTGTCGACAGTAGGAGTGCTTGTTCTACAGAATGTGAGAAGCTCCAAATCACTCTGTCATTAACCAAGCGATCGATGGATTTTATTCTTAATTGGGATTTTTTTTGTCACGTCAGCAACAAACCAAATGGTATTTTCACGGGTGGGCTGATTCCTGAAGTCAGGTACTTCTAGCATTGTATGTGATAACACAGAAACCAGTCATGGCATCAGCCCACCAGCAAAACTAGGCTGGAATGATGATAAGGTCCAGTTTTTCAATCCACAGCCTCCTGCCTGCATTTTCAGGTTTAAAGTTAATGACTGAGCACTAGTATCCTTCCCATTCCTAGCAGTGTTCAAGGCCAGGCTGGATGTGGCCCTGGGCAGCCTGTTCTAGTGTGTGGCATCCCTGCCCATGGCAGGGGGGTTGGAGCTAGATGATCTTTAAGGTCCCTTCCAACCTGAGCGATTCTATGATAGCTCTGGCTCTGGATTTCAGCAAGTGGGAAGAACCTCACCTGAGACACTTGCACTGGTAGCCCTAAGGAGTCCAAGAAAGAGAAAGGAGATATTCCCACTAAAGGATCCCCAGCGGCACAAACTCCCTCCTGCTAGTGATCCTGCTAGAAGATCACTCGCATTTGGGGTCTTTCAGAATGTGCTGCGAATCTTATTTTTTCAAGGTGAAGTTTGTGACAGGTATCAGGTGTAATCTCTTACAGTTTCGTCTTTGAAGCACATAAATGGCATGGTAAAATAATAAATGCAAAAAAATACATCACAATATAGCACTCCTAATGTCTGAGCACTTTGGAACCATTTACGTGTTTGACCTCCCCACACTGCCTTTCAGGACTGGAGGTGATACTTTAGTCACTGTTTGAAAGAGAAGTGCCAGTGAAAAAGATATTTTCCTTTCTCATTTTATAGTTGCCACTAGTTTTATGTTGTCTCTTTTCAAGCACCGGTCTCATAACTTGTGATACCTGGGCCAAGTCTGAGGGAGTCAGTGTCTTCTCTGAAGCTCAGTGAATACATAAAAAACCCACCCAGAACTCCAACTCAGTCTAACTTGCAATCAATGTGGAAATCATCCAGGTGATGGCTTGCATTCAGACCCCAACAGCAAATATATGAAAAAAAAAAGGTCAAAAGGTTTTACTGAAATACACAATATTCACAAATAGTCTTGTATATTGAAGTATACAAGAGTAAGCAAATCCAACGCATGAGAAAGCTGTCATAAAAGAAATCAGGGATATTTGTGGGGTTTAATGACTTGGATTATAAAGCCTTGTGAAAATTGAAAGAGTCTTCATGTTCTCTGAGAACACAAAAGCAATAGATTAAATGAAAAACCAGTGGTTTGTCTAGGCTTGTGTTTACATCAATATTTGCATTTATTCAAATTGTAAGAGCTATTACTGTATTTGAAGTCTGTTACAAGACATTTAAGGTGATGGTGAAGCAGAGAGAGAAATCAGCTTCTAAATGCTAAGTGTGTTACTATGTATGCTGAAAATGGAGCGTGCTCCTGTTCGAAGTAAATTACCACAGAAGGCCTGCTTCTTTAGATCAAGTTCAGATATGTCTCTTATGTTCAGCATAGAAAGATCCTTTTATACCCTCCATTTGGAAAACCTTCACTTAAAGGGGGGCTATGCATAAATGCTAGCTCCAAATGGTAGTTGGCAGTGACAAATGAGATGTAAAGTCCAGGAGATTTCAAGGGTGATGCATTTCATGCACAGTTCCTTTCCACTAACTTTTTTTCCTCTTGCAAAGTAAGATTGCTGGGTCAGGTTTTAGAATGACTGTCATTTGGAGAGGTGGAAAGACTGGCTGGTACAAGTGAGTGAAAGGGGTTGGTGGATGGCTAGTTGAGAAAAGACATGGCATTAGCACATAAAACAAGTTAAGGTGAAAAATATACCTTATGGATTTTGCTAAAGAAATGAGATCTTTGGTTACTTTGGTAAGCAAATGTTCATCACTACTCAAAAATCTGTACATAGATATGTAAACCTATGTTCACATATAACCACTTTTTCACAGACAAGGAAGACAGAAGGGAGGGAAGATTCTAGATCTACAATTTTGTCCCTCTTATGAGAGCTACAGGAGAAAGATGTGCTTCCAAACCAGTATAGATAAATTTAAACTAACAGCACAGTTCCTTTAAAAAAATGTTAGTCTTGCTGTAAAGATGTAGGCAACTATTACTGTTATGTGTACTTCATTTTACTTTAGCTTAATTTTAGCTAGAGGTAGTGATATTTCAGACCTCCTGTGATTTCTTTGCTGTCATGGTTTTAGTATATGTCACTATAAGAATAAATATAAGTATACTAAAAGAGTGAAGAAGGAAGTACATTTCTTTTTATAGTAACTTTTATTAAGTCTAGTTTTATTGACTGCAGTATTATTTATTGATCTACATTGAAAATATTATACTTCATAGATAATTCATAGCGAGACCCCACTGTTTATAAGCTGCTTGTATTTTAACTGTTACAATGTAACTAATAACATGGAAAGGGAAATGGTGTTTTAAGTTAGAACTTCTGGTATCAGAGACCTTCCTGAGTAAAGGTTGTTGTGAAAGCAGTATGTGTAGAAATTAATTTCACAAACAGTTTTTGAAGCCAACTGTGGTAGGTAGGAACTTAAACAGTTAACCTACTGAAAGTTTTTTCTATATCACAGAATCACAGAATGTTAGGAGTTGGAAGGCACCTCGAAAGATCATCTAATCCAACACCCCTCCCACAGCAGGATTCCCTAGTCCAGGTCACACAGAAGCATGTCCAGACAGGTTTTGAATCTCTCCAGAGAAGGAGACTCCACAACCCCTCTGGGCAGTCTGTTCCAGTGCCCTGGCACCTGAACTGGGAAAGCATTTTTTCTTGTATCCACACAGAACCTCCTATGCTTCAGCTTACTGCCTTTGCCTCTTGTCTTGTCACTGGGCTTCACTGAGAAGAGCCTGAACCCATCCTCCTGACACCCACCCTTCACATATTTGAAAGCAAAGATGAGGTCGCCCCTTAGTCTTCTCTTCTCCAAGCTAAAGAGACCCAGCTCCCTCAGCCTTTCCTAAAAACGAACATGTTCCAGCCCCTTCATCATCTTTGTGGCTCTGCACTAGACTCTTTCAAGCAGTTCCCTATCCTTCTTCAACTGAAGGGCCCAGCACTGGACACGAGATGGCAGATGCGGCCTCACCAGGGTAGAGTAAAGGGGAAGAACAACCTCTCTTGACCTACCATCCACACCCCTTCTAATCCACCCCAGAATCCCATGGGCCCTCCTGGCCACAAGAGCACACTGCTGGCTCACAGTCATCCTTCCATCCACCAGGATCTGCAGGCCCCTTTCCCCTTTACTGCTCTCCAACAGGTCAGTCCCCAACCTATACTGATCCATGGGGTTGTTCCTTCCCAGGTGCAAAACTCGACACTTGGCCTTATTGAATCTCATTAAATTTCTGCTTGCCCAACTCTCCAGCCTGTCTAAGTCATGCTGAATGGCAACACAACCCTCCAGTGTGTCAGCCACTACACCCACTTTAGTGTCATCAGCAAACTTGCTGACAGTGCACTCTTGTTGTATGCAGCATCTTCACACTAAAAGTATGAAAACTAAGACTGAATACTGTGGTTTGTATGTGGCATATCACAAAAACTTCATGGATTCTTTGGTGGGGTTGCAACATTGCAGTCTTAGCAAACACTATGCCTGCTACTCATTAATCTAAGCATTTTCCATCTACTTTTTTTGTAGAATTTAGAAACTAAAATCACAAAATGTATATATACCTGCAAATATATTCTTGTATTATTGAAAAACATAGGAATAGAAAGATCACTCAATCTGGAATAAAAAACTTTCCTGCAGACTGAATTTATCTCCTTTAAGTGCATGACTGATGACCTATTGTGGTGAAGAGCCAGACCAGAGAGCCATGCCCCAGACTCTTCTGCCACAGGATTCTTGTGCAGCAGTGCATTAACCAATTTGCATTTTGTTAAATATATGCACACTGAGTATTCCTTGTTTTTTGGGTATCGAGCAGGAGCTGTGGTGTGCTGAGCACTGCCACTGAAAAGGAACTTTGTGCTAAATGTTAGAAGGGCTAATAAAATGTGATGTGTATCCTTAAGTGCTCTGTATACAAAGGCCTCGTATTTTTCAAAGCAGGATCAAAATGAATATCATTTTTCTCAGCTTTAGTCGTTAGCTTTATTGTGCTAATAACTCCTGTATAAAGCACAGGCAGTACTGCTTTATTTCACAGGAAAACCGAGAAACTACAAAATACGCAATTAAAGCACTATTATCAAGGTTCATTGTCCTTAAACAAAATATCAAATCCTATGTATCAAATATAAAAATCCAAATCCTATTCATTCTAGTATGAAGTAAACAGATTGTGGACAGAGATATTAAAACACTATTATTAAGTGCTGGCACTCTGAGGATCAACACTTGTAGGACCAAAGAGCTTTTTTTCCTTTCTCTCTTTCCATTACCTTTGGTCATTAAGAATCTGATTCAGCATAACTAACAAGCCCTTTCACAACACACAACATGACTTAAACTCTTCAGAATGAAAGTCACAGCAGTCAGCTGCTAAACACAAAAGCATAGATGAAATCCTATCCTTGCCCTACAGAATCATCAAAATGCAAACACAAATCACTCCTGTTCTGTGCCACAGCATACTGCTGAGTACACTTAACTACTACATACCATATTCAAACAGTTACCTTCTTTGCCTGAGTAGGGACATACTCCTTATTCCTCCCATTGCACCTGTGGAACCACAATAATTTTTAAAAAAGAAAAAAAAAAAGGTAAACCCCATATTCACTGTTCCAGAAAATAGCAAAGGGGGAGAAAAGGAAGTATGACAATATCTTCCAAACTAGTTACCATATAGGGAGGCTTAACTTCACAGACATAGCAAGACTGCCAGCAACACTCATCATAAAGTAGCATAAAGAGGGACAGATTAGACTTGAGATCTTCTGACACATGGGTCCACTGGCACACTCTCTAAGGTGGTAAAGTAGGTAAAGAGGTGATCCTCTGGGGTAGTGAGCCCATCTTACATTCAGCATGACATGAAGACCTAAACAATTCATAGGTGAGTTCTCCTCCTTTCCCCTCCATGTTTAAAGGGAAATATGCATTACATTCTGCTTCCTTTATGATTACAGAGGGATGAAGATGCATACCTTCTTTTCTCAATGTCCAGGGACATCAAATGGTCATTACAGTGCTACTTTTTGCTAAGTCCCATAGGCATCTGACAGTTTCACCCATTTTCTGGTAAGTTTACAGTGATAGTACTGTTATAGCAGGGACAACATATAACTGACATTTTCCTAGTTCATTCCCAGTTCCTAAATATGACTTGGTACAGCCAGCTTTGCCCTGCTGTATATCATGAAGTCTGCATCCTTATTTTTAACCAGGTGACATTCACTTCATTAATGCAAGCATGCTCTCTTTCTCACAGAAAGCTATTGTAAATGAAGACCTACTGCTGACTGAGAAAACCAAAAGTCTTGTAAGGCAGAAAGGGAATTATCTATTTATATTTCATGTTGTTCCCTTTCTACCTCCATTCTAGCTCCTAAGAATCTACTTCTCACCTCTACAACCTACTATCCTCTCTGTGTCCTCAATTAGAGCAGTAGTTGTAGTTTTCCTTTTATGAGGGTCCAATGACAAATGGAGCAGCTGGAAACATTTTTTAATTTCTGTATTAAGTCAAGCACTGCTAAACTGAATAGGCTGAGACTGTAGGGACCAATATATCTATTACTTTCTAAGGCTTTTTGAAAGCTTTTTACATTTCCAGTCAAACTGAAAAGCCTTCAGAAAGCAAAGAATAAAGCCATCATGGGATACAACAAACTACACTGAAGAAAGATTTTGAACTTCCCTGAGAATAGGCAAACCTGTTTGTGCAAGTATATGTAGAAGAAAACAGTCTCTGCTCCCTTAAGGGTATCTGGTCAAGGACCTTTTCAGTATCTAAGAGGATAATACCTTAAGGAGAAAGCTGTAAACAAGAACACACGGAGACACAAACCCAACAGATGAATCAACAAAGACAAAGCCAAGACACAGACCTCCTCAGTCATACTAACTGATGGGTTAAGAAACCACAGTCAAATTGTAAATGTGCACATGATGAGGAAAACCTGAGGGTCCCCAATGCTCTAAGGGGTCGGTGGAGCTGTGTGGACTGATGAATGAATGTGCAGGAGTGGGGATGGAGAGGAACAAAGCAGTGATAGACAGCAAGGGGTACAAAAGGGGCCAGTCATCTGCAAAATGGCGCCAGACAGTACATTGTAAAGATAGGAGGTTATGCATGGAGAAGATGTTTCCTGTTTCCTTTTTTGTCAGAAAAAGCCATATTGCCTTTCAGTAGTGAAGCCACCCCAATGAGGAAAGAAATTAAGGTCAACAGATTATCAGAGGCTACTAAGTTGTCATGGCTCCCCTGATTTGTTTGCAGCTCTGATAAATCTCCTTGACTAAAACCAGAGTAATCTCCCATACAGCTAAACACGCATTCACAGATATGCTAACTTGGAAGTGACACTACAGGACTGGGATACCTTATAGCTTTACTTTGCTTCATGCCTGTAAATATTTTAATTAAAGATACATGCTTTTAGATTTAGGCTGGATAATGACAATAAAAGGCTGGACTAATCATTCTCTTTCTGCTTTCTATTTGACTCCATTTGGTAATCGTCACTTGTCATGGAAACCACAAAGTGCACCTTCAATAATGTCACTTTTTTCCAGCCAGATGGAGGTGCCAGGCAGATTAATACTTGTTTAAACAAGCAAGTTTATACGGAGAAAGTAGGCAAGACCTTTTAAACTCCATGGGTTCTGCACGGAAAAATCTCTGTCAACTGCCTTGTTTTTTGGGCTGTAAGCCACCAGCGAAGGTGACTTTGGCAAAAGAAATACTGACAATACAGAGCATGTCAGAGTTGAGAATATATGCAAGAGAAATAAAGAAAGCTGTTTCACAGTAAAATGGGAAATTTTCCTTGTGAACTCTGCACTTCAAATGTCAAAACACACCTCCCTTCAAATGTCTGTCTTCTTCCCTTAGACACTGCTTTCCTAGCTTGTCAACATGCCTGCATGTCAGATACATCTCATGTAGCTATTGGTAAGACTTAGTCAAACAACAAAACTCCTTCTGACATACCTTTTTTCTTCATGCTGAGTCCCACCAACTTACTCCTCTCTATTAAGGTATTTCTTGACATAACATTTCCACTTCTTTACCAGATACTGCAGAAAAGTAGTCCTCAAAGACGCTTCAAGTGTTCAGTTACAAAGGAGGCACTGAATCCACAGCCTGCTTTTCAAAGGTGTAGCAACCCTAAACAGACTACAAGGTAACAGCCAGACACCAGCAAAGGAGTTCTAGAGGTCTTCATATGCTTATTAGTAGTTGGAGAACATCTATGTTTATTGGAATTGGAAAACAGTGGAAGACTTGAAACCCTACACCGGAGAACAAATAAATACTAGAAGAGGTAGAAGAGAATAACCATGCCAACATCACATTTTAGTTTCTTTTCATACATGCTGTTAGCCCATAATTTTGCTTATGCATCTGATGAAAAGATAGCAAAACAAGACAATCCAAGAAATGTTTAAATAAACTGGAGAATGATTTGACCTACAATTCCAGTCATGATCTGTAAAATACCTAAATACAGCTAACTTTATTTGAAGTTTTTACATATGCTGTTACACTGAAATATCCTAATGTGGGCAGTGCTTATATAAAAAACTGAAGCCCAGCCACACATTCCGTTAATCATTCACTATTATTATATATTAACATTTAATACTTTAATAAAATATTTAATATTTGTTTAAATTCTCTCAACCTCAGAAATATTTGGACAACAGCCTGGAATTAAAACTCTTTAGAGAGTGTTGCTTTCACTGCTACACAAGGACTGGAAGCAAATTTACTGCAGCATTGAGTGGTGGAGCACTGTAACAGGCCCCCCAGGGAGGCATTCATGGCACCAACTCTCATGGAGTTGAAAAAGCACTTGGACAATGCTCTTAGACACATAATGTGACTTTGGGGTTGTCCTGTGCCTAAACAGGAGTTGGACTCGATTCTGGAATCACAGATAATCCTGGGTTGGAAGGGACCCATATGGGTCATTGAGTCCAACTCCTGCTTAGGCACAGGACAACCCCAAAACCCCATAGCCTGCAGGTCTATGAAATGTACCTTAACATGTAAGTCAGTTTTGATATACCATGAGCCACTTTTGATAAATGAAAGTACAAAACTATAGATAAGGCAGAATGCTATCTGAAGAGCCTAACTGCAGGTCTTAAAACCTCAATACTGTGGATCCAGATGGTAATATTAGCACATGTATTTGCATAATTAGAAAGTTTACAAAAGCAATGAGCATACCTCAAGTATCTTTTAATCCAGTTTAAGATTAGGGGTCATCTGAGGATTCTTCTTCATGTAGTCTCATAAAATTTATACCTCAAAACTTATGTTCTAAAGGCAATCAACTGGATCAAAGTATCATGCTTTTGTATTATGTCTATCTTTAACACAGATGAAACAAAGTATATTTTTTGAACAAAAGAGGGGAGTTACCTTTTAAGATCTGTGAAGTGTTCTCCCTTTATTTACAACAGCACAGAAATTGTATAGATCCCGGAAAGACTGGTGTAAGCTATTCCAGTTGATTCCAGATTTTAAAAAAGGCAAGCACACCACTGAACATCATGTTGAAACTTAAATTCCAGAAACATGAGCATTATTCAGCTCTCCAAGTTCTGCAGCTCTAGACAGTACAGCCAGCTGTCTATTGCTTGAGAGAAACTTCTTACGTTGCAGAGCTGCTGTTCATCTCCATCTTTTCATAAACTAAGCTTGAACAAAAGATGTAAGAATGCATTTGAAGAAGTCTTTTACTGTCCATGTTTAAATAGACCAAAAATAAGTCTGCTGCCATCACCTAAATTTGCAAGAGAAGATACAGTTCCTGCTAAAGAAGCTTATCACTGAAAAGACAGTAGCAGTAATTAGGAAGGATATCTTTTGGTAAACAATGAAAGTGGAGTCCAGGGCAAATGTCGCCACAGAAAACAGAGGGTCTTTTAGGAGATGAAAAGTTTATTTAAAAACTGCCAACATTTAACAAAAACAATTTTACACTATTTCCCATTTTCTACAGAAATACAATAAGTTACAGCTGTGCTTAATCCATTCTGTCACTAATACAAATAAAACCAAGCCTGCTGATAAATAACTGGAAAAAAATCTATCTACCAACCACCACCACTAAAATTGTACCTGTAAATTTTTGGAAGACACCTGCATAGACTAGCTAGAACTGGAAGGGTGCTTTTTTTTTTTAATTTTTTTTTCTGTAGCACTAGGATATGTGAAAATTGAATTAACAATTTAATTAACATGCAATACAAAATATTTGAGATAACCAAGGTAAAACTCAGTGTGCCCAACATGAAAGCAGTGCTAGGATGTGCTCCTACATTTCTAACTAGACATCAGAAAACTAATCTTTTTATATGGTAGAATTTTAACTTCCCTTCATAGCAAAACTAGATTTATAACCACGAAAATCTATACTTGGCTAGGTTCCATGGAAAATGGATTAAAGGTGTGGAGAAAATTATCTAGTACTAGATAACAAAAAATAATTGTAGAGTATCTTAAACATTAATTAGATGCATTTTAAAATGGAAATCAGCTGTTACCCAGTTATAAGTATTTGTGAGATGATAGGGTAGCAAACATGCAGTTTATTGTTGCACCATAAATATATATAGCACACTTGGAGAACAGCAACACTTAAGTCACGACCTAAGTCATTCACTATTTATTAAGACTTTTCCCTTCAATATTGCATAAATTTTCACATGGCACTTAAAATCTTATAATTCATCCCTAAATCTCTCGCATAAAGCTGAGGCATTGACCAATACACTACTGATTTGCAATACTTCCCAAACTAGTGTGCTACCCTGATCTGCACACACACAGTGTATGAAACTTTTTTCCACTACAGAGGAAAAAACAGTGGGGGGGCTTGGAGTGGGAACTGAAGGGGGAAAAAAGAAGAGAGGAGGGAAAAGGAAGCTTTCTTAGCTATTGATACTCTGTAGTACTCATAATTCAATCTAGCTGCTCTTTTGAACCTGTAATATTCCACAACCTTTACAGTTTCTCCTCAACCAGAGGACTAATGAATGTACCCTACCCTAACCGCGTTTTTCCCTGAAGCCAGAAATACGACCATTTGCAAAAGACACTGAAGTCACCTATAACTCATTACACTAAATAAGTCAAAGCTACCACGTCATGGCTGATGTGCTCTTCACAGCATGGCCTGACCCTGTGTCACTGAAATCAGTGGGTATTTTGTCACTCATTTTAACAAATGTAAAAATCAAGCACTCAGATCAGAGACAAAACCAATGACCAGTTCCTGCAAATTATTTCCCTACAAGGACCTTTGTCCAGAAGTTTATTACCTGCTCATACTAAGCTTACTAATTTAAGGAATCCCCAATAAAGCAAAGCAATACAGCCCATGCCAACTCCTTACACATTCTTTCTTTCTTCTGTCCTAGCCGCTAGTAAGAGAATAATAATAAAAAAGCCTAGTATGAGCAGAACCTATCTTTGCTTTTTTAAGTGTTGTACTTAAGATGATAAGCAGTATTTTCAGTAATGCCCTATAATGTTAAGTGTTCACTTCAGAACATTTGGAATGAATCACATTGTCCAGGAGAAAAGAGGAAAGATGTTAGCATTTTTCAATAAAACAGAGTCCTTTAAGGAGAGCTCTCAAAACAAATAATTCAAAATCAGAAGGCATTCAAAATGATAAGTAACTTTGAACAATCTTTTAAAAACGTGAGTAATTTTTTAGAAACATGAGTAAAATATTGAAAACATAGTACCAAAAAGACCACTTGGTTTTTGTATTAAAATATCAATTTCAGCTGCTAGTTTGCATCTGCCGTACTTTCCCCAGTTCCTATGATGCTAAAGCACTTCATCCAAAATATGCCTGTCTTGTTCCTTCCTGGAGGACTCCTGAAAGGTGTTCCCTAGGTAGGACGCTAGCTGAGCACTTCCCAGTGCTCCCAGCTTGCAAGACCTTACAAACCATTTCACTGTCTCAAACATTCCTTACAAGCACTTGGAATAAACACTACTACTAATGATTTGGTTTGTGCATGTACACGTTTTCCCAAGAATCATGAAAGTACAGTAGACTAAGCCAGTGAGGGGAAGCAAGAGATCTTGCTGCTTTGCACAAAACCCCTGACATTTCCAATGATCCTGCTAGATTTAGACTTAGGCAGGTCTTCTAGAGAGTCCTGGTTGCACATCACCAGTGTTACATAAAAATCACGATATGTGGGAGATTTTTGCCTTTTTCAGAGGACATTACATAAATACAGTTCTGCCACCCATGCATACATGCACACTTATTGTGGGAGAATAAATATAGATAATCTATTCACATCTCTACAGATGACAAAAAAAGAAAACAATCCCCTTCTGAAAGGAATTTATCCTATAGCAAAGTTAAGACCAATGAAAAACAAACAAAATGCTTTACAGTCACCTTCCTGCAGAACACTGGTCATTTACCAGATTACTTTCCAGTGTCTTACTGCCCTGTCATCATTTTATTCTTTCTGCTCCAAAACTTACCATCTATCTAATTTAACTGCATTGGAAATCTACATAAAATCTACAATGGTCATAACTGTGTAAGAATTTTTCACATAAAAAATATTGTAAAATATTATGTTTAAAACCAACTGTATTTCCCCTTAATACAAAACCTGTGATAATTAACTATTTTTTTCACTTATGTTGACAAAATAAACATTTTGCCCTACATAGAATAGTACTTTGATGGACATCATGGTGTTACAAAATCAGTGTTTAATGGCTTACTTGAATACTGTAGTGCTGTCACATTGGATCTCAGTGCTACTTGAAAGCGTTCAAGACACCTACTATTTCTACTACATGAAATTAAAGATGAGATTCTCAAGCACACTTTTGAAGATGGCTACTCAGTTTTAAATGTAGCCTCTTGAAATAACAAAAACTGGAACAAAAGGGAATGAACACAGTAGGTATAAATATATTGTGTCTTGTAAAAAACAAGTTCTGGTACCTTGTGTCATTCACGTGATTTTTCAAAAACAAGTAATACTCTGTTAAAAAATCTAGACTTATCTATTCATTCTAAACAGCCATTCAGAAAATCCTACTGTATTAATGATGTACCAGTTTCATAACTTTATTCACATTGAGCATAAGGGAACACCTAACTCAAGAAAAGCTCTTTGTTTTACCATAATTCTATTCAGTTCAGAAAGTGTCCCATGAATGAAAAAGCACTTCACTGTGGATTCACCCCACCACCTTCTATATAGCAGGAATAACAGCAGGTCTCAGACGATGCAGATAAAGAGACTTAATAAACTAAACTTCAGTTAACAGTTCTGCTCTTCAGGACAGCTGTATTATACATAAGCATCCGCTAGCTATCAACAAATAAAAGCTTTTGCAATTTTAGTGCTCCAACTCTTAACAAATTTTTCTTTTTTTCTAAATATACCTAGGGCACATAGTGCATCAGCACAGATACTGGTAAAAAGCTCCTCCATCATAACAACTCACGTTTTTGTGAGATACTGAATATTCTACTAAATAGTATTAAGGAACTCAGAAGAAACCCAGCAGCTCTCAGGAGCTTCTTGCAAGAATGCAACGGCCGTTTAAAATACAGAATAACAACATGATGCAGATGAGACAGTAAAGTCTAGCGTGAATCACTAGGTACAGTATTTGCTTGTAGGTAGATATAAAACACTATGCTAGATAAAAAACCCTAACAGCCAGTTATTATATGTTTAGCATTTATGGTTGTTATGTTTTTTATTTAAACAGTAATTCTAAACTGTAAAAATGTACCCTAGTTCACTACAATAGAGTATGCCCTGAGAAGTAGCATTACACACTAAGTAAAAGCCACTGAGAAAGTGTCAGGTCTATAATTCAAAAGCATAAACTGTCTACAAGGAATTTCTTGGAAGCACATTATTTCCTAACATATTGCTTCTTCACAGGAAAAGACTGAGGAAAGTTTATGCTAATTCTAGTTTTCCCAACTGTAACTACAAGATAATTTTTTTCCCTTCCCCCCCACAAACTCTCCTGGGGAAAACAGATGGCTTCACAGATAAAGCTCTTGCTTTTCACCTCTGGAAGAGGATGTAGGCCTAGCATGAGGTTCTGAAAAAACTGAGCCTGATGAACTCCACTTAAGGACATCAATAAGAGCACTTTTGGGGAGGTAGTCAAAGTTATCTAAACACAAAATGAGGCCACCTCACCAGTGCTTTGCTACATTCTTTTTTGCTGGTTGGAAGAACAGAGGAGAGGTTGGGAAGGCAACACAACTCTGAACACATGGGAAAAAAAAAACAGAAGGAAAAATGTCTTAGATAGGGACACTAAAATTCCTTTGAAACTTGAATGTTCAGTACATTTGAGAATAGCTGAGTTACCCTCTTTTATTTGCATCTAACATTAATAAAAAAATAATATCTAATTTTAAAAACCTCTCATTACCAAATGAGCACAGGACAAACATGCATTTAAAAGTCACATGTATGTTTCACTTCATTGCTTCTTTATTGGTCTAAAAGATACAGCTAGGGAGTTGTGGGGTTTTTTTTAATCCACACTGTTAAGTGTAACAGTTACTGCCTCTTAATTTAAAAAAAGCTAAGGAACATTCTTCCCTCGGAGGAGGCAAAACAAAACTAAACAACCCTGTCCAAATTCAATCATCCAGTCTCTGAACACTTACAACTGAAATTATTCTCTGGTTATTGCATTTTGTTCATTATATTATATGTTATTCTGAAAAAGTATGCTTGTTGAGTCTGGATATGCAGACAAGCCTCCCCAAAACCTTTCATTTCTGCTCATCAGTATTATACAGTACTGTTTTAAAAATCCATTAATAACCTACTTTGGAAAAAACTCAATCCTGTCCATAAAGACTAGCTATACATTCTAATTAAGCAGCACTAACACAAAACTGGCAATGCCAGGTATCTTGATCGTAAGATAGAAGCTAAGCTTTCTCACTATTTTAGCTCTTTGCTTATTTGTCTTAAAACAAGTTATACAGACGGTAATTGATCAGTGTAAGTCAACAATTTACTTTTCTCTCTATTTAAATGACACACAGATTTGATTGTATGAAGATGTAAGAAGTCAATAAAACACTAATATGCAGGCATGACTACATTAAGAAATATTACTCAGAGCAGCTATAGCAATGTATTCTGATAACTTTACACAAGTTTGTTATCATAGCTATCTTTAATGCTGCATGGGTCACTCTGGAGACTGTTATAAAAAGGTAATCAAATGTTGATTAAATAACAGCTAATGTATTTAGCAGCAGAGAATTCAACCTCTTCAAAATGTGGTTCCTTCTAGTTTATGTAATTTCAAATTTCATTTGTTCTTCAGACCCCTTTGTGTGTAGCATAAAGAAATTTCTACAAAGACCAAACCTGTGAACAAAAAGAATCTGCATCAATTCAAACAAAGTACTATAGCAGATGAAAAAATCAGTAAAGATGCTGAGCTCTGTATGAAGACATTTACACATGTATAAAGTTTGATTTTACATTTGAAGGAACTTCAGAGAGTGAGAGTCCTGTAGCTTCTGTTGGACACTTCCTCTGCAAGAAAGTTCACTGACTACATTATAGCTCTCTGGCCTCTGAAACACAAAACTGAAATACATTACTTAAAGTACCTGTGCTCCATAACCTTTATGCATGATAACTACCAATGGCCTCAGGTCACTTATTTTTCAAGCAAGGCCTGAATGGGACTGCAGTAATACTGAACGGTTACACAGGTATGTTACAAAGATCACAGGTCAAGAGCATCACACAGTTGTGAGCTTAATGCAATTTGCTGGAAGCATCTCTTCAATCATTTCATGTAAGGGGCTTCAGGACATCGACAGCTTGAAGTAATTTAGCTGTATTTTCTTCTTCCATGTAATTTGTATTTTTACCATGAAAAAATTAAAGCTTGATTTTGATAGTTTATTGTTTGCATTTCTTTCAAAGGCAAAGAGATTACTTGTTTCAATTTCACTTATTGGTTATTTTTCTGTGTGTCAGAGTCTGATCTGCACACTTTTCTGAAAGTAACTATTCTCACTGGATTTACAAATAAAAAAAAGGGGAGTATGATTTACATCAGGTCTAGGCTTTAAAAGTTAACTCATACCTAAGATGCATACTACAGCCATCAGCGTTTTGTAAAAGTATTAAAAATATCAGCAGGATCACTACTCAGAGCTTTCAGAACATCTTCCAACTATGAAAATACAATGTAACTTCAAGTTACAAAGGACCAAATCTTCCTACAAGTATGCATAACTTCTGCTGACGTGAATAGGAACTGCACATATGTATGAGGGCAGGTGTTTGATCTTAAGTGTTTATGATGGGAAGATTGTCAAAATCAATACCACAGTACTTTCACAATACAGCTCCAAGAAAACCTAATCTAGAAGAAATACATAATGGGTTTCAAATCAGATTCTAATATAAATCTTGTCTTCTAAAAAACCTCAATCATTCCAGTGCAAGAAAAGCATCTCTTCCCTTCCATAATTCAAGAAATATTTCTTATCATGCTCCTATGTTCTTTATAGTCCCCTCCTACCACTAATATTCTTCTCATGAACAGGTAATTTTTGTCAAGCTAAACAGAACACACAACTACATTACTAAGTAATTTAGGACCAGTTACATGATCCTTAATACACTGTCAGCTCTCTTCACACTTTTCAGGTTCATATTATTCATTAATGAGATATTGTTATTCAAGATGTCCCAAGCTACTACACATGCTATAATGTATCTTTCATACTCAAAAAACATCAGGTCCTCCAAGATGGGTGGAAGTTCTTCCTCAAGTTCTTAAGTTCAGACTCTGGTTTGTACCTGAACCTACCCATATGTGGTCATATAGACAACACTGTATGACCAAATTATCCTCTCAAGCCATTCCCATACCTCTTTCACACATTGATTACATTCTTCTGCAACTAAAACCATCAAGTAAAACAGCATCCCAGAGCACCTCAAAACGAACAGTCATGTAATATGTCCCTAGCTATATAGAGGCAGATGCAGATCCCCAGTGAGACAAAGCTTTGCCACGGAGGTGCTCAAGCTGAGGTCAGTCTTATCTAGGTACTGTAAACAGAAGAGTGTACATTTAGAAATGTCTCTATTAGCTACCCTGTGCCTGAAATGAGTTAGGAACATACTCTCTAAGACTACAGGTGTTCTAATTTCCTTTTGAAATGCAGGAGTAACCCCCATCCATGAAATTACTTACAACTTTTGGAATTCCACATGTTTCGAGTGCCTTTTTTCTTTCCAAACGATACCTTTTGAGCAGGCTACCTGTTTTTTTTCCTCCCTTATTGCTCACTGTGCTCAACAGAAACAGCAGCTCAAAACTCATCATAGTCAGGAGGCACTTTGGGCAGAAGAAATATACAGCAATTTTGGTGAAGACTCTAGCTTGAAAATTTGATCCCCTCAGTGAAACTGTCTGAATCCCCTTTATCTGGAACAGAGGCAATGTTGCCATTGTACAAACTTCTACAGTTGCACAGTATTTCTCCTCTGGGACTTCCAACCAGCACAACTCCATTAGTGTAAAAAAAATCCCTTTTGTAGGCAAGTTCTAGTGAAATGACAAAATAAAACATTTATGTTTAATTTCATTGGAACAGAAATGTGTTTCAAATTCCCTTACATTTTCAGTTCCGTAAACAGAACCATATAGCTGGAGAACGACTCTTAAGGAAGAGTTAAAAGAAAAAAATCCCAGATTGGAGCTCTCCAAAAGAACAGACGTGGAGAGAGAGCTCTCTCTTGCTGTCTTTTCTTTCTAAACTGTATAGTCTTAATAACTGCTTAGAAGAATTACTTTTTACTCCATCATCTATTGGATTTGCATGGTTTTGGTTAAGTACAAGTTACCAGCGTGTGATTTAGCAGGCTGAGATTCTGTAGTGTACATAACACATTCAGAAATGGATATCAAGCGTCATTAATTCTGGATTGCTGAGATTAAATAAATAAATAAATACACAGTAGGAAATGAAGGTAAAGTAGTCTGGTTCTAAGAAAAGCAATTCCAAGCAGCTTTGACAGTGAGAGTGTGAAGATGTGTTTGAACTATTTTCTGTCACATTTTCCTCTATCTGCTTTTTCAGGATTCTACTTCACAGATTTTCCTAGCAAACTCATATGACAAGTAATAAGCAAACAAAACCCCAGCTACTATAGCAGTGTCTCCAGTATGGTACTGGAGCTTTGAGAAATAAACACTACGGTCTGGTGTTCTACAAAAGGTTGCTGATACAAAAGTACTAGTGCTCACGGAATAGTCTGAATTCGAAGACGTATCAGCAAGATGTCAATAGAGTAAAGAGGAACAAACTCGAAACAGGGAAACAGGTTCAGCTGCTACTAACACATCCTCCTATTCTTTCAGAAGCATTTCAGACTGTTTTTTTTTTAAAAGCCAAATTATTCAGAGTCCACCTTAATGCAGAAGTTAAAATATAAGAAAATGTCATGGTAGGAAGCTATCATATTTTTAAGTGAAAATTTAAAAAGATTAAAGAACAAAATGCATTTGTTTAATCAAAAGGTACATCACTTATTTAATAAAATGACAGACTTATACTCTGAATATGAACTTTAGGACTGACCGTTAAAAGACTGAGAAACATGGTTAGCTAACACTTGCAACTGAGACATGCATTTGTGTCTGAAAAGAGAGTATTGCACTAAAAGAATCCTGAAGGGTTTCAACTCTTCCTTCACTGATCTAAAAAAGTAACTAACCATTTCTTATAAGTAGTAGCAAACCTGGCTTGGTCTGTATCCCTACAATTTGATAATACTTTGTCAACGAACCGGTATTCCACCACTGGACCAAGAGAGTCCTGCATAGGAGCACGCTTCAGGCGTTTTGTTTCTTGGGTATAAACTTGTTTGCTGCTGGATTCATTCAAACCATCAACATCCATAGCTTGTGCCATGTGACTTGTTGCAGGACTGTAGTGGGAATTATTCAGATTTTCATCACTGCTATCCCCAGATGACACCACCGTGCTCAGAAGAGGAAGTTTGTTGGTTAGATGGTGCTGAAGGTGAAACACATGCCTTCTTCAGAGGAAAAGACAATAAAAGAAAAAAAAAAAAAAAGTCATGCACTGAAAATAATCTGCTGTTGCTGCTGAACTGATTCAGTTCATTTGCGATCCCACCACATTCCCCTGCAAATACAAACAAAATCTGCTGTCACTCCTCACACACTATGAAAAGGGCTCAGTGTCACTTTGGCAAATCTGCTGCTACCTAGTATATGTCAAAGCAGAGGTTTTCTGCAGCTGATCCATCTTTCCCCTATCTATTGCTCACCTTTTGCCCTTTAAATATTTTAGGTGTGAGGAGGCTGATAAAAGTATATTGTGTCTCTTGCACAAATTAGAGACAAGTGGAGCTTACATCAACAAGATACTTAAGCTCAGTCAAATTTTCCATTCAATAGCTCTGATGATACTCTTGGATGTTTTCTGAAGGCTTAACACATGGTAGCTCAGAAATCTTTTATTGAATGGTACCTTCTAAAATCAAATAACAGTTTATCTTGAAACATCAGGCAAAGAAGAATCCTCAAATCAGAAGGGCACTTTTTTGACCAAGTCTTCTTACCTGTGACACCACAAGGTTTCATGCCCTGGATAAGCATTAATCAGTTCAGTGCAGAGTTCCAACTCTTCCTCTAAACAGCGAGAGAGATCCACGCTCTGCTCCTCTGCAAAGGTAGCTTCTGCCCCTGCATTCTCCTCCTTTTGCTCATTTACCACTTCTTTTTGTACCAGTACATTATTGTCAGTCACAGTTCTGCCTATCAAGGATTTGAGTAAGAACTGGCGGTAATGAAATCCACTATGGTCTGAGACGTGTGTGGACACCCAGTATTTAGTGGATGAAAGTTCATCAAGGAGAACCTGGAAAAAAAAAAAAAAAGTAGCAACAGTTATCAAGCAGCATGAAGGAGGAATTTACCACCACTGTTTCTGTAACCTCTCCTCTGGCAATTTCAGCCACTGTGGTAATGGTTTAGCACACACAGAAAATGAAATAATCACTGTGCCATTTCTGCTGTGTGATGACAAGCATTTTGGCATCCCCTCACAAAAGAAACAATCCTTCTTCCAAACTCCAAAAGGTAAGTACCTCGGAAACCTTTCCACAGACTAACGGAAAAAAACCCCAAACCCTAAACCTCTTACAATGAGGACTAAGCAGTGGTTTAAGAATCTCAAAACGGTTAGGAATAAAGACTATTTAGAAGAAGAAAAAGGCTACATCAAACTGCATGGATATAGTTAGAAGCATTTTAACTTTTTTAGTGCATTATGGGTGCCAGAGGGCTCTAAAAGAGGATTTAAAGTAATTTACACTTTTATTTTCCAGGAAAGAATGTCAACCAAAAACATTATGTTGCAACTCCTAGAGCCTGTGGAATACAAAATTGTCCATAATTAAGTTGCTTGACTTGCTAATTGGTAAACTCCCAGAGAGGCTTTCAAAGTCACTGTGGTAAACACTCACATTGGTGCTGGCATCTACAAATTTTCTCTAAATTTTGAATGTTTTTAAACCTTCAAAACTTATTTCTAGTGAGACAGGTGAGTTTGGCTGCTAGGCAAAGCTTGTTTCACATTACTTTTTCTTCTAGAACTAATGGTTGTATTTATTTAAAGGCTTTAATCTTTTTCCTTGTATTGCTCCTCCTCTGGAGTTTAAACCATCCACAAAGATCAACACTACCTTTTTTGTTTAGTTCTAAAGACTTTGGATATAACCTTCCAGGTACATTGCTTTTAATCTCCTTTTCTAAGCTACCTACATCACTTAACAGGACCGGCTGGTTCAAAGCATCTTTCAATGGCACAAGTTTTTTCTTTTGTCTCTGGCTGCAAAAGAAGCAATGCCTCCCAGAAAAAAAGACATGGAAATGTGCAAGGCTAGTTACTCCGGTGTATCTGTTCTAGAAGATATTACAGCAATTACAAATTACATAAATAATAAATAGCTCCCTTGACTTGAGATACTCAACATGCTTTTTTAGGTCTTGAGAAGAGCTACCAGCATTACCTTCCTTTACAGATCATGAAACTGAAGGGCATTACTAAAAAAAACAGCCACAAATGGGATTCTTAAGGGGGTTAAAACTTCCCATCTCCAGTTCTGCACTTTAAACCACATGATTAGTTTCTCTCTTCTCAGCAGAACTGAGCTTACTCTTTTAAACTTCTGAAGATTAAAATATAAAAGCATATTAAAAACGTTAGGCTCAAGCGTGACATAAGAAAAAATCAGAACAATCTTTATTCAGCTAGATCTGATACTACACGTTATATACAAATTAGATCTTGGAATAATTCAATTCCTTAACCTGAAACATTTTTAAGCTGCAAAGTTACAGGGGAAGATTGTAATTATGCATTTTAACTCCCTGCACAAAGCAAACAGAATGATTCCCAGCAACATTCCTTATGTGAACTAGAAAACCTCTTATAGAAATGCAAGACAGAAGATTGCCATTAAATCTCTTGAGATCTACAACAAACAACGTCTCTCCTCTAGGAATCTTAACGTAACAGTGGAAGATGTTTCAAACAACTGGAAGCAAACCAAAACACTAGTTATGAAGACAATTTTCTCCATTTCCACAAGCCCTCTGCCATTCTTCTGTGAAGCAAAGATGAAACAATATGAAAACATCCCCCTCACCACTCTTAGTGACCTCTCACAATAGGCCCTCTTCTACCTCTGATAGTGAGCTTAGTACCACGGAACTGGCATGCTGTTAAAGAACAGGATGCTGTGCATGGTGAAGTTTGCTTCAGCCTCTGGCTCTGCACTCCCTCTTACACCCTGCCTGACCATATGATTTCTTTTTTAAACAGCTTACCCACCATAAAATGCAGCCTAAAAGTTTCTCCCTGGCCTGGGACTTTGGCAAATGAAAAGAACTGTATCTGGGGAAAAAAATTCGAGGATAACCAGATAAATATGGCAGTGTCCATTCACACAAAAAGACAGGCATTTTTGGAGGTCCAGACATTTAAGAAAAAGTCAAGGCCTTCTTGGGGATGTCCACAGGAAAAAAAATACTTTGTGTCTTATAATCATACTTTTGTCTTCTGGGCATCACACGAGAAAGGTATTGCCTCATGAGAACCACCCACCACTTGTTTCTTTGCTTGTTTTGTTATTGTAGGGTCTGATCAGTCACTCTCCATCCTGTGAAAATGCAGCTGAGTGCTCCAAAGAAAACAAAGAAGTCTGCCCATCCTGCTGAACTACATCCTACTTCTTATCTTCACAATTTCTCTGAAGCATCATGTGTATGAATTTTAAGACAATACTAGTATTACTCTCTCACTCTAGTTCTCTAATTACACACCCACCTACTAGTAGGTATCTAAAGCTCATGTCCTTCCCCCATTACCTAACTGTACTGTCAAGTGAGAAAGCTGAAGTCAAGCCTTCCTATCCTTTTCTGAGGCAAATACTCCAACAACAAAAAGATTAGATTGGCTTGGAACAATCTATTCTTGAAAAATCCTTAACTGATATTAATGAATACTACGTTAACTTGCTTATGTGGTTCAAATTCTGCAGAAAAAACAAACTGAGATCTCTATACTCAAACAAGGTAATGTTTTTTACTGTCTAGTGAAAGAAACAAGAATCATATATATTCTGTGAGAAAATCTTCCTACAGGGCATCTAGTATTTAATATTTTTCCCCAGAGTCTGAACTGAGATTTAGTCTGCAGAAGCATTAGAATTATCAAACGAAAACAAAAAAAACCCAAACCGTACCAAACAACCTACACCCTCAAATCCTCCAAAGCATGCCACCAGTTTATTAAATGATAAACCTGCTTTGAGAATTCTTATTTCAATGATAATACAACATACATATTATGTTTCTGGGCTTCTGTTTCCTTGTACAACATAATAAAAACCAGCTCAAACTACAGGCAAAGTTTGCATTATAGCAAAAATGTGGCCTTGGGAGAATTAAATGGCTGTAGAATCACAATGACTGTTCTATCTGCTAATTTTTTCAGCACAGTTCCAGTCTTACATTTCAGTGAAATTTCCCATTCCTTTCAGATATTCAAAACTACAAATGGCTGAAGGTACAAAATGAGACATCAAACAAGATTTTTGTGAAAATTTGTCATGTCTGCTTTTTTACTCATGTCACATCTTGCAAAAAATTCTGCTTATTTAAGTTATGTAAACACAAATTTTATCTCAAGATTCTTGATATCTTCATGTTCCATGCTTCTTCCTAATTTTCGGCATCCTGAATAACTTCTGCTAGGCCATCTGAAAGATGCGTTGGTCACGTCATGAAAAAAACCCAGAGCCAACATAGAGACTTCCAATGTGTTAAACATACTGCTTGAGGAACAGCAGCACCAGTGAAATTTTGCCAGAAAGCCAGTTGGACAAAACTAGAGAACAGGATTTTTTTCCTTAGGAAGGCAGATGAAGAAAATGGACTTGGGAGTTTTAAATCAAACAAATTTAAAACGCTTCCTTCACAGGTGTGATTGTGCCTTGTCACACATAGCATTGACAATTGCCAATGGATAAACCCACCAGAATAATTCCAGCTCTGAGAAGAGTTATTTCAATCACAATGCAACTACTTCTGTTTATTTAAGTTAGCAATGAGCAGTAAGTGCAAAAAGCACTCATGGTGCTATCCTGATCTGCAAACTACTGCTAACTAAAGCATAAAATGACTTGAGGTTTAATAACACTACTAATCTTTTTTATCCTTTTTTTAATGAAGCTATTAAAGACTTACATAGAAGTCCCCACTTCCTATTCACACACTGGCAAGAAAAATGCAAAACACCCATTACAATATTTTGCCTGGTTTTTAAAACATTCTTAGTTACTTGTGCCAATGTGACATGTTACTCTCCATCCAAGTCATAGGATCTGCTTGTCAAATCAGATTGGTTGGTTTGTTTGTTTTAAGACAAGGAAATTTAAGACTTTATTCACTATTGTATTATACCTTGACAGTCAGCTTTCCCAAATGCTGTAATACCCAGATGCGATGGGACCAGGCATTGTAGTTGCTTGGATATCTCCCAGCAGCTTCAGAGCAGACATTCATTTCCTCTTGTACTAGTCGGTGAATTCTCTCCACAGGTGCTGCTCCCAAGTTTCCTTTAGTCAGAAGACTGGGCAACGAGTTTTCCTGAATTAGTTGTTGCAGCACCCATCGTCTGGTTAAGTGACGTATAGTGTTAATGGTGAGAGAGGAATTTTAAGAGAAAAAAACAGATTTTAATTTCTATAAATCTATCAAAAACTTCTGGTATTTGAACTAACTGAACTGTACTGTTATCTAGATGATGTTTCTTATTTTTTACATTTTTCAGTACTGCACACAGCAAGCCAAATTAGTTTCTGTGCATCACCAGCAGAAAGAAGGTGCGAAAGATTTATGGTTTCAAGAGCTACAAGTACAACTGAAACGTTTTTACTGCGGAGTTATACACGTTTGATTTGAAGTGACTGAGACAAGCAAGATTCCTACATGTCTTCTGAATTTTACAAAAGGGTCCTACGGAAAGGGATCTCAGATGTGTAGATTTCCATGCAACACCATGTGTAAAGAGAATTGCAGT
>VWZX01001664.1:73227-100410 GCA_013399015.1 Galbula dea
TGCAGTGCGCCCAGGTGGAATGCTCTGGAAAGCTGAACATCCTCCAGTCTGTGACACAGACATCTTTCTGGTTTGTACTGGCTCACACTGGTTCCAAAACCAATTAATTGCTACTTTCAGAAAGGGATCACTCCTGGTTAAAAGAAATCAATCAATAAAATAAACCAAATAAATTAATTGCCTTCATTTATATTTTGCAACTAATATATAAAATTGCATATATATATATATATAAAATTAAAATAGATAAGCTAACCATTGTTTAAAAAATATTTGGTAATCCATCTGCTCTTTCTGTCATTTCAATACTTCCATAATATTCTTCTTCACTGGTAATTTTTATTTACATTGTGTATTCTTCTCCTAATCATTTAAAAAAAAAAGATTTAAACCACTGGAAGGCAATATTACAGACAATTTATAAGAATGATATTTTTACACTTACTCTATTTCTAAGCAGAAATAATAAGCAGTGGATTGAGGACAGTCTCTGAACATTGGCTTCCTACAGAGCATTTGTTTTAACTGAAGATGTACAGCCAAACAAACCATGTTCTCTGACTGTTGTGTAACTTCACTTTATAAAATGTAGTCATTTTGAAGACTTTTGCTTTTTAAAAATGCCTTTGATCCAAACATCATGATCTAGTAATTTTCACTTCATTCAGCAGATTTGCAAGACATAGGAAATTCTAAAAATGTCTAGGTAGGAAAGCTAAATGAACAGAGTCATTCCTTCAACAAAACATTATTATTTCATTAACACTGACTTCTGAGTAAAACCAGAAAAAGACAAATTATTTTGAAGTTTTATCAGTTTCTTAAAGTGAGTTTTTTTCTCAAATAAGAAATTCAGATGATTTGTATATACAGGAGTGTGTGAAAAAACACAAGACTTTATAATCTTTGTGGCTACAACAGAAGAAAAAAAATTCTATAGTGAAAACTTAGCCACTCTCTAGACATTCTGCATGGAAGGAAACAAAGACAAGAACAACCGCAGAAGATTTTAAAATGTATTTTTGGTGCCTGTTGAACAGCATGGTATTTATTCAGTTACTGTATGTATATTCCTATTACTATTGCAGTTCCTGGAATTAATGCAAATGAAACATTACTCAGTGAAAATTGTGCAATCAATCAATAAATACACGTACTGTATATGCACAAGATCTATCTGAAACCCCCCAAAATGTATAGCAAAAGGCCGTAGGGCAAAATGTACGAGAGGTACTTTTCTATCTTTACTGAGTGTACCTGCCATATGTGGAAAAAAAAAACTGGGTAAGTTCTACCGACTTTTATAATTGCCCCATTCTCTTTTTCTGCACTTCTGTCTGAAATCTGTTATCATGAGGGAACAGCAAACAAAAGATTAGTCACTATGTTGATGTAGAATGAAAATTTTTGCACTTCTTATTTTCTAACATATATCAATTATGGTCAGCACACCCAAATTCAAGTCAAACATTAGTACAAAGATCCTCAAGTATCCTTTTCTGTTTTAGGCAAATACAAGAAAGGACAACAAATTAGAGCATTATATGTATTATTACAGTACTCCTAATTTAAGATTGCATAGAAATCATAGATAGATTTTTTAATTATTTCTCAGATGTAAGCAAACATTAGGAGCCTGCCATTCTGGCTAATTTCATTAAAATGTACTGATTATAATGATATGGATATCACCAGGTTAAGCCTAGTTACATGCAAAAATAGCATTATAGTTTTCCAGTGTTAAATACTATCTAAGAAAGGCTAAACCATGACAAATGCAAGTTTTCTTTCCCGTTTTCTACATATTTCTTTTGGTTCAAAGCAATCGAGCAGGTACAAGTCAGTAGCATGGAAATGATGAAAAGCAGTTGAAGAACAACAAAATTAAAAACCAACACTGCAGAAATGTATCATATACCAATGCTACTAAGAAATAAAATAACAGAAATTAAGTAGATGCTTATAAGTTAAAAAAAAAACCTAGGAGGAATATTCCATGTATTATATTCTAGGTAAACTTTGAGAATTTTAAGCTCACAAAGA
This sequence comes from Galbula dea, assembly GCA_013399015.1. NCBI lineage: Eukaryota > Metazoa > Chordata > Aves > Piciformes > Galbulidae > Galbula > Galbula dea. The sequence goes on from VWZX01001664.1 coordinate 75,271, forward strand.
TGAGTTCACCAACAACTCCCTCTTCCAAAAATTCATGTTGACTGAAGCTTTACTTATGGATAGAGCAGAAATCCCTTAATGGGGTATCATCTTTATGGTTGTCCTAATACTGGACATATCCACTGCAAACATTGTGAACTGCTTCCAAACGTGTTACATTCAAATCTCTTTAAGGCTATCTACAAAAAGATGACTTACCCTGTGAAAAATCAAAAATATCACACATCATCAAAAATACCACACACTTTTTTTTTTTAAACAAAGTTGAGTAATGGATCTATACTTCACTTGTTTGTCCTATAGGCATTCTATGTGCACTCAGTTATGACTGAGACAGTTATGTTTGTGCGCTTGAATAATTTTGGAGTTAACTTTTCCAAAAATGTGCTCTGTTTTAAGATTAATAGTGTTGACTTAATGGCATTCCTTAAGATAGAAATTATAAAAATAAATTCACCAAACCAAAAAGACCAGTATTAGAGTACAAAAGAACCCACATTTGCTAATAAAGATCAGCTTTTACAAATTTTTGTCTTTCTGTGAAATGCCTGCAGATAAACAATATAGTAGTCAGTTGGAGAAGGGAAAGTGGGAGAAACCCCCAATGCTCAAATATGTACTTAGAATCCCAATTCTTGGGCTGAGAAATTTAGGTGGTTCAAGACATGATAAATGCAAAAAATGTGCATATGGTTTTAGTTTTACGCATAAAATATAGGTAGGTATCTTCAAAAGCCGAAGTATGGCATTTTACAATGACTGGCTCAAAGAATCTGCTGCATTTCTAGATGTCCTCCTTCTTCTGTGGCTGTCCTTAACCCAAGCATGGGAAAAAAAAACTAGGAACATTAAAGTTTGGGAAGGCAACAGAAGGAAAGGGAAACAAACCTATGAATCCATGTTTCTGGACTCTTTGGAAACTTGGTTAACGCCAGTTTTCCAAGATGCAAATCTTTAAGTGGATTTAAAGTGCCAGACAGTATTAATTCTTTCCTACAAAAGATAAAATAAATTTGTATGAATAACAGTAGTAAACTGAAAACAAAACACAAATCTCAGTAACAAACAGCATGGCATTTCCTTTGTATTGCAACAGAATTTCACTGTCACACTACAAGAGATTAAAAAGTCTTTGGTGGATTAACCCATTCCAATCTGCTATCTGTATGTTTGCACTGCTCAACCAGGCCAAATAACCAAAGAACTTTATCTTAATCTAAACATAATCAACCCAATGGTTACCAGAGCTACCCAGTAATCACTGAGTCAACTGTACTTGAGTGTGGCTCTCCATCACATTTTCTCTTACTAATCAGAAAGCCAGGGACTTTGAGCTATATGTAATGCCTGTTGGGAATAATGGTGGTTTTATCTGCACACTCTAAAAGCATCTTAATAACAAAAGCAGCATTTTTTTGCTGCTTTTTTTTGTTTGATACAAGTGCTGCCAATATGAATAAACATTCCTTCTTGAAATTAAGCCCATGGATCATTCTATTCATCCAAAACTACAGTACTCTTCCACACACACTTACCTTTGGTTTTTAAATATGACTCAAGACACAGTATTAAGGATCCCCAAATTAAGAAAGAAGTGGGAAATATTCTGTGTGTACAGAATTCTTCAAACTTAACAGAAAGCCTGAAATTGCCAAAATTACTTACAAGTAAACCAACTTCTGGTTAGAAAAAGAAAAGAATTTGCCCTAACAAAACTTCATGCTCACCTTTCCAGAGTACCTCCAACACAGACAGAGCAAAGTGAAAGGCTGTATTAATCTTTCTCACCTTCTCTGCATACTCTATTACTCTTTCTAGCTTTGTCACTCTTATTGCCTGTCTTGAGCATGTTTGTAGACATCAGTCCACCACCAACTACTCCCAGGACATTAGTCCCCATAACTTATTCTTCAATCTAGTAGATAGCAGCTTTGAAGTAAAGATATAGTAAGTTCCAAAATTGCCATTTGTAGACAGTAAACATGCAAATCTCCAGAAGCCACAGTTGAAAAATGAGAGTGCAAGAAGTAGAAGCAATTTGGGCATGGACTTAGTATTCTGGTACAGACTTTTTGTTTGGGTTGTAAGGTTTTTTTGTTTGCTTGATGGTCTTAGGGTTCTTTTTGTAATTTATGGTTCATGATAATAATACGCATAGCACCAGGTTCAGCAATAGGAGGACTAACAGGTGAAGAGCAGATAATCAATTTTCTACCAAAATTTTTAAAAAGGGTTAAAGAGAAAAGCACTCTGAAAAAAGCAGCTATCCAGTATGAAGGCAAAACTTGCGTTGTCTGACACAGTACACATAATGTGATTTTAAAGTTGTGGCCCGAGTCTCACAGACAAATTGATGTATTCAAATTGATGTCAGTACCTACTGTCATTTTCTGGTTTGGAAATCTTCAGTAGGAAACTGACTCCACCTGACAACACTAGCTTTGCATTGCTTTAACTGAAATATATATCCACAGTGAGAAGCTAATGGTGGCAATGCCAACAGTGAGCAACAACTTCAAATTCAAGAAGGAGAGTGAGATGTATACATCTATGCAATAGCCTAGACCCTTCTTTTGCTATTGAACCAACAGTTGAATAAATCCAAACCTAAACGTTTGCTGAATAAATTGCTCGTTCTATATTAAAGCATTAACTGTAAGTAAGCAGGTTCACATGTATTTACTCTTCAAGTAAACTTACATTTTTGCAAAGTTGAGGTGTAAAGTTTCTCAGCTTTCACTGCTGTGGCAGAAAAGCAGTTTTTAGCTTCCTAGATTTCAGATAAGGGATTCTCCAATTCACAAGGAATGGACTTCAATCATAAGTATGACTAAAATATCATATACTCCTAAGTCACTCTCAAGCTCTTTCAGCAAATACCCAACTTGGGATATATATAATTTCTAGCTCACTTTTTTGCCGTGTAGGCCTTAGAAAATTTTTTAGCCTTCAGAATTCTTGCTCATCTGAAATGATTTTGACTGGCTTTATGTTTCTGCTGACACTTCCGCTGAAGTCACTGACGTGACAGGAAAAAGGCTCACTTTTCAGAGGATATTGTTACCTAGTATCTTTTGACTTTCAACCTTGTACATGCTAGCAAGCCTACCATCATGAACACAAACGACTATGACAGTTTCTTTACAATCACTACATAAAGATTTTGGTCATTTTAACTTGGAAGACTTTCCAACTTCTAAAAGCGCAGGATAATTGAAATTATGATTAACAGGTTGTTAATTAACATTAACCATTAACAGTCTTGTTGCCCATTCAATATAAAGAGATTTCCCTCAAAGTTCTAAGAAACAACATACATACTCTTTAGCATGCCTTCCCACACCACACAATTGGTGCTTTCTCAGTTCTCACTGTTTAGGATATAGTCTGTGCCATTCTGTAGCTTCAGTTACTTCTAATTAAAATAAAATTCTCAAAAAAAAGTCCAAAAATAAAATTAAATTCCAATTAAAATAAATAAACAAAAGATAAAACTTTGCAGGCATATCCAATTGTTTAGAACAGTTCCCAAGTGAAAACAAATTATCTATCTCTTCAAAGCAGGCAACGCATATGAAGTTCTATGTTCTTGTCTGCTTCATTAACCAGATTCAATCTTCTATTATTGTAACCTGAGCTGAAATGCTCATTAGCCTTCCACACCACCACTTCATTCTTATTGTTCTGCCAAGTCCTATCTCCCTTCCAAGGAACAGATTTACTTTTCCCACTCTTGAACAACCCTCCCTCTTCCTGTATCTTCAAACTGAGTCAACCACTCCCTCTGAAGCTCCTGGCAAAGAATTCAACACAGGAGAAAGGGATTATCCCAGCTTAAAATGTGTCTACCTTTCAAAAGAGCAAACTCCCATTAGCAGCCCAAAACAATGTAGTCAGATTCAGCAAAACAGTCCCTGGCTACAGTAAGCTTGGTAGTAAACCTGACTGCAACTAACTGGCTGGTGTAACAGCAGCTTCTCTTTGAATGCTAAATGGCGCTTCAAAGACAGACCACCAAGCCGACCACCAGCCAAGAATCTGGAGAGCAAGGCCACTTTCTGCAGTAATTTGTATACTTTGGTAAACCATAAATACCTGTTGAGGGTTGAGGCTGGGCCGACAACCACCCCAGTGACAGATGGTCCCTGTGGCCCCCTCTTCCCCCTATCCCCCCATGGCAAGGGAAAGGGGATAAGAGAGAGAGAGAGAGACTTGTGGATTGGAAATAAAACTAAAACTACTTTAATGATAATAATAACAATAAATGAAATATATATAAACATGTACAAAACCCATTACTAAACCCAGCCCCTCTTTGATGGTAACTACATCACCAACTGATACTGTGGCAGTAGGCCCCAGCAGCAGATAGGAGCCAGGCTCAGGGGCTGGATCCTGGTACTGGATGCAGGAACTTACGGATTAGGATCGAGAGCAGAACAGACAGAGTTCTTCTCAGATGACAACCACTGAAGTGCAGGAGAAGAAAGAAGAAAGATCTCCAAAGCAAAAGCTAACAAGGGGGAACTGACCCCCAGTTTATATGTCAAATATGACATATATGGAACAGAACGCTTAGTTGGCAAGTTTAGGGTCACCTGTCCTGCCCACTCCTCCGTGAAGGTGCAGCCTTTACCCTGCAGCCACCAGCGTGAGACAAAAGATTCAGCAGTGACCTTGCTTTGTATACCACTCCCTGGTCGTAAATCTAAACATTAGGTCTTATCCCTGCTAGAAGCAGGCAGTGTCTGCAAAAACATGTTGTTAGTTTCAGAAAGTGCAGCTTCTCAGAGGAGCTTTAACTGAAAAGTAAAATCCAAACCAGGACAATATCATAAAAGAGAAAACAATCCTCATCCATATTCCTTAACATTTTAACTCCATTTTCAACTTCCAACTACTCTCACGTACGTAAGAGGAAACTCTTTCCGCTGTCAAGCAGAAAAACATCCAGACTGATAATGATGGATGCATTTGCATTTAAAAAAAAAAATAACAAAAACCTGAATTCAGTTTTAAGCACCACAAGACTACATTGCTGTACTAGCTCTAACACTTATACACAATTCTAATTCCATTTTATACCTGAAAACTACTCGAGATACACATTTTCATGACAGTAAGCCTTTTGCTATCACTCTCATCCCCCTTTGTTAGACCTGAGATGCTAGAAAGATACAGATCACAGCAGAATCCCTCAGAACTACACCAGCAGCAAAAAAAAAAAAAAGAGAAATAAAGCTGAATTTGCCATACCAGGGCTGACAGCCACCTGCAGCCATCATCCTTCGAGAATGAATCTTTCCCACTGCAATAATGCATTTTATTTACAAGTGTCTTATTCTTATGAGAGCCCTCCTAGACACTAACATATAATTTTCTCTCAGCTCTCCAGTCCTTCTAAAACTATTCCTCTAAAACAATCTCCAGTCTTATCTTGGCAGTAGGAAGAGAATATTCTCCCACCTATGAGATTTACATAAAAATTATAAGATTACAGGGCTGTAAAGAACTGTTGCATCTGGGATTCATTACTAACAAGGGGGTAAATTCCTGCTCCTCTTCCATAATGATTCTTGGACAGGTGCTGCAGCATGACAATGATGAAGCTAGACTAATACCAACAGGTACAACAAATCAATGTTATCTATTCAGCTTTGATAAGCTGCACTGGCAATTGAACTGTTACCCAAATTGAACTGGCAATTGAACTGTTACCTAAAAATGACTCAGGTATAAATATCTGAAGAGGGGTAAAATGAAAACAGTGAAGACTGACATCAGATACCAGTTGGCCATTGCATGATTCAGTGAAAACGATATGCGCATCTAAAAGTTACAAATGGCCCTCTTCAACTGACACAAGGAAAGGGGAGTGGCAGTTCACCGGGACTCGTATCCCCCAAACCATGAGCCAAGTATGCGCCTTCACATGCAGCGGTGCAACCTTTAGCCTGTACTACAAAAAAAAGAACTTAAAAAAAAAAAGGCAGGAAACCAGTCTGAAACAATCTGCAGGGAATACAGGACAGAAGAGATTCTTAACACTCCTGCAGCACTTCAGCTGAAAAACTCTTGCTGTGTCACCTATTACCTCTTAAAGCTTACAGCTGACTCATACATAAGGACTAGGTCTTTCTGATGTCATTCACTGAGAGCAACATACCTTACATTCCAAGCAGTGGTGAAATCAGGGTTCAGAAGCAGCAGCGTACACGTGATATCTACCAGTTCTAAAACAATTGAACAAGAGACACAAAGATTAGTAATACACACAGCAGCTTCTCTCTGCCCTCCCTTAGTCTTTGTCCTTCCTCAAAGTCTTTGCTCCATAGGCTCTTGTACCTATGGAGGCCCACCTCTGCAAAATAATGCTCCACCTCATTCCAGAAGAAATGCTAGCTTATTTCAGGAGAGACCAAAACCTGCCACATCCTTCCCTTTCATTATTTAAAATAATGGACTTCTATCCTGCTATCAACTTACATCTAAGAAGTGTAGAGCTGGAAATTTCTGACCTCTACCTGTACTGCTATATGCAAATACACAGTATGAGCTCAGTGAGGAACAGCCTTTCCACAGAATCCTTGAGAACTTAGCAATTCAAATTGCAGGCACACTGTATAAACCACAAACTGCAAATTTTTCAAAGAAAGTACTATTAAAAATATACCTTTTCAGTATAAGTCTGAGCTGCAGATGGCTGCCATATGAAATCATACTACACCATTATACACAATATAGGTACTATAAAACCCCTGTAGCTATGAAAATTACATACCACAACCTTGAATTAGGATCACAAAGTAATTCAGCTAACTGCACAGCAAACTCTTTAAATAAATTCTGAAGTGACTGCCTTGCTTCAGACTTAAGTTTTAAGACTAAATCAGTAAGAAAAGAACAAACAGAATATTTGTGTGCATCCCTGTCTAGATGTAGATTTATGTGTTACACTTATTTTTAATGAAAAAAAAATAGGCTTATGCTTCCTGAGGATGGAAGAGTAATTTCGTTGTAACCCAGTCTTTCATTTTCCACTCCACGGCACCATGAAGCAGTTTTGAGTCCCACGTGGGTAACAGTGGGAATTCACTAGGCATCTCCACTTAAGCTTGAGATGCTAAGGACTGTCGCTGCATTGGGTCCCTTAACCTCTGCCCCCAGGGCACAAGAGGATCAGATCAGCTAACCTGTCCTGCAATCACAAATCTTGAATTTACCTGGTAATTTTCCAACCGAGTAAGAAGAAACTTCCTTCAAAACTGAGTATGACTATCCAGGCTTCTACTGCCAAGGAAGTATGGCTACACTCTCTCCTAATTACCCTGCATTTAACATACTAGACTGTACTCAAGGTGATTTGCAGTAACTAAGAAGCATTTTATTACTTTTTAAGGAAAAATGAAAGGAAAAAGAGGGTTTCTCGTGCAACTAGATCTCTAGTTAGTACAGTTAACAAGACTGTAAAATGAAATTTTAAGAACTCTGACGAAATGCATCAATAATGCAATAATTCACGTGCAAGTATATAAATTCAAAATGCAAAGTAACATGGTTTCATGTATCTTTGAACTAGACTTTGAGAGAAGTTAATATTTAATTGGGTCAAAAACTGGAATATCTTTGCATTTTATTGTATGACTGCTCATTCATTTATATCCACAAAATATTTTTTTGTTTCTCATTATATTCCCACTTATAAGGAACATGTAATTCCATCATATAATGCAGAGGGGGGGAAATTCCCTCAATTTTGCACTAAGTTGTTATGGTGATATTTAAAAAATTACCTCAAGGAACTAATTTGACCCTCTATTTTTATGAGTTTTCACTGAGGTTTTTTTCCCCCCATTTAATGAATGATTTCCTTTTAAATCTCTCTGTTGCCAGGGAGTGAATATTTCTCATGTACACAAAGCTTCTTCCTAATTTGCTGGCTAAATGTACAAAGCTTTTTCTTTTATTTACCCAATCCCTGAACCAGGAAAGTAATTTGACACCTATTTAACTATAGACAGATTACCTACTCAATTAAAATACCCAGAATTATTCATCTATTTGTAAAATTCAACACTTACTAAGTGTTCTCCTGGCTACTTCTTCAATTTCACATTTAAAAAATGCATTGTAGCATTTAACACCAGCTTTATAAGGATTTATAGTTAAAATTGTGAGCTTAGAGTTGAAATTGTTTCACTTAGATTTTCCATTTTAACTTCTTCAAATATTGCTATTCTATATTTTAAAAATATCTTTATTTTACATATCACAAACATACATAATTAAATGCTCTGATTATTCTGTTATTACTTTCTTATCTCAAAAACAATACACACAAATTGCCTTTCAAAATGAAATAGGGCTAGAGCTAGTAACTACTCCTCCACGGTAACACATATCTTCTTTACATCAAATTCACAGTACCCACTACATGGCAACTCAAAAGTTTCTTCAAGGAAAAAATAAATAAATTGAGAATTACAAGCTTTATTGCTAACACAAAGCAAGGCTAAATGTCTTTATTCATTAACTGCACTTCTACCCTATCTGGCTAACTTTGTCTTCAACTGGTGATTATTTACAAAACCAAACAACCAGCTACTACAAAACCAAACAGGCAATAACACACCACTTCACCAAAACCCAAAAATCCTAACCCCAAAAAACCTTTAATGCTAGCCTCTTCCCTAGACCAAAAAGCCACATGTAGTTTAAGCTTTCTTTAAGTTATATTTAATGTAGGCTGCCAGCAAATTCTGAAACATGAAGAGTTCAGTGCATCAAATGTAGGTTAATTGACACTTCCCATTGTGAACTTTATTTTCAGCTTCTTATCCCTTTGCCAAGAGGTCAGCAGGCAACATCTAAAGGCACCAATGCTCAACCAGTGTAAGTATCAATGCAACAGGATTGTGCAGTAAAGTAGAAGTCTGCAGGAGTTTTTCAGTTGTTACAGGAGGAAAAGGCGTTTGCTATAGAAGGGAAAGGTAAATGAAACTGCAGTGCAAGGTAAAAAAGAAGTAGACACACAGCAAAATTCTGCAACAAACAACATTACAGATGGTTCTAAATTAAGTCATAAAAAATTCTGAACTTGACTGGTAGATTTTCTAAATAATGGCCTTAGTAATTACTGGTGTGGTGGGTTTGACCTTGGCTGGACACCAGGTGCCCACCCAACCGTTCTATCACTCCCCTTCCCAGAGGGACAGGGGAGAGAGAGTATGGTGGAAAAAAAAGAAACAACTCATGGGTTCAGATAAGACAGTTTACTGGAAGCAAGAAGCACAGCAAAGCTTGTGCACGCAGAAGCGAAGAATAGCAGATTTCTTCTCTACTTCCCATGAGCAGTGATGGTCGGCCACTCCCGAGAAGCAGGGCTGTGGTACATCTGGCGGTTCCTCAGGAGGCAGCCATTAGACAATGAATGCCCACCCTCCTGCTCCATGCCTTAGCTTTTATATCTGAGCTGATGTCATATGGTATGGAATATCCCTTTGGTCAGTTTGAGTCAGCTGGCTGCTTGGGTCCCCTCCCAGGATCTTGCCCTCAACTAAAGAAGGAATGTTACAGTGCTTGTGCTGTGCTCAGCAGTAGCCAAAACACCGGTGTGTTACCAGCACCCTTCTAGCTGACAATGCAAAGCACAGCACTGTGAGGGCTATTATAGGGAAATGAACTGCAGCTCAGCCAGACCCAATCCAATTGGGTATTACCACTGAATATGCTATGGCTGAAAAGACAGGCAAAGCAAAAGCTTGTTACAGACTAGTTCAGTCATTTGAATACTTTCTAGAAATGGGTTTTCATTACCTACATAACTCTACCTACAACAATACAGTTTGTTTAACCTACTAAGTCCTGACTTCCAGTTACTATCACTATTCTGGAAATGCTGAAGTTCTGAAACAGACCCAAATTGAGCCCAACTTAAACAGAAGCATGTCTACCATTTTGTTCATTTTCCAATTAGAGGCTGTCTTTTAAACTTTTCTTGAAGGAAAGAAACATATAAAGGAAAATCTCAGAGCTATACTCAGTTCTTCCATGTGAACATTCTTTGATGCTTTCTGCAACAATAACAGATGAAGATATCATGAAGTGTGGATTCTGAGCCAGAGATGACAAATGACATGGTTTTAATAATTGCTGAGCCACCTCTCAAGAGAGTCTTATAGCAGATATAGAACACAATGATAGTAGTTGCCAGCTAGTTCCTCTGTGTTAATAAGAAAAAATCTCTCAGTTTATAAGTATTTTCTGATACATTTTGAGCAAACTATAGCATCCTAAGTACTCAAAATGTACGTGTCCTTTTGTACATTAAAGTCTCCCACACTGCAAAAGTACAAATATGGCATTTTTAGCTAATTTTCTTTTTAAATACACTTTTAGCCAGATTTTTATTTTATCACATTAAGATGTGCTTTTCAGAAGTGTTGTAGAAGTAGAAACACAGACTTAATGGAAAGTAAGGGAACACACACAACAACCCTTTGCATAAAATTTGCCTGACAAATTTGGTGGCCTTCTTATGATTGATTTACAGCATTATTAGAAAGTGGAAGAGCAACTGATGTCATCTAGGTAGACGTGTGCAAAGCATGTGACACTGTCTCACGTGATGTCCTTATCTCTAAAATGGAGAGACACAGATTTGATGGACGGGCCACTTAGTGCATAAGGAATTATCTGAACAGTCATGCTCAAAAGAGTTGCAGCCAACAGCTTCACATCCAAGTGGAGATCAGCAATGAGTGGTGTCCTTCAGAGGATGAGTATCAGGACCAGTGCTGTTTAACATGTTTGTCGGTGACATGGACAGTGGGGTCTAGTGGAGTCCCTCAGGGGTCGGTACTGGAACCAGTACTTTTCAATCTATTCATTAACGACCTGGATGAGGGAACAGAGTGTGCTCTCAGCAAGTTTGCTGATGACACTAAAGTGGGTGGAGTGGCTGAAACACTGGAGGGTTCTGCTGCCATTCAGCATGACTTAGACAGGCTGGAGACTTGGGCAGGGAGGAATTTAATGAGATTCAATAAGGCCAAGTATCGAGTCTTGCACCTGGGAAAGATCAACCCCATGTATGAGTATAGGTTGGGGGCTGAGCTGTTGGAGAGCAGTGAAGGTGAAAGGGATCTGGGGGTCCTGGTGGATGAAAGGATAACCATTAGCTAGCAGTGTGCTCTTGTGGCCAGGAGGGCTAATGAGATTCTGGGGTGTATTAGAAGGGCTGTGGCTAGTAGGTCAAGGGAGGTCCTTCTTCCACTTTACTCTACCCTGGTGAGGCCGCATCTGGAATATTGTGTCCACTTCTGGGCCCCTCAGTTGAAGGATAGGGAACTGCTGGAGAGAGTCCAGTGCAGAGCCACAAAGATGATGAAGGGGCTGGAACATCTTCCTTTTGAGGAAAGGCTGAGGGAGCTGGGTCTCTTTAGTTTGGAGAAGAGGAAACTAAGGGGTGACCTCAGTTATGCTTTTAAATATGTGAAGGGTGTGTGTCGGGAGGATGGGTTCAGGCTCTTCTCAGCGAAGCCCAGTAACAGGACAAGAGGCAATGGCTGTAAGCTGAAGCATAGGAGATTCCGTGTGAATGCACGTAGAAATTTTTTCCCAGTTCAGGTGCCAGAGCACTGGAACAGACTGCCCAGAGAGGTTGTGGAGTCTCCTTCTAAGGAGGTATAACCTGTCTGGACGTGCTTCTGTGTGACCTGGTCTTGGGAATCCTGCTGCGGCAGTGGGGTTGGACTAGGTGATCTTTCGAGGTCCCTTTTAACACCTAATATTCTGTGATTTTGTGATAGAGTGCACTCTCAGGAGGTTTGCTGACAATACCAAGCTGTGTGGTAGAGCTCACACACTGGAGAGAAAGGATGCCATCCACTGGGACTTGGACTGGCATGAGGAGTGGGCCTGTGCAAACCTCATGAAGATCAACAAGGCCAAGTGCAAGGCCCTGCACCTAGGTCAGGGCAGTCCCCAGTATCAACAAAGGCTGGGAAACAAAAGGATTGAGAACAACCCTATTGAGAAGGACTTGGGGATATTAGTGGATTAAAAATTGGACATGGGCACACAATGTGCACTTGGAGCCCAGAAGGCCAACTGTAACCTGGGCTGCATAAAAACAATTGTGACCAGCAACTTGAGGGAGGCAATTCTCTCCCTCTACTCTGCTGTTATCAAGACCTCACCTAGAGTACCATGTTCAGCTCTGGGGTTCCTAACATAAGAAGGACATAGACCTATTAGAGTGGGTCCAGGGGAGGGCCACAAAAATGGTCACAGGGCTGGACCACCTCCACTACGCTGAGAGAACTGGAGTTGTTGAGAGAGCGAAGTCTCCAGGTAGACCTTAGAGAGGCCTTCCACTACTTAAATGGAGCCTACAGGAAAGATCGGGAGGAGTTTTAAAATGGTAGTGTGCAGATTTAGGTTGGACATAAGGAAGACACTTTTCACGATGAGGGTGGTGAGGCACTGGAACAGGTTGGCCAGAGAAGCTGTGGATATGCCATTCCTGGAAGTGTTCAAGGTCAGGCTGCACGGGGCTTTGAATAACTTGAGAAGGTGTCCCTGCCCATGGTAGCAGGGTTGCAACTAGATCATTTTTGAAGTCTCTCCCAACAAAAACCATTCTTCAAAAAATAAATAAAGACGTTTGTAGCAATTTCAGAAAACCATCCTGTAATAACAAATTATTTTATTTATTTTTATGTACTTTTATTATGCATGCATAAATTAAAAAAATATTGGAGAAAGGGTAAGCACAAGTTATAAAATATTTCTAAACTAGTACAGTAGTAAAAAAAGTCATCATCATGATTCTGGATCCCAAGTGTCCAAAAGAAACCAAAAATAAATTAAATGTCTGTCACAGTAAGCTGTCAATGACTGATTCTAAAGAACATTCTTCTTCTGGGATCCTCCCTGAAAAACAAATTAGACACCATACCTGAAAGCAGACACTTGAATCACCACCCTGTTTTTCTTTCCTCTTCTGTTTAAAATCACTGACATTAATTAAAAAAATACAAAAAAGGTTAACAATAGACTACAGTTGCAGTCACCACTTATTACAAGCATCAACAGAAAATGCAGTTTAGTTTCGCAGCAGTAATAAACAAATCTAGCCGTTCGCTACATTCATATGAAAACAACTACCTTGCCAAATTCCAAGCACATACTTTTGTCTACAAAAAGAAATTTGGAGGAAAGTCCCTGAGGTTAGAGTATGCGTATCTCGGCCAATTAGAGACAATTCTCCAAGTTCACCTGTAATAGACTTCCACCTTCATTCCCACCACCACAGCAGTTCAGTCTCTGTTTAAAATTTCCTATCAGATGTCAAGTTCAATTATAGTAAAACATACTAAACCCTGTAACCTGTACCTTTCCTTACAAACAGGTTATTAACATAGAGGTCTTGGGTGAACCAGTGTGAATGGAGCAGAGTGCCAGCACATCAGCATTCAGCTGCCCTATCACAGCTACCAGTGGTCTCCAGCCTTCCAGTGAAAGTGTGACACCAATCTCACCAATCTCAGTGGTTGGTATTTTGCCTTGAAACAAGAAGTTTTTGTCCACGTGGCAATTTCTAGAGAAGGACTTATCTGTAACGCTTGAGACTGAAATGAAATTTCTCCTGCAGAAGATCTGCAGCGTAATCAAAATACACCTCACAAACTCCTCCCTCGGACCTGCAAAAAACACTCCAATGAGAATCAGTGGTGTTGGTAAGACTGCCTGTGCTAGCAGGTTCAACTCTTTTAATACTACAAACTGTTTCTGGCTACATGTCAGAGTCAACATGACTTACATCTCTTATCTTATAAGCGCTTTTTATGGAATTTTATAATCACCTGCATCATACATTCCAAATTCGCAGCCAGATCAGAACCACTCATTTCTATCAGAACCGAACGCATCAGCAGCAATTTGGTGGCAGCTAATTAGGAGATCCAGGGCTTACTAGGTCCAACAACAAACCACAGAGAAAGAAATGGAAATCATGTTAGAAGTACTAGGAATAAAACTCTTTCAAAGATGTCTGTAATGAGAAAGAATATTCAAGAAAATAAATTATGTGAAAAAAGATAAAAGGGCAATGTAGAATTTAAAAAGTCCACAAGTCATTTTTACTAAATAATCCTAAATAATCACATCATGATATGACATTAACCCTCTCTTTGGGGTGGGGAGGGTGGAGGGCAGTGGTAAAACATATACACACAAAATTTGTTAAATAAAAATAAAATAGAGACTATCAACAGGTCAGTCATATGCAACAACATAAGAAAACACTTTAAGTTACTCTTTGAATGGAGAAATAACTCCAAGTACCAAGCCAGAGTTATGTTACTCTAACATCACCCAAAGTACACAGACAGTGCTGGAAGACTTGAATGTTGCCAGAGGAATGGGTTCCTTTTTATAATGGTCTGGCTTGCAAAGAGGCAGAAACTTGCTCTGTATGACCTCTCCCTACCAACTAGAAGGTAACACCTTCATGCTCACATTATGAACCTTCTCTGTCATTTAATGTTACTCTTTTCAAAATGCTTGCAGTATTTATATAATAAGGAATTAAATTCTGTTTAAAAAGTCAAGACCTTGCTCTTACGCAAATAAAAGTAGGCAACATCCACTGCCTTAAGAATGCTCCCTTGCCAAGATTCACCAAAGACCTCCATCTCAGTACTCCGTATCATTCCTGAATGCAAAGGAAGTTCATAGACTCAACTGACACCATCTGACCATCCTCCACCCTACACTTTAATACGGGTATGTGCATAACTGGTTGCATCCACTTAAGGTGAAACAGGCTATAGTAATAACAAATAGAAGAGAAAAGCAAACTGCAGTTCTATCAAGAATGATATTACTAACCAGACCACTTTTCCTGATCTACACAGACCTACTGTCAAAACCTATCTGTTCAAAATACAGCATGTTAGTTATATGATGTCTAGATGTTAGAGCCCACATCAGATGTCTGCTAGCATCCCAATACTGAAAATACAATCAACTAGTTTATCAAGCAGTGGAGGAGACTGCCTTTGCTACAGTTGCAATCAACACAACCTATTGGACATGGCTGTTGGTTATGCTGCAAGAAAGGAAAATTGTCTCGGACAGTAACTTTAGAGTACAATGAACACAAACACTAAAACACTGCATCAGTCTCAAACTGAAACAGGTGTATGTGAGATACTAAAAAGATCTGAACTCTGAGGGTCATAAGGTGTTCTTCAACATGAAAGATTTCACCCTTTCCAGGACACAAAAATGTGAAAAATGCTGTAGCAGGTAGAAGTTACAAGAAAGAAGTCTCAAAAAGAATCTCAATAAATATCAGAAACAAGACACTGAGGTAAGCCTAGAGTAAGAACATTTTTTATGCTGACGGCTCTTTAGAAGAGAACTGAAACTATGAAAAAAAAAATTAAGCCACAGTTACCATTTTATTCTTACTCTGCACAGAACAGGACCCTTTTTTAAACAGCCATATCTCCCATGTCACACCTGTTTATAAATCTTTTAAAAAATTCAAAATAGACAACATACACTGAGTATTTTTCATGAAAGTAAACCAAATTAAAATCCAAACCAAATCAAAAAGATTAAAAAGGAAATAAAGGTTTACAATTACCAAGCTGTATGGACTAATGATTTCTAGTACCCCCAAGTCTTCAAACATATTGCACTGTTTTCTTTCTTTAGATACACATACCACCAGTTTTCCTTCTGACTCAAGGAAGCAGGAAAAAATTCCTTCTGTAAAGATTAACATTCCTTCCCTAAATTGCTCACCGAATTGTGCCTGACAAATCTGGTGGCCTTCTATGAAGAGGTTACAACATCAATAGACAGGGGAAGAGCAACTGACGTCATTTACCTGGACCTGAGCAAAGCCTTTGACACTGTCCCGCATGACATCCTGGTCTCCAAGCTAGCGGAATATGGGTTTGAAGGATGGACCACTCGCTGGATAAGGAACTGGCTTGACGGCCGCACCCAAAGAGTGGCTGTCAATGGATCCACATCCAAGTGGAGGCCAGTGACAAGTGGTGTCCCTCAAGGATCAGTACTGGGACCAGTCTTGTTCAACCTCTCCATCAGAGACATGGACAGTGGCATCGAGTGCNCCGTGTTACAAGAGGGATGTGGGGGTGCTGGAGCGAGTCCAGAGAAGGGCCACGAGAATGATCAGAGGACTGAAGCACCTCTCCTACAAGGACAGACTGAGAGAGTTGGGATTGTTCAGTCTGCAGAGGAGAAGGCTCCTAGGATACCTTCTTGTGGCCTTCCAGTATCTGAAGGGGGCCCACAAGAAAGCTGGTGAGGGACTTTTTAGGAGGTCAGACAGTGATAGGAGTATGGGGAATGGATGCAATCTAGAGGACAGTAGATTTAGATTAGACATTAAGAAGAAGTTCTTGACTATGAGGGTGGTGAGACACTGGAACAGGCTGACCAGAGAGCTGGTGGAAGCCACATCCCTGGAAGCTTTTAAGACAAGGCTTGATGGGGCCCTGGGTAACCTGATCTAGTGGATGGTGTCCCTGTCAGGCAGGGGGGTTCGAACTAGAAGATCTTTGAGGTCCCTTCCAACTCTGACAATGCTGTGATGCTATGATCTCCCTCTAACCCTTTCAGCTTGGGCAAGAGAGAGAAGATTTACATTTTCAGCTAAGCACCCCCACAACTTGACGCACAATCCAAAGCCTGCCCTTTACACCCCAGTAACAGTTCTCTCAGAACAGGTTAAATTCACTTTAATAAGGGCCAGTGATTATCCGGATGAGGGGATTGACTGCGCCCTCATTAAGTTTGTAGATGACACCAAATTGGGTAGGAGTGTTGATCTGCTTGAGGGCAGGAAGGCTCCGTAGAGGGATCTGGATCAATGGGCTGAGGCCAACAGTATGAGGTTCAATAAGATCAAGTGCTGGGTCCTGCACTTTGGCCACACCACCACCATGCAACACGTGGGGAAGAGTGGCTGGAAAGCTGCCCCGTGGTAAAGGACCTTGAGGTGCTGGCTGACCATGTCTCAGCAGTATGGCCAAGTGGCCAAGAACATCAACAGCATCCTGGCTTGTATCAGAAACAGAACAGCCAGCAGGAGTAGGGCAATCATTATCCCCCTATACTTGGCACTGGTGAGGCCACACCCCCAACACTGGACTCATTTTTTGGCCGCTCACTACAAGAAGGACAATGAGGTGCTGGAACATACCCAAAGAAGGGCAAGGAACCTGGTGAAGGGTCTAGAGAGCAAGTCTTATGAGGAACACCTTAGAGAACTGGGTTTGTTTCATCTAGAGAGAAGGAGGCTCAGGGGAGACTTTATCACTGTCTATAGATACCTGAAAAGGCTGTAGCAAGGTGGGGGTTAGTCTATTCTCCCAAGTAATAGCCCACAGAATAAGAAGAAATGGCCTAAAGTCATGCCCAGGGGAGGTTAGATTGGATATTAGGAAAAATTTCTTCAGCAAATGGGTTGTCAAGCACTGAAAGATGCTGCCCAGGAAGTGAAGGAGTCAGAATTCCTTGAAGTATTTTAAAAGACATATAGATATGGCACTTAGGGACATGGGTTTATTGGTGGACTGACCATGTTGGGTTTACAGTTGAACTTGATCTTAAGAGTCTTTTCCAACCCAAACAGTTCTATGATAAATAAAAAATGTTTATTAAGAATCACATAAGATACTATTCCCCAACTGGGTAACTTACCATCTTTGTTCAGCCATTGTTTTCTTTGTCTGTAGAGGAGAAGTTTATTGTGGACATATGGCAAAAGAAACTTGACACACCAGCTCTCCACACCAAGCTTGTTTTCTACCAGGACGATAGGGCTTCGATTATACCTGGCTTCAGGGCAGGGTATTAATCCAATTTCATCTCTTAAAAAACAGAAAAAAATACAATAAGCTGTGTGTTTGTTACACGTTATGATCCAAGGACAGTAACTCTTCAGATGCAGCTGAACTTCTTGCAAGCTCAAAATCATCTGGCTGACCCTCTGTAGTCTACCGAAACAAGATTAAGCTGGAGCCAGCAGTTCATTTGTTTTTTCCTGCACTGAAAATAAATTAATCATCTGGACTTGTTCCTGTGTGAACTACTGTAGGGAATCCTGCTGTGGCAGGGGGGTTGGACTAGATGATCTTTCAAAGTCCCTTCCAACCTCTAACATTCTGTGATCCTGTGATAATTAAACTTATTTGTAATTTTTTCTTCCCATTACAGCAGACTGGCAACATTTCCCATCCAATAAGTCCATTATCTTTTTTCCCTGTTTTTACCTAAATCTGTAGTCATTATCCTCAATTCACCTTCTTGATTCTTGCCAGACTGCAGGTACAATAAAATGCACTTTCAGAAAGTCATCCTCTGCAAAACTCATGCAGTATATTAACTTGGCAAATAAATGATTCAAACGGGTTTTAAGCCATGAATAAATATTTAAGTTGAGCAAAAAAAGTAAATGTATTTTACCTCTGTACAATGTATTCAGACACAGTATTGTGGTTTTGCATTAAGGGCCACTAAAAAATTTTGTGTTAATTCCCCAGTGCTGTAGTGATAGAAAGCTAAAAATATTTTAATACTTGGTGAAGACTCTGGAAGTAATAGCCATGGTTAGATAAGCCAGAATGCATTGAAAATTCTTTAAATGTTCTCTAGGAAGATTTCTTTTGGCAATTCTAGTTCTTCTCACCCTAAGATAAAAGTTTTTTGTTCAGTTTTCCCAAAGATCCTAAATGAGGAACGTGCCTTTTATGTACTTTTGATTATCACCTAAGCAGTTTAACTCAGCTTAAATAACAAAAGTATTTCTGCTTTTGCTATGTAGATGCAATAGAGCTGCAACAACTGCTACTGCAAGGGACACAAAACACATTAACCAGTACGGACAGCTGATTGACCCAAAGCTACCCAGGTGTGCCCTGCAGCAGTGTGACCAGGTGCTCAGAAACCAAAGATTATACAAAAGAAAATCACAGACAGCAATGTGCACGTTTCCACATGTCATATTTTTCCTCTGCAAGGCAGCCTGCTGAAAAGAGGGAAGATACGAGGTACAGAGGACAGTCTGTAAAAAAAACAACTTTGCATGAAAGGCTTTAATCAAGCCTTTAGAAAAACAGTGACAACCACAAAAATTCACGCCAGCAAACACAGCAGAAGAGACTCAGCTGTTTGATGTCTAAGGGCCAGATAGCATTTAATTTTTTCCTCAGTTTTCACTCAGGTAAGCTAAGTTTCACAACACTGTTTTAAATATGCCAAAATGACATATAGGTAGGTTTTCCACAGAGCTGGCAAGTCAGCCTGAAAAACTCCAGAACAGGCTCAGCTAGCTGAAATCGGCAGAGGACTAGACCACTATATAACAATTCACCAAGATAACAATGAAACACAGAAACTGCTGTATCTGTTAACTACTCAGTTTTTGTTAAGATGCAGATCAGGACTTGTCATTTTGTAGAAATGATGTCTCCAACAGCTTGATGAGATAAATGTGGTTCAAAAATTATATGTTGCCCTCAGTTCCTGAGAAGGAACAGAATTCACGTTGCAAAATACCAGCAAGGCAGATTTATCTAAAGTGGGGTGCCTATCCAACAGCCAAAATTCATTCAATTCACCTCCTATTTCTGCTCCTGAAGGCCCCTAATATCTGCAGAAGGAGGAAGTAATGGGGCAGGTCTGCCAGCCCAGCACTGCCTGAGAACACCTGCAGCCTCTGCTCCATTGCATATCCAAAAAAAGCTTCTCCAACAATACTCGCATGCA
The DNA here is from genome assembly GCA_013399015.1 of Galbula dea. Taxonomy (NCBI): domain Eukaryota; kingdom Metazoa; phylum Chordata; class Aves; order Piciformes; family Galbulidae; genus Galbula; species Galbula dea. The sequence goes on from VWZX01001664.1 coordinate 95,086, forward strand.
GGCACCTCTGAATTAGCACTTGTAAAATGAAGTGACTGAAGTACTCTTCATCTTGTGCGAACTGTCCCTGGCCCTGTGACAGATGTATCTGTGATTTTGACTGGATTGCCCAAACCCACTGCGGGATGGAAGATGCCTACATTTAGGTCAAGTGACAGATAAAAGCTGCTCGCAATACTGAAGAAGGTACCAATTACTGCTGTTTGTCTGCGTTTTGCACTACCAGAAGCAGCACTCACTGTAAAAGTAAAATTTAATTTCTCTCCCTAGATTTCCCAGGTTTTTTATACTGCTTCTTCATTTTCAAGAATTATTTGGTGTTTTTACATTAATTCTACCTAAAGCAAGCACCATAGTCACACTTCAAAAACTGCATGAATTATCTCGCTATTTACAGGACACCATGCTAGTTCATGTTCCTAAAATATACACATGGTGTGAGTGACCAGAACTTAGTGGAATATTTTAGCTAGGTTGTCATAAAATCTGCAGCCATACAGACCAAAACTTCTTCAGCCTGCACTGAGTCTGCAGAAGATATTCAAGATGAGACTGTGGAGCTGCGCAATCCAGACCTGGTCCACAGTGCAAACCTCAGCTGTGGCAATACAGTACTGACAAGCTATTGCAAGAACCTGCTCCAAGAGCCGTAGTCTGCTGACTAAGCCATTCAGTGGCCCTCTCCAAAATAAAACCTAGCCAACCTACTTTGAACTTTTAAAACCATGACAATATAGAAAAAGTTCCCTCTCACAAAATCATAGTGCTACAGTACTGCTAGGAAGGAGGCATTTCTTGTGACACTGCCATGATGTGTATCCAGCTTTAAATACCACAGAAAGGAGGACCTTGTCTAATTTTTTTTCTGGAAGATCATCTTTAAAATAACCCAACTTCTCCTCACAGAATTAGACAGAGGATATTAAATAATGCTGGGAGATTTGAATGAGGTACAATCAGTGGATACAATGCAACTACAATTCTACTGACAATAACGACCAGACCCGAGTAGTCAAGTATTTCTGCAATTATAAATGCTGGAAGACAGTCCAGAGCATAGATAGAAACAAAGGTTTCTATTTTTATATTAAAATTAAGTCTCACAAAATGATTACATGACTAATGAATTTACAATATTTGAAAGGGGCTTAAATCCCAAAGTTGAATTTTTTCTCTTCCCATATTGTGCAGAACATCACATATATGATTCTCTTTCAGAATGTCAAATAAATTAATTTAAATGTAACCATGGACTACTGTCTTAGTGATAGAACCAAAATCTTTCACAAACAAACAAACAAAAAATTATTGAAATCCAAAGTAGTTCCACCCAATATCTGCTTCTAAAGAAACTATAAATATGACACATTCACTCTCTAGGAGTTTCCTTTTGTTTGCTCTCACATTAATCTCCACTTGATTGAAAAACTCTGCAGCAATAACAAATTTCTGCACTGATGACTGCTCTCATTAAATACTACAAGCAAATGATATTACTTACTCTTGGTGTATTTGGAAGTATCAATGTTGCAGAAAGGTACTAAACAATTTAATAAAAATAAACATTGGCAAGACAAATTTCATACTTGGCTACAGTAACAACTTAAGGAAATATGTTTCTTTTGGAATCCCCTGCAAAGAAATTCGCAATCATATAAGGAGAAACCTCAATTTAGAGTTTCAAATCTAACAAAATGAAGCATGGTATTTTTACTGCATCAAGAATGTGATGCACTGTGACAAAAAAATTATCTGAGCTCAACTGACGTAAACGATCTTGGCAAACCATAAATATCCTCATACTGACAGATGCAAAGGAGGCCAGAATACAAATAAAGACCTGGTACAACAAATGCTAGGGTATGAGTTGGGGACAAAAGCATGACATGTCAATAGGAACACCACACGTGGCATATCCCTTCTTTTCAGTGAAGGCAAGCAGAACATCACATAAAAAAAGAGTTCAAACATGGATCTGTGACACAAACGGGTCACTCAATTCAAGAGCATAACATCTGCCAGGAACTTTAGCTGGTCATTATTGTCTTGGCCACCAGCAGGAAGACAAGATGTCTCTGAGATACCTGAAAACATCTGGCCAGCACAGCTTCAACCTAGTACTCTAGAGACTGAGAGACACCACAGCAAAGTGCCATGCTACCTGTGCATAGTTCCATTTCAAGTACTGCAATTCAGAAAACTAGAAGACAGAATTGTCGCTTTTTCTACTTCAAGCACTAAAGTAGCAACAGCTTGTGCCTCCTCCTGTGAAGCATGACACAGCGCACCAGCCTCAGAGTACACAACCCTTGTAGCCTTACTGTCATCGCTGAAAGAACATAGGAACAGCAATATATTCTTCAAAAACACAAGCTGAAAGTTCGCTACCAATAAACAGTTCTGGCAAGGAGCAGGAACTAAGAAGAATTGGAACCTTAATTCACAAATACTGGCTGTTTATGCCACATTATGCCTCACAACCTTAAAAAAGAAGCTCCAGGGCAAAAATGCCGTTCTGTTTTAGACAGTGTCTATATGCTGTATTTTAAAACCTGGCCATCTATTCAGGTTGCTTACTACATTCTAATCCTCTCTTTCAAGCAAAGGGATAAATCAAGTGCCTGAAAAATTCACCTATGTAGTTGCTTAGCATACTGTCTTCTGGAACAAATTAATAGGCCACCACCTCAGAGACTGCAGCGTTTCTGATCCGCACAAATACACCATACTTACATTATGAAGTTGTTAGCCATTATGTGCAACCTCATTTGACGTAACTAATATGGAGTTTACATAAATAGATAGAAATCTGCTTCCCTAAACAGTTTGTGCCTTAAAACAACAAAGGATGGGGAAGGAAACAGAAATATAGGTGTACCTAAACCAGTGTTTCAGAGCGTCTCAGCAGTGGAACTGAAAATAAAACCCAGACCATCTGACCCCCAGACTGTTAGATAAACCTGACTGGCACAAGACAGCAGGTCAGTCTGCTTATACCGTTCAAAACAACACATAAGGCAAAGCACTGGCATCTCAATTAACAGATACGGATTTGAAGATGGCATTCCTCAAACTGCGCTGTTTGTGCAAGGGTGCAATTCAGCAGGCTTACATCCTGAAACATGCTTCCACCAGCGCTAACGCTCTGCCTCTGACACAGATGCCTTCAGAAGAGCTCAGCATGCCCAGTCCACCCAAAAAGGTGAATCCCATCTCGACTACACTAAGAATTTTACACTGCCAAACCTCAAATTGAAGTAGAGTTCATTTACAAACTTATCTTTACAAATATATAATCGTTTCCAGATCTTAAAGAGTCCTCGCCTGTTTCCGTAACTCAGTACTTTTTATTGACGGGGCATGTTTTACCGCCAGGCAGATGAAGCAGTCATACTGCAGCTGCCGCAGCCTGCGCCCAGCGACCCACAGGGGCATCCCGGAGTTACTTCACCTCGTGGGGCAGCTACCTGGCGTTATCCAGAAGATAAGGCAGTAGGAGAGCACAGACGACCTGTGGTATCAGCGACCTGTCCCGACAAAACACAGGTGCCAGGGAAGCCGCCCCGGCGCGGCCCTGCCGCTCGCAGGCTGGCACTCCCCGGAAACACGCCGCGCTGAAACCCCTGCACCCAGTGGAGAAACCCGACTGGTGCCCGCGGCCGCTCACGGCGTGACTTTGGGCCCAGCACCCAGCCCTGAAAAGCACCGCGGCGCGCCGGGCCCCGTGCCGCCGCCAAGGGCCCCACACCTCTGCCCGAGCGCCCGACCCAAAGGCGAAAGAGCTGGGCCACCGCCGGCCGAGGAACGCGCAGGGGGCTAAGGGCGGGCTGCGCTCCAGCCGCGGCCTGGCCCCGGCTGCCGCCGACCCCCGCCCCACTCACATGTGAGGGTTCCGCTGGAAAGCATTGCGAATGTCCTTCACCACCCGTTGCACCAGCACCGCCACCTCCTCCGGCGACTCAGCCATCTTCCACCTCCGCAGCTGGCCCTGCCGGGCCGGGCCGGGTGGGCAGAACGCTTCCGGGTCAGCAGAGCCGGGGGTAACGCGCGGTTGGTGGGGCGGGGCGGCGAGGCGAGTCACAGCTTCTCTTCCGCCTTAGTGTACGGCTGCTGGTGGTCTGGATGGGTGATATTTCTCTCTGCATCCGGCCCGAGAAGCACGGACGGTAGCGGGAGGCGATTGTGTAATGCCCCCGGGCCTTTTCTCAAGTACCTTTACTTTCTCGGGGACGCAACTCGTTGTGGAGTGAGGAGGGCGGGTGAGGCGTCGGCCAGTCTCTGCTGCCGGCCAGGACGGTGGGGACACACACCACCCCCTCATCATAGAGTCACAGAATCATTGAGGTTGGAAGAGACCTCTGTGATCATCAAGGCCAGTCGTCAACCTGTTACTATCATCCCACTAAAGCACGTCCCTAAGTACCACATCTACGCGTTTTTTAAACACTTCTAGGGACCGGCTCCACCACTTGCCTGGGCAGCCTGTGGCAATGCCTAACAACTCTTTCTATGAAGAAGTTAAGAAGTTTTTCCTAATATCCAATCTAAACCACCCCTGGTGCAATTTCAGGCCTTTTCCTCTTGTCTTCTCACTGATAACCCAGGAGAAGAGACTGACCCCTGTCTTCCTACAACCTCATTTCAGGTGGTTTTAGAGAGAGAGAGATGGATGAGCCCGAGTGCATCTGAAGTGGCTCCAACATGGTTAAATCTAAATGTGGGTAAGCACCCACTGTGTTGTGCTGTTCCTATCACACTCAAGTTGCATTTATGTCCTGTCTGCCATTCCCTTATTTGACATGTAAACGAGCAAACGTAAACGAGGTGGAGTCAGAGGCTGCCCTCCCTGAATCTGAAAAGGGAGCAGCCCGTTAATGTTCACAATCAGAAGGCCCCTGTTTCCCATTTTCTGCCCAGATGTAGTAATCCTGCTGTGAGGGACGAATGGAAGACAGTCCGTGGTAGCGGCAGCAAAAAAACACCTCCCTTGCCTACCTCATCTTCCCAGGTGCCACTAGAGAACAGGTTTGAGTCTCTGGTTGGGGAAGGTCTCTCTAATGATGATATGGAAGATAAGCAGCCTGCACCAGAGGTACATTCATGCTCAAGTGAGCATGCTTCTACATCGGAGGTACGTACACGCTCAAAAAAAGCATTCTGCTATTACAACATTTGCCACAGATTAAAACAGAAAGGTTATGGTCATAGGTGACTCCTTTTTGAAGCGAACAGAGAGGCCAATATGTTGACCAGACCCTTCTCATAGGGAGGTATGCTGCCTCCCTGGAGCCAGGGTTAGGGATATCACTAGAAAACTCCCTAACC
>VWZX01001664.1:113990-142841 GCA_013399015.1 Galbula dea
TTTTAATAGCAAGGACACATTGCTGGCTCATGGTCAACTCAGTATCCACTAGGATGCCTGGATCGTTTTCTGTGAAGCTGCTTTCTATCTGGGCAGCCCCTGGTGTGTACTGGTGCATAGGTTTGTGTCTCCCCCCATGCAGGACTTTGTATTTATGTTGAACTTCATGAGGTTCCTGTCTCCCCATTTCTCCAGTATTCTTTGGTAATGAAGCATAGATCTTATGTTTCAGGAAAATTGATAAAATTACAAAATAGTTATGGAGGTAAATAATACAGCATTTTCCATAAAAATTTTATTGTATCATGGGAACATAAGAGTGTGAGTTTTCATATAATAATTGCTTATTAATAATAAGCAATATTTAGCAATTGATTATTTGATAATAAGTTATACTTTAAGATTTAGCTTTTAATATTTTGTACTATTGCACAAACCTAGAAATTTCATTCTGTACATTTTACCATGGTGAGGTATATCCCACTATGGAGGGTAGAGGCACTGCTTGTGTGATTGCTATTTACAAATACAAGACCATTTGTCTTCAGGGCTGTAACTTTTTGGTATCAGTGATGTAGGTAATGTAAGCCTCTTTAAGATACTACTGACCTGATATTTAAAAAATATATATATATCTTGCCAAAATGAGTCATTTAGGTGGTTCCCAATCTAAAACACATAGGTCAGCTTACTCAAGTTTGAAAGGCTTTCGTGCTGAACCTCCTTTTTGCATAGAGCAGGTGCCTACTGTGAATAATTATGAATCTCCCTCTCAACTGTGGTTAATGACATATTGATGACCTACCTCTACTACTTTACTTTCTTTTTTTCATTCCTTTCCCACCTCTCTGTCTTCTCCAAATAATGCATACTTAAAGAAATACAGATAAAAACTCTAGTTATTTGTATTGCTTAACTTCATCTTGACATTGCACCTCAATATCACATCTCCCCACGTGTTTTGTGTTTGTGGTAAATCCTGCTTGGGCAGCCTGTTTTTTCACAGTTCATCAACTACATCATCTCTCTGTCTGGGAAATAAAAATTTAAATCAGCCTCAGTAAATGCAGCTATTGTTCAGAGATTCTTAAAATAATGAAATAGATGCTGTAATGGGTGTGATTACATTGTTTCCTTTGTGTAAAAAGAAATAAGTGACCAATTGTTCCCTATGCAATTGAAACCTCAAGTGAGATAAGAAGTCTCTCACTTGTCTTCTTTTTTGTGTTTTTTTTTTTCCCAATAGATGACTGTTGGAAGACAGTTTCCAGCCATCTCTGGAAATACACTTAAAATACAGGACTTATGAAAGGGCTGACAGGACTGAATATATACAGGTTGTTGCATACTCTTGAATAAAGTAATTTGCTCTGGTAAAACTGATGGTGGCAAATACATGCTAGTGTCACCAGAAGCAAAGAGTTTGACACTAGTTAGGAAGGTCAGATATTGACCTTGTTTTCAGCAATATGCCAGAGAAACTTTCCATCTAACTACACTTTTAAGATTTGTCAGGAATTGTATCAGACGCCTCCTACAACTAGCATAAACTCACTTTTTTACTTTTCACAGAATCACAGAATGTTAGGAATCGGAAGGGGCCTTGAAAGATCATCTAGTCCAACCCCCCTGCCACAGCAGGATTCCCTAGACCAGCTCACACAGAAGCACGTCCAGACAGATTTTGAATATCTCCATAGAAGGAGACTCCACAACCTGTCTGGGCAGTCTGTTCCAGTGCTCTGGCACCTGAACTGGGAAAACATTTCTACATGTATTCACATGGAACCTCCTATTGTTTGTACTCTGTGTTTGCTTCCACTCCAGCAACAGTAAAATTGAATTTTCAGCCTTTCTTATAAATCTCATCTCAGAATTTCAAGGGTAGGAGCTGAACTGAGAAGTTGAATCATTTCATACACAGTATAACACAGCTAAATTAGAAGGATGCATATCTGAAGAGAGTACTGACAGCTATGTCTTTAAACTATTATGATATATTGATAGTGCTGTCAAATGCCATACAATGCCAATTTCCCTGATTTATCTTAGCTGCAGACATAAATAAAATTTGTTCTCATTTGACTACTATCAAATTTCCATGTTCCTCTTAATCAAAAGCTAATCAGTTTTGAATGTCCCTATCATTAGGAAATTCCAGAAAACTGTAGAAAATGTTACAAAACCCATAGATGGTTGTTATGGTTACCTAAATGGATATCCTTGAGTCTGGACTATGCATGGCCTCATCCATCTGTAGAAGCCAGCAAGAACATGTCTTACTAGGTTTCTCCAGCTGTAGGCAGCCACAAATCTTGGCTTATTAGGAAAGAATTTTCAAAGCACATATTTTTGAAACTATGTAGTTGTTGTGGTTAGAGGCTTTGCAGACCCCAACCCACAGCAGAAAATCCTTATTACCCCTCTTTCCCCCCCAACCGGAAGAGATAGGGGACAATAAGGGCAGAGAGGCTTCTGGATTGGAAACTAAAANATCCCAGCACACACAGGCCCCAGCACACTCCAAGTCCCAGGCTGGCACTAAGTCCCAGCCCCCTACCCGGGGTCCCAAAGACCTTCGGTTTCCACTTCACCCTGGGGGCAGGGTCCTTACTTAAGATTCAGGAATTTCAGGTTTTGCAGGTGAAGTTTAGTTTAGCAGGCAGCCTTGGCAAGGTGGGGGGGAGGGACGACTGAATATGATGTATATGGGATGGAATACTTTTTAGAAAATAAAATCACTGAACAGAATTAATTCTGTTCTAACCCAAACCAGGACATTCTAACCCAAACCAGGACAGTAGTGTTCTTGATTTTGCTTCTTTTAATTGCTCCGGGTTTAGGGTTGTTTGGGTTTGTTTTTCATAGTGCTGTAATCACTATAACGTAAAGGAACAAGATTTGTAGCTAACATCACAGGAGTTTGTGGGTTTTTTTCATGTCTCCATTGTCTCATCTCAGAACCACATGGGGATCCCTAATTGTTGAGTCAAAGTCATAAATAGTAAAATCTTTCTCATCTTGCACCCAGCAGATAGACTCTTTTCAGGACTTTTTAGGAAGTTATTTTCTCCATCACAGTAGTGTTCTTTGTTTGGAGATGGCCTAAGCTTAATTCTATACAATTAAAACAACTGTAGCTCCCTTTCCAAATACTGGTCACTTTGAGTTACAAATTATAGGTTTTATTTGGGTTTTTCAAATAAACACTTTATTTGGCTGTTCACTAGTTATTTTCTTTCCTGCAACTGAAACCTGAGAGAAATGACTCTGACATTAATAACTGAAATAAGGTAGAACCTGACTTTTTAATATATCTGGAGATGCAAAAGCAGTGTTCTCTTGTTTGTTTTTCAGTGCAGTATTTTGTCCATGAAGCCATCATGCAGCATTGTACCTATGTGAAACCTAAATGTGATTGTGTCAAATTACTGTAGCCCTTCTAAACACAAAAACTTAATTGGCTTAAGTTTCTACAAAAACTTAACACAGCATTTTAAGTGGAAGATTTTTAATCATTCCTACTGCTACACACTGTCTGTCCAGTTACTATCAAAAATGTCCCATGCCTGAAACATTTCCTTTCATTGTTTGTGAACCTAGCAAGAAAAAGAGTAACATTTCATTTTAAACAGCTGGTTAGTATGAAATTGTATGGGATTTCTTATAATTAAATTTATTTCTTATAGTCATATTTATCACAGTGGTAGACATATTTGGTAAATTTGTGCATGGCATATGTCCTTCACATGGTATTTGCTGCATTTTAAAACTAGCTCCGTTATTAAAACAATTAATTACCTGAAAAAGGACAAAACCAATAATAGATGGAACAGTTTATCTTCATACTTCTTTGTCAGTTTCTGTGAATAAGCAAAACCGATAGTGTTTGAACTATCCATTACTTTTCATACATCATTCGAAAGTCACAATAAAATATGTAAACAGTTTCTGTTGGCAACATCTTGGAGACTAAACAAATCATTTACAAAAAGCTTGCAACTATTTCTCTACAATAACTAGATGTGGAGGAAAATAAGTCTTGATAGCTTAGCATACAGTCCTACTGAACAGTTTTATACCTCCAGGTGCTTCTCAAGAAGAAATGACCATGTCAGAAACCCAAAGAATATTAACTGCTATGGGCACATCTGGAAAAGAAACTTTTGCTTACAGGATACTGTCATATATTCCTTTTTTCCTTTTATTTGGAGATGGATTCAGAAAGTAGAAAAAATAAGAGAACACAAAAATTCTATGGGGCTTGGAAGCAAAGCAACTTCTGGACTAATATTTTAGGTTTCTCAGAGGCTATTTTGGGACCTTTTGTAATGAGACTTTCCTATTTCCACAGGCAGCTCTTGTTGGATTATATTTGCATTAGACTCATATTGTGGCAAAGACTATTTTCAGGGCTTTATCCTGTTTTTCAGATAATTTTATCAGGTTTTAAGCTGGTTAAATTCTCCTTTGCAAGCAGTATAAAAAAAGAAATGGTGTGTAGTAATGAGTCTGCATACTGCCTGTGGTGTATGTCAGCTACAAGAAGCAGGAAAAATATGTTTCTTGTTTTCCTGTCCTTCCTTTTCTTCTTTCACAAACACAGATGCCCTGTCCTAATCCTGTTGGAGAATCCGAGTAACAGAACTACCATTCATAATTCATAGTGACAACTCAAACACACCAGAGCAGACAGTTGCTTCTGTTCTTGTATTCTTTTGCAAAAAACTGACTGCCCACTTGAGAGACAGATCTTACATGCTCTTTGTTCAGCAGTGACATAGAAGAACCAGAAGCAAGATAACAACTAATCAGATACACGTGAATGTTACTACCTTCCTAACACTGACCTAAGCATTTTATTACAATGAGAGTTGGGTACAAAAGGCCAAGGTATGTGGAAGTTTTCAGCACTGGCCTTATTTTTCTTCCTTTAAAATAAATAGGTGTCCAATAAAGGTTTCACCATCATCACCTGAGGTCATTACAAATGCTTTTGAAAATCTTAAATGCTAATTTCAGCAATTCACAGCTGAAGAGTGTCATAACTGCAGAAAGTAGTATATTTAAGAGAATGATTGCTCTTTTAATGGTGGTGTTGTTTTCTCCTTGGAGACCTAAAGACAGACAGGAGACAAAATACTTATAGAAATAATGTCTCTAATTATACCAGGAAATTTAGCAGATAAAATAAACAAACTTTTAAGTATGTGATCACTTTCTTGAGATAATTTTAATACTAGAAGATTTAGAAGATTAGATGGTAACTGTTAAAGGATTACATAATATATTTAGGGCAAAAAAAGTTTTCAAACAGGTGAAATCTGACAAAGACTTGTAGCAAATTCCTGGCTGAATTGGTGTCAGCAGGATTGTGAATTTTGTATAACAGGCTTTTTTTCATTCATATGTCTTCTTTGAAAATCAGGTTGAGAGATAAAACTACAGTGCAACTTTTGAAAGAATATTGCATACGATTAGGATGTAATTATCTAAGTCTTCCTCTAGGTTGTCAGTGATGAGTCAGTTGCTAAAAGTACTGTAGCTGCAGATTTCCTACCATTGTTACTTCTTAGGTTTAATTTCTCTTTCATGTATTTGGAGATTAACTACATCATAATATTATTGCCAGGATTGATCTTTCAGTTGCTGTTTTATTAATTGCAAACAATGAAACCATTGGTACAGACTGGTGTGATAAATGAACATACAGTAGGTATAAAAGGTATAATTAAGCAATGTTAAGGCTGCTGAATCATAGTAACTCTTATTTAAAAAGATTCATCATCACAGAATTTCCCGGAATATTTCACATTTTAATCTAGTGCAAACATTAAATTATTAGTTTCTTAATTCTGTTCTGGTCAATTCTGTTGTTGTAAGAGTCATTTACTATTGCCACGAGAATAGATTTATTGATTGTAGTCATAAACACTGTGGGTTACTTGTGATCACACTTGATTCAGTGAATTGGTGTGTTCTTTACACCAAGGAAGCTAGATAACCCATGTCTCACAGTTTCTTTAGTATTTCTTGACTAATTCCAGCAGCATAGCTTAAAAGATGCAGAGCTGGGTATGGGCTGAAGAACAGAGCTTAAGGGATTGTATTTGAGTGGAGCTACATCTGGCTGGCAACCTGTCACCAGCAGCATTTTGCTGGGATCAATTCTAGGGCCAGTTTTGTTCAATATATTTATCAATGATCTGGATGTAGGAGTTGAATGCACCATTAGCAAGTTTGCTGATGATACCAAACTGGGAGGTGCTGTTTACTCGTCCTGAGAGACAAGAGGCCTTGCAGAGGGATGCAGATGGGCTGGAGAATTAGACTGTGGTTAATGGGAGAAAATTTAACAAGTTCAAAAGTGATATTCTTCACCTAGGATGGAGTAATGCTGGGCACAAGAACAAACTGGGAGAGTAGTGGCTGGAGTGCAGTCCTGCAGAAAGTCATCTGGGGGTGCTGGCCGACATTAAGCCTAATATGATTCAGCAGTGTGTCCAGGCAGCCAAGAGGGCAAATCACATCCTGGGGTGCTTCAAACACAGCATAACCAGTTGGTCAAAACAGGTGATTACCCTGTTGTATTTAGCACTCACGTGGCCTCACTTTGAGTACCGTTTGCAGTTCTGCCCCACAATTTAAGAAGGATAGGAAGCTTTTTGAATGCAACCAGAGGAGGGCAAGAAGGTGGAAGGACTGGAAGGAGTGTCTTATGAGGAGCAATCAAAGACACCAGGTTGTCTAGCTTAGAGAAAATGAGGCTGAGGGGCAACCTCTTTGCTCTGCATCTTCCTGAGGAGATGGAGATGCTGATCTCTTCTGCCTGAGATCCAGTGGTAGGAAGTGTAGGAATCATTCAAAGCTGCACCCCAGGAGGTTTAGACTAGATATTAGGAAGTAATTTTTTACCAACAGGGTGGTCAAAAAGTAAACAGACTTCCTAGAGAGGTTGTCAATGCCCCAAGTCTGTAAGTCTGTTAGTGTTTGAGAGGCGTTTGGACAATGCCCTTAATAACATGCTTTAACTTTTGGTCAGCCTTGAATTGGTCAGGCAGTTGGACTAGATGATCATTGTAGGTCCCTTCCAACTGAATCGCTCTCTTCTGCTCTATTCTATTCTATTCTATTCTATTCTATTCTATTCTATTCTAAGACCATTCAGCTGTCACTCAGTTTAGTAGTCACAAAATTATAAAAAATCTTAAGACAACCAGGTCAAGCCTTTAGTGAAAGCATTGTATTTCATGGTACATTTCAGGACCTTGTCGTCTGACCAGGAAATCTGTGAAGCGGTCTTTAGTCCTGCAGCTACATGAAATAAGGGTTAGAGTATCTAAGGGTGTACTGAACTTAGCAGACAAATGGAAAATATTACCCTGCTGTTATGGTTTGGGTAAAAATATTCTGGTTTGGGTTAGAACACAATTAATTCTGTTCAGTGACTGTATTTTCTAAAAGGTATTCCATTCCCATATACATGATATTTCATTATCACCTTTCCCCACACACCTTGCCAGAGATACCTGCTAAACTGGTCTGTCCCTTTAAGAAACCTGAAACTCCTGAAACCCAAGCCCAGGCACCTGGGGAGGGATCCTGCCCCCCAGGGAATTCTGGGAGTGTGCTGTGACCACTACGAGTTTTTGCTGGGAGCTGTGCCGTGCTGGATGTTGCCCGTGCTGGAGGGTAACAGGTGACCACGTGAAGGTGCTTGGACTGAGAGCTGAATACGTGAAGCTGTTTTCGGACTCGAGCTGGGGAGAGCTGGGTGAAGCTGACACCGGGACGGTTCAGTATCTGGGTCCTGTATATGTTTATATATCTTTCATTCATTATTGTTACTATTATTAAAGCAGTTTTTAGTTTTTACCTTCCAATCTAGAAGTGTTTCTCTTTCCTGCCGTGGGGGGGAACAAGCTTCTAACCACGACACCTGCTCACATGGAGTAATCTTGTTTTGGGATTCTACTGCCTAGCTGAGATTTTTGCTGTTATCTCACTTGCTCAAAACATTGTACATCCTAGCCTGTAGACTGGGATCTCTCACTTCACCCTTAGATTTTATATTTCCTTCCTCAATGCATCTGTGATTTCAGGCTTTTATTGTTGCCCTTGTTTGCCTCTGGATAAAAGAAGGTCCAATTACCTATGTCTCAGTTTCAGATCTAATATTGAAGGACTGAAGTGTGATATTTTTCATGGAGACCATCACTTCTGTCATTTCAACAAGTGCTGGAAACTGCTGTGCTTAAGCTCACAGCAATTAAAAACGATCTCAAGCTTGAAAAAAAAAATAAAAATTGTGGTGGTAAATTCCAATGAATAGACCTTTACCAGGACTGCAGGAAAATAATATCAAAACAATTATACCATCTGTTCTAACCAGTATTCAATTTGCATTGATCTTGCATTTGCTGGAGAAAGGCTCCTATTCTCATTGCAGTTTCAGTGCTTTGGCTGTATTCATTGGCCAACTAGTGGAGAAGAGTTAGCCCACAACAGTAATGTACTAACTCTCCACAGCAAACACAACAGATACACAGTTTTAAGAGCAGTATGTAATTCTGAGTCCACCTGCCTCTAAAATTACATCTAGCTATGTCTCTTTTCCAATAAACTACCTTGGGAGGACATGAATTTCCCCAGCTGCAGGTTTAAATTGAACTTAATTACATTGCCACTTGACAACCACATTGAAGCAGTAATCCAGCCTTCTATTAGTCAGGTTTTGCAGCTTCTCCTTTTATGAATGACCTGACAGGAGCATTCTCCTCATGCCTACAGGGAGGTGGTTAATGAGACAGAGCCATACTCTTCACAGCTGTGGTGGGAGGATGAGAGGCAGTGGGGAAGAGTTGAACCAAAAAAGGCTCAGGCTGGATGTAAGAAGAAACTTTTTCCCTGTGAGAACAGCACAGCTGTGGAGAATCATAGAATCATAGAATGGCTCAGGTTGAAAGGGACCTTAAAGATCATCTAGTTCAAACCTCCCTGCCATGGGCAGGGACGCCACATGCACTAGACCAGGTCATCCAGGGCCACATCCAGTCTGGCCTTAAATACTGCCAGGGATGGGGCCTCCACAACCTCTCTGGGCAACCTGTTCCAGTGCCTCACCACTCTTTGGGTAAAGAACCCCCTTCTAATCTCCAGCCTAAATTTCCCCTCTTTCAGCTTGTAGCTATTCCCCCATGTCCTGTTGCAATCAGACCAGGAGAAAAGTCTCTCTCCTTCTGCCTTATAATCCCCTTTCAGGTACTGAAAGGCCGCTATAAGGTCTATATATAGACCCACAACGCAGAGATGCTGTGTCATCTCCATCACTGAAGGTTTTCAAGTCTCAGCTGGATTAAGACCTGAGCAACCTGGTCTGAATTAAGAAGTGGCCTTACTCTGGGCAGGAGTTTGGATAAGACACTTCATGTGGCTCCTTCCAAACTTAATTTTCTATGACCTTGTGACTGCTGTGAAACACCTGTGCTAGCAGAACATCTTTTTTGAGATACATAGACATTGTCCAATAGCAAAATTTTGCTATGTCTTTAACAGGCCATATCTGAACCTGTGCTACCTTTACTTTTCAGTTGGGAAGAGGGACACAATAGGATGGCAAAGAGTTCTGAAGACTTGCTAGGCTTTCCATCAATTCTGTTTTGTAGTGATTAGGGGAATTTTAGCGGCAACATTTTCCCATAAATCTGTGGGGTAGTTGGTTCACTTGTGGCTACATTTCCAGGAAGCCTTAAGCCAATCTTTCTTCTTCTTTCCTACAAAGATCTGGCAAATTGGGTTTACTCAGTCCTGTGAATTCAGGGCTGGCTGAATAGGAATCTCCGGGTCCATAACAGTTTGTCTTGTGACTTTCTGTGACTTTTTGGTTTTTTTTCCTGTCCTGAAACAGGGATGAATATCCAACTTTATCTTTTAACCAGATAGGAGTTTGAGGATTCTTTACCCAAAGGGTGGTGAGGCACTGGAACAGGTTGCGCAGAGAGGTTGTGGAGGCCTCATCCCTGGCAGTGTTTAAGGCTAGGCTGGATGTGGCCCTGGATGACCTGGTCTAGTGCATGTGGCGTCCCTGCCATGGCAGGGAGGTTGGAACTAGATGAACTTTAAGGTCCCTTCTAACCTCAGCCATTCTATGATTCTGTGATTCTATGATTTCTATGAGCTGTTTCCCCACTAACTGGTTAGTAGAAAATAAATTAAATGTGGACTAGTGCTAGGGAATAGAGAATCAGAACCCTTTCTGTCCTGTCCTATTTTCCTAGGAAAATTTGTGGTTCTTGGCTCTTGCTCTATGAACATTACTAAGTCTGAATTTATTTGCAATATCGACTAAGATTTACAATTCATGCTTTGCTGCGATTTCAGTCCCAGAAAGTAATTTGTGGATTTATAAAACTAGGAGTATGCTGAGTGAATAGCTGAAAAAGCACAAGTAGCTTGACTTTTTTCCAAACAGGAATATTACAATCACATAACCATATTGGAAACATGATGCTGCATTTGAAATCCATCTAAGAGTGAAATGAGAGGAGCAGGCACAGGATAACCTACTGTCTGACACCAACACCCAATTCCTGCAACATTGGTTACCTGAAGATAAGTCCTGATGGATATTCTCATCTGCAATAAAACTGCCGGGTCTTCTTTCTTTGAGGAGTTGTATCATAAAAAGGAGAAATCACATTTACATATCGTTGTTCTGTAGATTAACTGTTACAGAAACATGTTTATTCAAACACTTTATCCACTAGATTTTAGAGTGGTTTTGTCTCAGGGCAAATGTTGTTTTTCTTCTGCAGCAGCAATTAATTTCTGAAAGCATCATCCAAGCACATTAGAAGGTAACCACATCTTCTTAGCTGTGTATCTCTTGGGGTATGGTGTTTTTGTGAATGATTTCAGTTCTCAAAAACCACATTTTTTGGGGGGTTAGTTATGCATTGGTCAGTCCTGTCCTCTGTAATTTGACCAATGAGGCGCAAAATGATGAAGATAACTCAATGATCTCAAAGGTCTTTTCCAACATAAAGGTTGATATGATTCTAAAATTGAAAGGCAACTGACTGCTGAAGTCGCTTCCTGGAATCATGAGCATCAAAACATTACCATCTCACGTAGAAAATGGAGGAAGGGAGCCAGGAGACCACATGGTTAAGTAAGGAACTGTTGGGCAAACTCAAGTGGAAGAAGAGAGTCTACAGATCATGGAAAAAGGGGCTGGCCACATGGGAAGAGTACAAGACTGTTGTCAGAGGTTGTAGGGAGGCAACTAGGAAAGCTAACGTCTCTCTGGAATGAAACCTTGCAAGGGAGGTCAAGGACAATAGGAAGGGCTTCTTCAAAGACATTGCCCAAAAAACTAATACTAGAGGCAATGTAGGCCCCCTGCTGAATGAGGTGGGTGCCTTGATGACAGATGATCCAAAGAAGGTGGAGTTCCTGAATGCTTTCTTTGTCTCTTTCTCTACTGTTAGAGACTATCCTCAGACCACTGAGCATCCAGATGATGTTAGATGGAGAATTTTTCCTTGGTTAAGGAGGACTGGGTTAGGGAGCAGCTAAGCCATCGGGACATCCATAAATCCATGGGACCTGATGGGATACACCAGCGGGCTTTGAGGGAGCTGGCAGAAGTCATTGCCAGGCCACTCTCCATCACCTTTAGTTAGTCCTGAGGAACAGGAGAGGTGCCTGGGGATTGGAGGAAGGCAAATGTCACTCCAGTCTTCAAAAAGGGCAAGAAGGAAGAGTTGGGTAACTATACAGCATTCAGCCTCACCTCCATCCCAGGAAAGGTGACGGAACAATTCATCCTCGACTCTGTCTCTAGGAATATGAAGGATAAGGGGGGCTTTAGGAGCAGTCAGCATGGGTTTCCCAAGGGGAAGTCATGTTTAACCAACCTGATAGCCTGTTATGAAGACATAACCAAGTGGATAGATGATGGTGGAGCAGTAGATGTGGTTTATCTTGATTTCAGTAAGGTGTTTGACACTGTCTCCCACAGCATCATTGAAACTAAACTGAGGAAGTGTGGTCTGAATGATTGGGTAGTGAGCTGGATTGTGAACTGGTTGAAGGACAGGACTCCCAGAGAGCTTCTGTGGTCAATGGGATGGAGTCTAGTTGGAGGCCTGTGTCTAGTGGAGTCCCCCAGGGGTTGGTGCTGGGACCACTACTTTTCAATATATTCATTGACAACCCGGATGAGGGAAGAGGGAGAGCTGACAGCAGGTTTGCTGATGACACTAAACTGGGTGGAGTGGCTGACACACTGGAGGGTTGTGCTGCCATTCAGTGAGACTTAGGCTGGAGAGTTGGGCAGGGAGAAATTGAATGAAATTCAACAAGGCCAAATGTTGAATTTTGCACCTGGGAAAGACCAGCCCCATGTATGAGTATAGATTGGGGACTGACCTGTTGGAGAGCAGTGAAGGGGAAAGGGACCTGAGGGTCCTNCAACCACAAGTATAGGCTGGGGACTGACCTGTTGGAGAGCAGAGAAGGGGTAAGTGACGTCGGGGTCCTTGTAAGTGGAAGGATGACCATGAACCAGCAGTGTGCTCTTGTGGCCAGGAGGGCCAATGGGATTCTGGGGTGTATTAGAAGGGGTGTGGCTAGTAGGTCAAGAGAGTTCTCCTCCCCCTTTATTCTACCCTGGTGAAGCCGCATCTGGAATCTTGTGTCCAGTTCTGGGCCCCTCAGTTGAAGAAGGTCAGCGAACCGCTTGAAAGAGTGCAGCACAGAGCCACAGAGATGATGAAGGTTGTGGAACATCTTCGTTATGTGGAAAGGCTGAAGGAGCTGGGTCTCTTTAGCCTGGAGAAGAGGAGACTAAGGGGTGACCTCATCTATGCTTTCAAATATGTGAAGGGTGCATGTCAGGAGGATGGGGTCAGCCTCTTCTCAGTGAAGGCTAGTGACAAGACAAGTGGCAATGGTTGTGAGCTGAAGGAGATTCTGTGTGAATACAAGAAAAAATATTTTCCCAGTGAAGGTGCCAGAGCACTGGAACAGACTGCCCAGAGAGGCTGTGGAGTCTCCTTCTCTGGAGAGATTCAAAACCTGTCTGGACATGCTTGTGTGTGAGCTGGTTTAGGGAATCCAGCTGTGGCAGGGGGGTTGGACTAGATGATCTTTCGAAGTCCCTTTCAACTCCTAACATTCTGTGATTCTGTGATTCTGTGGTCAGGTTCCCACCCAGATTTGACAGCTGTCCCCATGACACAGCAACAATTTCATCAGCTTCTCCAGACTGACTTTGAGCCACCTACTGCTGATCAGTGCTCCGTATTTTCCAAGCACTCAGGCACGTCTTTGTCCAGAGTTAGTGGTATGAAAAGGGAGAGCTGGATTCTGTCAATACAGCCACCTTCATCTCCTAATTAACTTTCTGTTGATCTCCTTTATACTGATGGGAACTTGGCTGAGGAAGTCATGACTGCAACTGACAACAGACTGGTTATTAGTAATAAATTGAATTGATGGTGTCCATTAGTCCAAGTTGTATGACAGCTTACTACGTCCCTCATATCAACCTCTACAGAGCAGCAAAGCCATGGGTTGAAAGGGCCAGTGTGTCAAATCTAACCTGCAGTTAGATTTGACACACTGGATAGAGGAGAAAATAGGAGCTGTACTGCTGCTATTTGTGGTGTACTATGCATAACATGGAAAAGAAAGGAAATCCAGTTTGTTTATCATCAGCATTACATTTACCCCTCATGTATGGGATCTTCTCTCACCCCATAAAATTCTCTTTTCTTCTTCATGTCTTCTCTCTGCCTTGTGTTATTATGTCTGATCAGCCACTGGTAGAAGTGCTGCATCCTGGAGCACTTCAGATCACACTTCTTGGACTGTCTGTCAGAGGTTAAGAAGCTTTACCAAGCAGAAAGGGAGGAGCACATGCTTAGAAAGTTCACCAGAGAATATCGGAGTTGGTATGAGGGCAAGGTGAAGATTTTTTTTTGACAGAATTGTTCTTTCAGTAAGTACGAATTTGCAGGCCAAGAACTCAGTGTCATTGAAAAACTAAGTAGGCAGTGTGGACACCGCTAATTTTACTAGTCAAGTGATCACCAAAGTAGGTTTACAGTATCGTATTGGGAAATACAGTATCTTAGTTCAGCATTCTTTCTTTTTGATTTGAACTAGGATCTCCCATCTCCTGGAAGAGTGCATTTGCTACTGGGACATAGGGTATTTTGGGTCTGAGCATCTGTGTCCTGGAGGGTAGAGAAAAGAAGACATTTGGAATGAGGGAGACAAATGCAAATCACAGGATCTCAGAATTACTCAAGCTGGCAGGGATCACAGGACGTCTCTCGTCCAAACCCCTGACAAAGCAGGGAAGCTCTGAGCTCAGACTGGGTTGCTCAGAGTTTTGTACGGTTAAGGTGTAAATATCTCCAAGGATGTAAACAGTGCAACCTCTCTGCACTGCAGCTGCATTGTTGCCTGTCCTCTTGGTTGATGTACTTTTTGTTGTTGTTTTTGTTATATCCAGTAAAATATTACCTGATTCCATTTATGACCACTTTTTCTTACTTGGTAACCTCCTTCTGGGTGCAAGGGCTGCTGTTGCTTGCCCCCAAAGCTGTCCCCTCTCCTGGCTGAACCAGCTTCAGTCCCATAGTTTCTTCTCAAAGGGCAAGAGCTCCAGCCCCTGGCTACCTTCATCCATCTCTGCTAAAGTCATCCCAATTTATCAATGTCTGACCAGAAGGGACCACAGCTGGGCACAGTGCTCTGGACACAACTGAACAAGTACTGAGTAAGGGGACATTATGCCAGCTGGGAGGGTGGCTTAATTCCAGTGACCAGTAAAAGTGAGCTGAGGGAAAGTCTCTGTTCAAGGCTGTGATCTGGATTAAAAAAGCAAAAATTTGAACTTCAGCCTCTCACCACTGGGTTACCGTACACAGAAAGGGTGTGGATACTTCCTTCTCCTCTGTTTTCCTAATCCAGCCTTCTGCTTTTCCCGTGATTGTATAAAAACACCCTAAACCAAGCAAATTTAGACCAAATCAGTAATTTCATTCAATTTTCTTGAAAAAAGATTCTATAACAAACAGAAGACAAGATTTTCTGTGCCTTTTTGGGCTGGATAGAATCATTAAAAAAAAGATGTCCTGGGAATCTGTGTTTGCCACTTTTGTGGAAGAGTTTGATGATTGGAGACCTTGCTAAGTGGTGGACTGCAACTGTGAGACCTCACAAGACCCCTAAAATTCATTTTTGATTCCCCGGAAGCAGAAATGGAACTAAATGCCATCACCCTTCAACCTCTGTTCCTCTTCCCATCCTCTTCATCTTTGATGGAAATCTGTGAAAAAGCATGGACTACACCTAGCTGTGTGCTTGGAAAGCAGATTCTACTCTTCTCCCATGTCCTACTTTGCACCTTCTTAATGTTCAGAATGAATACTTATGCTATATAACTTAGTGCCTTTCATTAAACAGTAGACTTATTGGATCATGCTATGCTAAAGTTCCTGCCAAATTATTCAGGAAGTAACATGTAGTAGCACATCAATTTCCTGGAATTCCTTTTAATCTAATTATTACAAGAAACCACTTTTAAAGCAAGGTCTTAAACAAGGGTGTCTGGCAGCTGATGCTAGTATAATCTTAAATAAATCATTCCTTAAAATTGGTTTGTCAGCTGAGATCCCTCCTTGTAATTTCTTGATGAATAAGCTTTCCCAAATTTTACCAATACAGGTTGTTGCAGAATATATTTTGATGACAGATTCACACCACAGAATTGCTTAGATTGACAGAAACCTCTGGTTTCAAGTCCAAATTTCTTCTTTGACAGGGTCAGCTGCAGCAAGTTTACCAAGACTGTTGCCTTAGGTTTTGAATATCTCTAATAATGGAGGATCCACCATCTGTTTAAGGAACTTACTCCAATGCTTAACTCTTCAAGCAATTAGAAGGGGTTTTTTTCTTTTGTTTAAGTGGATTTTCCTCTGTTACAGTTTGTCCTGTCACTGAGCACAACCAGAAAAATCTGTTTCTGTCTTTTTCATTCCCTCTATCAGATATTTGTACCCACTGAATTCCACCATCTCCTGGTCACTGCAGCTGAGGCTGCTCCCAGGACTCTCAGACAGTTTTTCTGTGGAAGTATCAGGAGCAACAGAGCTTCTCTGCTCTTTGGCTCCTCAGTCACCCATGTCAGGAAATTGTCACCAGTGCAGTCCAGAAAATTCCTGAATTGCTTTTGGTCTGCTGAATTGAACCTCCAGCAGGTATCAGGGTGGCTGAAGTCCCCCATGAGGGCCATCACAAGTGAAAGTGAAGCTTCTTCAGTTGTCTGAAGGAGACCCTTATCTATTTTTTTTTCCTGGAGCATGTGCTCTGCAGCAGACACCTGCTTCATCACCCATTTTTGTATGCCATGCCAAGGTAGATCTCCACACACTCCTGCTGCTCTTTGTACAAAGGGCAACTCCATCTCCCCATTTTCCCAGCCTGTCCGTCCTCGTGAGCCTGCATCCATCCCTTGCAGCAGTCCAGTCATGTGACCTATCACAGTACACCACGGCGATGGCAGTGAGGTTGTAGCACTGCAACTGCACGCAGACCTCTGACTCTTCCTGTTTGCTCCCCATGCTGTAATAGACAAATAAATGGTAAAGGGTGCTTGCAGATTAAATTATGAATTAAAAAAGAGAGGGTGGAAAAGAAAGAAGTCTCATTTTAGCCTCTATTTCATCCTTCTAATTTACAGTCCTTTAGGACTGTAAAAATACAGGGATATAAAAATAAAACAAACAAACAACTGTGATTTTTTTCTCCAGCTTAATCCAAAGACCCGTGGAAGCAGCAAGCATCACACTGAAATGGCAAAAAATCACAGAATGTTAGGAGTTGGAAGGGACCTCAAAAGATCATCTAGTCCAACCCCCCTGCCACAGCAGGATCCCCTAAACCAGCTCACACAGAAACATGTCCAGGTGGCTTTTAAATCTCTCCATAGGAGACTCCACAACCTCTCTGGGCAGTCTGTTCCAGCACTCTGGCACCCTCACTGGGAAAACAGTTTTCCTTGTATTCACATGGAACCTGCTGTGCTTCAGGTTATAACCATTGCCCCTTCTCTTATCACTGGGCTTCACTGAGAAGAGCCTGACCCCATCCTCCTGACGCACACCCTTCACATAATTAAAAGCATAGATGAGGTTACCCCTTAGTCTCCTCTTCTCCAAGCTATGCAAGGGAATAATTAATTGAGCACTACAGCCAATCATTTGCTTAATTTTGTCTAATAACCCCTCTTAGGGAAAATAGCTACATCTCAGTTTTATGTTACCCTAAAATAATACATCATGTCTAACTTTTGGTTTGGTGGTAGCTGGGAGAAAGAGAACTCTATCTTTGTTTATGAGACAGCTCGTAAGCCCAAGCAGTGCCTTGAGAACCTATCCCAATACAGCAAGCTGAGATGCCCCAAAGGAATAGTGACATGGAGACGTGACACAGGATCATGACACAGAGTAAGACCCTCTCCCATGTGGAGCAGAGACCTAATCACTCTGGATAAAGGAATATACGCCGTTGCTCTTGGGAGGTGGAGGATGCAGCACACATTTGTGTTTCCCAGGTGTTGTTTAGGTGGCATGTTTGAACACCTTTGTGGTTTTACTGTATATATATGGGCCAATGATGTCAGATCACAAGGAACAGCCAGACTAAAGGGAAAATACTAGAAAAAGGGAGCAGTATGAAACAGTAGGATAGGCTGGAAGGTCTAACCTGTATGGGATGGTGCAGGAGACAGAAATGGAAGATGAGACTGGCTGCAGGAGTGAAGAAATCCAAGCATGAACTGCAGCTGTCTTTATGAGGTAGAATCATATGTAGCAGCCTCATTTTCCCGTGTTGTATTGCTTGGCTCATTGTGATGTTTGCAAGGAAACAGCCTGGCTTTTGAACAAATATGTAAATGAAGATATTTCTGCCCTGATGGAAAAGATGCAGCTTGCAAGTGAAACTTGTGCCACAACAGTAGCAACTGTGAACAAAAGCAGATGGAGAATAACTCTGATTGGCATGTTTCTTGCACACAACCAACAGAAGCTGAACTATTTTAGACCGCCACAGGAGCCATGTAACAATGCCAAGTTTTAAAAATCAGCAGACCTTGCTTATTTCTGTAATACAGTAACCTCACATTTAGAGCCACTTGATCCATGCAAACAACTTCACCTGCCAAATCAGTGTATTTGCTATTGTGCTGTGTCATTCCATTTCTGATACTCTGTTAAATTTCGTATCTCTATGTTCTCATTTGAAAACTTGATTTATATATTTCATAATACATTATGATACTACTTCAAATTTCCAAATGACACAGGCATCTCTATAATGTAAAAATTAGCCTATAAACCAAAATGTAAGTGACTGGAACTCTGTTCATTGAAGACCCTAGGAAGGAGTTATACACAGAATCATAGAACCACAAACCGGTTGAGGTTGGAAAGGAATTCTGGATGTCATCTGATACAGTCCCCTGCTCAAGCAGACACCTACAGCCAGTTGTCCAGGACCATGTCCAGATGGCTTTTGAATATCTCCAAGGATGGAGATTCCACAACATCCCTGAGCAACCTGTACCGGCACTTGTTCACCCTCACAGTGAAAAGTGTTTCCTGATGTTCAGAGGGAACTCCTGTGTTTAATCTTGTGCCCATTGCCTCTTGCTCTGTCACTGGCACCACCGGAAAGAGCCTGGCTCCATCCTTTTTGCACTTTCCCTTTGGGAATTTATATACATTAATAAGGTCCCTGCTGAGTCTTCTCTCCAGGCTGAACAGTTCCAGCTCTTTCAGCATTTCCTCTGAGGAGAGATGCTCCAGTGCCTTCATCATCTCTGTGGCCCATTGCTGAACTTGCTCCAGTATGCCCATGTGTCTTGTACTGGGGACTCTCGAACTGGTGCCAGCACTCTAGGTACGGCCTTACCAGTGCTGAGGGGACAGGGGAAGGGTCACCTCCCTCCTTGGAGCTGCTGGCAAGACTCCTTCTAGTGTAGCTCAGGACAGTGTTAGCTTTTTTTTTTTTTTTCTCTTTAACGGCAAGGACACATTGCTGGCTCATGGTCAACTCAGTGTCCACTTGCCCAGGTCCTTCTCCGTGAAGCTGCTTTCTATCTGGGCAGCCCCTGGTGTGTACTGGTGTATAGGTTTGTGCCTCCTCCAGTGTAGATCTTTGTACTTTTCATAGAATCATAGAATTGTTTGGGTTAGAAAGGACCTTAAAGATCATCTAGTTATAGACTCACAGAATCACAGAATATCCCAAGTTGGAAAGGACCCACAAGGATCATCAAGTCCAATGCCTATGTAGGCACAGGACAACCTGAAAGTCACATCATGTGTCTAAGAGCATTGTCCACATGCTTCTTAAATTCCATGAGAGCTGGTGCCATGACTGCTTCCCCAAGGAGCCTGTTCCATTGCTCCACCACCCTCTGGGTAAAGAAGCTCTTCCTAACATTCAACCTGAACTTCCCCTGGCACAGCTTCATGCTGTTCCCCCAGGTCCTGTCGCTGGTCACCAGAGAGAAGAGGTCAGCATCCACCTCTCCCCCTCTGGAAAGGAAGCTATAAACTGTGATGAGGTCTCCCCTCTGTCTCCTCTTCTCTAGGCTGAACAGGCCAAGTGATTTCATCCTTTCTACGTAAGACTTGCCCTCCAAGCCCTTCACCGTCTTTGTGGCCCTCCTCTGGATGCTCTCCAACAAATTCATGTCCCTCTGGTATTGTGGTGCCCAAAACTGCACACAATACTCCAGATAAGGCTGCGCCACTGCTGAATAAAGTGGGACTAGCACCTCTCTCAATCGGCTACCAATGGAGTGCTTGGTGCACCCCAGGACCTGGTTGGCCCTTTTGACTGCTAGTGCATACTGCTGACTCATACTCAACTTATCATCAGTCAAAAGTCCCAGATCTCTTTCTGCAGTGCTGCTTTCCAGCTTCTCTTTCCCCAGTCAGTAGGTTGTTTTCAGGTTGCTCTTTCCCAAGTGCAGTACTCGGCACTTGCCCTTGTTAAACTAAGATTTGTGGCTGCCCAGTCCTCTAATCTATCTAGATCTCTCTACAGTGCCTCTCTGCCTTCATTACAGTTAACAGCACCTCCCAGCTTAGTTATCATCTGCAAACTTACTTATTAAGCCTTCAAGTCTTACATCCAAGTCCTTTATAAAGATGGTAAAGAGTACTGGCCCTAAGATTGATCCCTGTGGAATCCTACTCATCACCTGTCACCAGCACAGATTTGTGAGGTACGATCTACCCTAACAGAGTGCGCTGTCAGCAAGTTTGCTGATGACACTAAACTGGGGGGAGTGGCTGACACACTGGAGGGTTCTGCTGCCATTCAGTGAGACTTAGACAGGCTGGAGAGTTGGGCAGGGAGAAATTGAATGAAATTCAACAAGGCCAAATGTTGAATTTTGCACCTGGGAAAGACCAACCCCATGTATGAGTATAGGTTGGGGACTGACCTGTTGGAGAGCAATGAAGGGGAAAGGGACCTGAGGGTCCTGGTGGATGGAAGGATGACCATGAGTCAGCGGTGCGCTCTTGTCACCAGAATGGCCAGTGGGATTCTGGGGTGTATTAGAAGGAGTGTGGTTGGTAGGTCGAGAGAGTTCTCCCCCTTTACTCTAGCCTGGTGAAGTGGCATCTGGAATCTTGTGTCCAGTTCTGGGCCCCTCAGTTGAAGAAGGATAGGGAACTACTTGAAAGAGTGCAGCACAGAGCCACAAAGATGATGAAGGAATATCTTCCTTATGAGGAAAGGCTGAGGGAGCTGGGTCTCTTTACCTTGGAGAAGAGGAGACTAGAGGCTGACCTCATCTATGCTTTCAAATATGTGAAGGGTGCATGTCAGGAGGATGGGGTCAGGTTCTTCACAGTGAAGCCCAGAGACAGGACAAGATGTAANGAGAGAGTTCTCCCCCTTTACTCTAGCCTGGTGAAGTGGCATCTGGAATCTTGTGTCCAGTTCTGGGCCCCTCAGTTGAAGAAGGATAGGGAACTACTTGAAAGAGTGCAGCACAGAGCCACAAAGATGATGAAGGAATATCTTCCTTATGAGGAAAGGCTGAGGGAGCTGGGTCTCTTTACCTTGGAGAAGAGGAGACTAGAGGCTGACCTCATCTATGCTTTCAAATATGTGAAGGGTGCATGTCAGGAGGATGGGGTCAGGTTCTTCACAGTGAAGCCCAGAGACAGGACAAGATGTAATGGTTGTAAGCTGAAGCCTAGGAGGTTCCATGTGAGTACGAGAAAAATGTTTTCCCAGTGAAGGTGCCAGAGCGCTGGAACAGACTGCCCAGAGAGATTGTGGAGTCTCCTATGGAGAGATTTAAAAGCCACCTGGACATGTTTCTGTGTGAGCTGGTTTAGGGGATCCTGCTGTGGCAGGGGGGTTAGACTAGATGATCTGTCGAAGTCCCTTCCAGCTCCTAACATTCTGTGATTCTGTGATTCTATTATTCTGTGACTATCAGTTCTGTTGAATTCAGACCACAAACTTACTAAGGCAGGAACTGCTTCTTTGTTTGTGGCTAATGTCTTTTTCCTTAATGAGAATAAAACAGAAAGGTCTGACTTTTGCTAATTCAAAGACAATGAAAGTAAAACAGAAAGGTCTGACTTTTACTAATTCAAAGATGAACTAGAACTACGTGAGTTGGTTTTAGAATTGGAAGCTAAAATTTGACATGCATAAATAACAGAAACTCTATTACACCCTGTCAAGCACCAGAGTATCAGCCATTCATGTTTCTTTATGTACAGATCAACGAAGATTCAAAACCTCTTGGTGAGAACAGATGAGAAAAACATCAATGTTATGATAAACACACCTCTGAAAATGTTACAGGCAGAGTTGTGTAGTCAGCCTATTTCAATCTGTCTCATAGTGATATATTTTGCTGGTCTTGTTTATAATGTTCTTTGAATATAATAAACTAAATCTTTTCATTGATGGCTGCAGGGTACCAAAGCAAGACATTGAATGTTGTAAATAAAAAATGATTGTAGTAAAAAGCCCAACATTAATACAATATTAATACTTAGTTAATTTCTGTAACAGACAAAAGGGGGAAAGTTGGTTACAAAAAATGGCACTTTATCAGTCAGATGTGCTCCCCCTGAATGAATAAACACTTTCTCTTGATGTTAACAGAAACAAGCAAAGGACTCGATTCATCCAGACATGCTGCCAACTGAAAAGATGTGTATCCTTGAAGACTACATGGGAAACAAAGGCAACGTTACATTTTATTCCACTTTGTTTACTGCTATTTGCCACTAGAAAGAAAAGTAGTTTCAATAGCATCAAAAAGCTTCAGTGAGCCACTAGAACATCCAAACACAGTATGAAGATTCTTACTTGTTTTTTCTCTGGCATCCAGCAGAAGTGATACTGAAAAGGCAGCAAACAAACAGCAGAGGTTCTAACATACACAACCTGCACTTAAAAAGCATGCTTTGCAGAACATGGTTGGGAATTGTCTCCAAGAAATATCCAAAGGACAAACTGGGAATGAATCCACAACTGTTAACAAAAGACATCTTACCTCAGCTCATCCTCAACATCACAGCAGAGGATAAAGTCTTCCAGTTTCAGAACAGAAAGAAAACTGGTTTTTTTTTAATTAATTATTGTGTGAATAGGTTATTTTCTTTACAGTGTACATTTTTTCCTAAAATGTTTGAGATCCACATTTCCTAATATATGTTAATGTTAATATGTTAGTATGTTTCTATTGTATATTAGAAAAACCCATAGCACTAAATTAAAAATCTTCCTCCTTTCTCTTTTATCAGTTCATGGATACACATTCAGAGTATCTCTTCAGCTGTAGGCAAAACAGCTGCTAGTTCACTTGGATGCAAAATTAAATCCACTACACTACTACTACTACTTAAATCCACTACACTGTAGGCACTGTTTAGATTTCTTTTGCAACTGAAAGGTGCACACAGAGGCAATGAGTCAAATTCTAGTCTCATCCAGTCAGGCATAAATGATGGAAAACATGAAATCAAGGCAGGTAGAATAACATGCAAACACTGTCCTGAGCTGCACTAGGAAGAGTGTTGCCAGCAGATGGAAGGAAGGAGGTGATCCTTCCCCTGTCCCCTCAGTATTGGTAAGGCGTACGTACCTGGAGTGCTGGCACCAGTTCGAGACTCCCCAGAGTCTTTGTGGCAGGACTGCTACTCCCTCCTCAAAACAGCCTTGCACATTTTTTCGTTTGTCTTCTAATCAGCTTTTGTACAGCTGTGACAACCATTTATGATTTCTGCCATTGCTTATCTTCAGGACATTTCATAGAATCAAAGAATCATTAAGGTTGGAAAGGACCCTCAAGATCATCTAGTCCAACCGATAGCCCTACACTACTCTTATCCCTAAATCATCACCCGAAGCACCACATTTACCCACCTCTTAAAAACCTCCGGGGATGGTGACTCCACCAGCTCCCTAGGCAGCTTATTCCAATACTTCACCACTCTTTTGGTGAAGAAATTTTTCCTAATATCCAATCTAAACCTGCCCTGGCACATCTTGAACCCATTCCCTCTTGTCCTATGACTAGGTGCAAGGGAGAAGAGCCCATCACCCACCTCCCTACTCTTTCAGGTAACTGAAGAGAGCGATAAGGTCTCCCATCAGCCTCCTCTTCTCCAGGCTAAACAGCCCCTGCTCCCTGAGCCTCTCCTCGTTTGTACAGCTTATTTGCACAAAGAACCTCTGGCCTTCGCCAACCCTCACCAGTTGTGACTGCGTGTCTCCACTGCATTCAAGCGGATCTTTGGCAAACCTTTCCTTCCTAGAAGTGGTGTCCCAAAGACTGAGTTTTGATTGGCATTTGACAAGCATTCGTGCATTAAAAGAATTTTCAGGGTGTTCACAACTGAGGGTAACTTACACAAAACCTAGCCATTCAGAGCCAGTGACTATGCTAGCTTCAGCTGTAGATTTAATGTTCCGGGTTTTATAAGCCTTTGAGGCTAATCCCAGAACAATTGTCAGCATTTATAGTGGTGATTTCTAACATGCCACTGGGGATTGCTTTATAATCAAAAAGAAAAGAAAAAGAACCACAGAAGTAAAAGTCTTGCCAGAAAAGAAGTGGACCAAATCAGACAGATGGTTAATATTAACTGCAAGAGCATCCAGATTTGTCATTTTCTTTTTTCTTAACAGCAGAGTAAACAAACAAGTTAAGGAAGCTCATAATATTTCTTCAGTTGACTGTTCAAACACTTGTTTTCTTATATGGCATAGGTGACATGTCAGCACCATCAGCTTGGTCTGCCACATCAACAGGGCAAATAAGGATAGGTGGAGACTTCACACTATTCCAGAGACAATTTCTTTTTAACTAAGTAACTGTTTGGGATTCGTTTTGTCATTTGGTTTTCTTCCACTAACATCACAGGAAACTCACTCTCTGCCTTCAATAATTTTGGGGTGCACAGTAGTTTTAAGCATTAACCTGTTATTAGAGGTTATGTGTTATCTGTTCTTCTGTAATTTGAATACAGGTGCCTAATAAAAGGAGCAAAGGGGTCCAGGCAGTAACTAAATCAGCTGTTGCAGTATTAAGAGAAATGTGTTAACTCCTCAGTCACACAGTATGTTTTGGGAGGAAATAGCAAAAGGCCTGGTTTTCTACTCCAATGAAAAAGTGAAGATGACAAAGAAAAAGAGGATTCAGCAACAAACCTGACTGCCTTCTATAATTATGGCATAAAAATAGGAATGCTGCTCTCCCTGGAAGGCCAGAAATTGATCAAGGATGTTACCCACTCACCTATCAAGGTCAGACCAAGGCAGAACTACACAGACCTATGTCTAAACTTAGCAAGACCTCTGTCACAGCAGTCATTGTGTCTGCAGTCCCTGGTGCCTGCTTCAGGGAAAGAAACAGAGCCTGGGGGTCAGCCTGGCAAAGATTGGCTTTTTACCAGCCTGCACAAGGTCAGCACCCTACAAAATGGCATGGCTGTGCCCACACTCTGTGGCCATTAGCCTGAGACTTCTCCGTGCCATCCTTGTGGTCCTGATCATAGTTGCTATTTTCTTTTGTGGCAAATTATGCATAAAACCAATAGGCATAGTGGCATTGTGCACACCCTGCCACTACAGTATTACCAAAACAGCAGGCTAATGCTGTGTTTTTCCTGCCTTAGCACAGGGCATAAAGGCATGCACTGACCTCCTGGATTGCATTTGGTGAGAATAGCACACATGGCGCAGTATGTATTTATGCTGCCTGTTTGTGAAGATCCTGGGATTGAAATACCCCAGCCAGCACTGCCCAAATTTCCCTTGCCCCATCTCAGGACAAACTAGCATGTATATATCCTGAATCATGAATGATAAGGATAAAGGCCTTGCATTGCAATAAACTGTCAGAGTATTTGCTCCCATACGCTCTCCAATAGTAGAGGAAATGACGTCAAAGAAGTTAATATATGTGGTTTTGTTTCTTCTGTACTAGTCCACTCTGTATCTGTAACTAGGTCCCCAATAAGTTTTTTATTCTTGATGCTCATCTTCCCTCAAAACTTAGAATTTGTGGCCACCGGTCTGTTATCTCCAGGGCTGAGAGCCATCTGTCTTTCTTTTGGGGGGGGGCTTTTACAGTCGGATATTATAATCAGGACCAGTTACGGATTTATTTTGTGCACAGATCAGCCACTTCTCATGGTTTACTTTGCCTGTTTGCTCAGTGCAAGAGACAATTCAAATTTCTGTCTGTCCCAAACAGAAAACAAATTCTGCAAAATAAATAGAAGTTTAGCAGACAGGATTTCTTGGAGAGAATTCTTCCTACATTTAGTGGGCCACAAAATACTCTGAAAATCTTAAGGCTATCTATGTGAAAGTGTTTTGAAACATCTGAAGATAACTTTTAAACATCAGATAAAAGAAGTATGTAGATGAACCAAAGAAGGAGGGAGCAAACCTTAGCTTTTTCATAGATGAATCTTTGTCTATGCAGTGAATTCTATTCAGGCTTCTACTGTCCAAACCAGAGAAGCATCACATGAGATGAAGATTCATAAAATACCACTTTATTGGAGTCATACAGTCTTCTTTATGAAACAGCTTCATGTGACCATTGAGTGCTTGAGAGTGTGGAGCTGCTAAAACTCTAGCCGCAGCTGGGCAGAGGGGCATGCTGCAGGCTCTTGGTCCACCAAATGGAGGAGTTCTTCCTCTTGAGTTTTCTCAGTAAAAATCAAATTATCAACATGCACCAAAAAAACAGGTTCCTGCTGAACCTTGGCTGTAAGAATACCTCACCTACATAAACAATTGCTTCAGCAAAACAAAGGTAGCTAGGCTACAACACTTCTTTTTCCCTACTCACATGCAGATCTCAATTGTTCTGCTCTACTTTACATGCACTGAAGGTATAGACACCAGTATAACCAGAGTATGCCTGCCTGCTGCTTAGGCTATTGCACTGCAGTCATGCTTGTGCCCATGAAAGAGCCCAGGAAGGAATTTACACGTCGAGCAGCAGGGAAAGTTGTGTCTCCTCAGCCAGCACCTCAAGAGAAACATAAGGGCCCTGCTGAGTCAGCAGTCATAGTTTGTTTCTTCTGCACTGGTCCACTCTGTATCTGTAACTAGCCGTATCATAATAATTGATGCAGCTGTTAAGAATATCAAATACCAGTATCTGAACGTTTTATTTGTTCATTATTGCCAGATGATGAAGTAATTATTAACATAGATGCTAGTGGTATGTGAGATGCCTGCAGTGAGGTTATGGTGACCCATAAAAAAAGTCTCAATTAAAGTTCCTGTGGTCTGGCATATCAGATGAATGCTGTTAGCAGATACTTTCTACATTTAGGGTTTGTTCATTTCTAGTTGTACTTGACTCTTCAGCTAACTTATCTGCAAGACCTTGAGAAGGTCAAGCATGACCCAATAAACCATCAGAACAATAAAAAGGCCTTTAAAGACATACTGCACTTCAAGCTGAAGAAACATTTTTAAGGCTTGCTGCTTTGTTATAGTTTTCCCAGCAAATGAAAAAAACCTGATTCTTCAGTTGTTTTAAAAATAGGGTACTGAAGTAACAACCACTTTCCTTCATTTCCTCTTGAATTAAGTGGAAAAGCAATGGGGAAACACAAATAAGGGGGTAAATCTTTCACTATTTATTAGATTTGTTCTGCACTGTTTGCAACACAAATGTAACACAAATATGGCTAAATAATTCTAGTGTATACGTTTCAGAAAAAAGCTTTAATTTTTAAAGCACAATTTTTCTACAGGAAGAAGTAATGTAACAGTAGGATTGGGATTTGCTATCCCCAAGTTGTCCAGATGGGATGAACTCAGTTCACAAAGAAAAAAGAGTGTGTTGCTACCTATCCATTTCATACAACCAAACAGGTTGTCTGTTCTATGTGCCATTGCCACAGATAGTTTAATTTCAGCTGTTGGTGAAATGTAAGCAGAAACAGTCCAGTGGAACAGAACAGAATGGGGAGACTGGATATAGAAGTGGCTTTGAGACCCTCTATCTGCCTACATCTCTTCTGTCCCTGTTGGCAAAACAAGGATTCAGGGATGTCCAGGGATAAAAGTCCTTCTCTGTTACCTGCAAAGAGTAAGGAAGAAAGTAGGGTACACAGTAACAGTTCTAGTTTGAAACAAGTTTTGTGCTCTATTTTTGAGTGGTTAAACTGTCATTATTATTTCCCAGTTTAATAGGAATTGTTGCAACTACTTATGTTTGTTAGCATAGGAGAGCAAAATAAATGTTAAACCAGATTATGAGTACTCGTTTCTACAGTGTAAACAAATAACTTCTCTTACTTTCAGTGTTTATTTTTAGTGAAAATTAGAGCTAGGATGAGTATTTACTTGTAACATTTTTTCCACTCTTCTATCTTTCAAGAAAGTAATAGAAAAATATATAACATATAGGTCTAAAATGAGAATTCGGCTCTGCTTCTTCATCTAAATGCTGAACTTGCTCTTCATATGACAATATCTAGGATAAAACAGTAATGTCTTAGAAGTGTTGTTGTCCCCTGTGCATAGGAAGAGGCAGATCTAAATTTTAGTTGAATAAAGCTTATAATTTTAGTATTACAGTTCCTTTTTGTGCTTTATCTGTCCCATTTAAAAATTCTCCTTTCAAACTCCTCCAGTTTGAATAACTCTGCTCTTTGGACTTTTTCGGAGTTGAAACACCAAAATTGTTTGATTTTGTTATGAAGTCACTGAAAATTTACAGATTGCTGTAAGTTTTCTCACATATTTTTCCTTTTTTTTAAAACTCCATAATTTTTTTTCTGGTGGGGAAAAACAATACAACTAAAAGACTGAGTGGGCTTAGCAGAGTACTGAAAAGTTAATGAGAATGGTAAATTTAAATTTTAAATTATACTGTCGAAGGTTGAGGCTGGGCCAAACACCAACCCCATGACAGACGCTCTCTGTTGTCCCCCTTTTTCTCCCCCAAGGGGAAGGGAAAGGTGATAAGAGAGAGACAGAGAGACTTGTGGATTGGAAAATAAAACTAAAACTACTTTAACAATAATGATAAATGAAATATACACAGATATGTACAGAACCCAATACCAAACCCAAACCTCCCTTGATGGTAACTACATCACCACTGATACAGCAGCAGTAGGCCTCAGCAGCACCAAAGCGCTGGAGAAGAAGGAACCAAGAAGGGAGAACAATCTAGCATTTGAGAACAATCTAGCAATCTAGCAAGGGGTGACTGTTATGGTTTGGATTAGAACAGAATTAATT
>VWZX01001666.1:600000-806825 GCA_013399015.1 Galbula dea
TCCTTTCAAACCAAAAGGGGTAAGGTGACTCCAAACTGTGCACAGCTAGAATACAGTGAATAACATTGAGCACAAAGGCTACACTATCCTCTGGGTCTGCTGTGGTGTTCCCATATGTTCAGATGCTATTTTTTGGGGTGTGTGTCTTTTTCACCTTAAACAATATGAGGAGTTCTGCACCCATCAGACCAGTGTTTTTTTCAGCATGAAGTCACAGGTACGTGTTTGAGAAAGTGAGCGCTCTCCAGGTTGAAGGTGGATACTGCTCATACTCAGGTCAGTCTTCTCATACTCTCTCCCGGAATGATGTCAGAGTTAAACCATCCCAGGAACCATGTGCAGCTGGAAATGTTGTCTGCACCATTCCAAAAGAAAGCCTGAGAATAAGTGTAGAGAGTGAGACAATAAGAGAATGAAACATAGAAGCAAACCACAGAGGTGAAGGATTTCTCAGAGGAGACTGACCTTCTAAGACTTACTATGGCAAGAGTAAGGCTAAAAGCTCTGTCTTGTCATGTAAATGAAAGTTCTCTTACATAAGGTCCAGCCTCATCAGTAAAGATTTGTACAGCTGGTTATTAAAAAGACTGCACAGAAGAAGATAATGGGAACCTGCAAAGTAAAGAGTGACATTTGACATCAAAAAAGTCTGCCAAACAAATATTTTTGTAAAGTATAATTGTGAGTAATTCCAAAGAAAAATTCTAAAAAGATATTACCAATGTTTTTAGCTGAACTGTTTTCTCCCCCCAGGCAAGTAATCAGATTTTGGTAATGGCTTTAAATTGCATGCTTGCATGTTATAAATGCTTTTAAAGATTTTAAATCTGCACCCGGTTTATATTCAGATTGTGTCTCTTTGTAATTTAAATCTGGTACAGTAATGAGGAAAAAAATAAGCACAATCAAAACAAGATCATGGAATAAAAGACATTAAAGTGAGAATGCAACCTAGCTATATAAAATAGTGCTAATAATAGCTGAAGCAAGGATATTTAAGATCTAAGGATTTTGCTTTCTTTTTATTTTATGATCTAATAGAAGCTACTATTACAGCACTATTGTTTTTGCTGTAAGGCCTCTGACTAAATGGAAAAATGTTCTTTCCAAAGAACTTTTCTCAGAGACTTAATAAGCTGTTTTAACTGAAAAGACATCTGATAAAAGTTATAAAATTCTTGTAGCCTTTACCTCTTCTAAAAAATCTCTCTCCTCCCTTCTCTCTCACTTTTCTTTCCTGAGTAACTGTAAGTCCATTATGGTCACAGTTGTGTACTGCGTGGTAAGAAACTGGGAACTGTTATAAGTTACAGAACTAGTATTTGGCACTTATGCATGTAACTGAAAAACTGTTTCTTCCTGCATAATTTGGGTGTGCTTTTCATCAGAAAAAATCTGTGTCTGTAGTGTGAAATTCTATTAGCTGATACTGGAATTGCCTTAATGCAATTGCAGCAGTATGAAAAAGCTCATGTCTGATTCATTGCAGCACCCCCAAGTCTCCCCCCATCCTGATGTATGAAGGCATGATCCTCTTGGTAAAAGAATGCTGCATAGTCCTTCGTCCAGAATACAGCTTTCTGGGATGAAATATGGGACAAGTTCATTTTTTTGTAGACTTCAGGTACCCCTGACCTCTTGATCTTTTGTATGTCTCTATTTTTTTGGCTTGACAGACCACATGCCAACATGCAGCCCAGAATTCCTCACTCGTGTGATTTATTGTTTACAGCTGTTGGAGTATTTCAGACATGGCAGCTGCTTTTCAGATGTCCTCAAATTAGAATAAAAGTCTGAGATATAGGTCTTAATGCAAACCTGCATGCTTGCAGAAAGAGAAGGGAAAAGCTGGTGAAAAAATCATCTGAATTCTGCTTTAAAAGCTCTCAATTGATCCTAGCCTTGAGGGCAAAAGAAAATGTTTGGTTTATTTCATAAGCTCATTAGGTGTGGGAGACCCTATTTGGCATTTGCTATTGACCAGACCTGAGCGAAAAGTGATCACTGGCAGGGTGTTCAATAAGAGATCGATAACAAGCGTGTGATTGGATTAGTTACTTGATCAATGCTTTGTGCTAATATATTAACAAGCAAATTACCAGGCAGCCCATAAGAGCAGAGTGCTGACTATAATTGTATTACAAACTATCATGATCTAATGACCCTTAAAGTGCAAAAGGTTATTTATACAGTCAAAAGGCCTAAAAAGTACTTTGAGTGTTGCTGGGTTGTTTCAGAAAGAAATTCTTTCCTTCAGTTAGCTAGCATGCAATCCCGTGGTTAAAACAGGCATGTGTCTATTGCACTCTTCCAAAATTTCCAGATCAGTTTTAGCTCTACTGCTGTGATATAGAAGGGGGACAATAAGTGGAAAGTATTTCAGTTGGCAAATAAATGTGGCAACACTTCCACAGGAGCTGGGAAATAACTGGAGAGGAGATTGGGGAAGGAAGGTGGATCCTGAGGGGCAGGAGAACATTAGGAAACAGCAGCTGGGGCTGGGTGAGAAGACTGCTGTGCAGCTGAAGGAATTGCTTAAAGGCATCTTTGACCCCCAAGGCAGCAGCGTTGGAACTAGAAGATCTTTAAGGTGCTTTCCAACCCAAGCCATTCTATGATTTTATAATTCTATAATCTAAGCCTGCAGATAGGGTCGTGCAAATACATTTAAATCTGAAGATTCTGTATGAAATTTAGAAGACACAAGGTTTAGTGACAACAGAAATCTCACATTTTAAAAAGTTTATGCTGATTTAATTTGTTTACCAGGAGAATAAGATATCTGTGTCTTAAAGTTACACTGCCTGGGTTTTTAGCACATGAACAGTAACTTTTAAGTTTCAGTTTAGGACAGATAAGCATGTTCAAAACGACCACGAATCTTGAGCCAAGGGGACAAGCTTGTCTCCTGAATTTGGTCCTCACAGTGAAACGGAAAATTAGGGGGAAAAAAAGTGTAAAAAATCCAAACATTTCTATTTGCTTTCTAGTTAAGTCTCCTCTTTCCATTTTTTAGTGCAAAACACCAGCTGGTTTAATTTCTGTTCTTTATAGGCATTACTCTTGACATACACCAGGAACAAGCCAGGTAAGCACACAAGTGTTCAAAAAAATAAGCAGTTGTGAAGTCCTTGATTCCCATCCATCTGGACAGATGTTTTAGCCAGAAATTCAGATTTCCAAGGCTTTGCCGTTGCCCTCCCCTTCCCTTCTGCCTTTCCTCTCTTCTAAGGGAGAATGAAACGACGGCAGTGAGGGGTTATTCGGGGGCGGGCAGGGGGCCGAGGGTCGTGCAGGCTGTGGCTGCCAGCAAGAGCTGAGGTCTGGACCCAGGCCCCCTGTGGCGCACAGGGTTCCTGCCTGGGCTGACAGCAGCAGGCCACAGCTGACTAAACAAGCTGCCAGGCTGCTACCCTCAGGGTCCTGCTCAGCAGAAGAGGAAGAGCTGTCAATCAATGAGCACATACATACAGCGGGAAACATGATCGCCGACGAAGCCACGTAGGGTTTTGACGGGCAGTTGTCAGTTGTTTCTGACTTCTCAGGTGAGGGGACGGTAACTAGGCAAGTTACCTGCTGTCTCAGTGTGGGCTGGTTCTCCTTATGTGCGTGCATATGAG
Source organism: Galbula dea (assembly GCA_013399015.1). NCBI lineage: Eukaryota > Metazoa > Chordata > Aves > Piciformes > Galbulidae > Galbula > Galbula dea. Next base: position 603,621 of record VWZX01001666.1, read on the forward strand.
GAGTGGGTTTGTCTATTTTGCTTCAATCTGTGTCTTTTCTGTTACTTTAGTTTTACAGAAGGAGCTTCCCACAGACGTCAGATGATGAAACAGGGCTCTCTGACAATGATGGCTTCAAACCATACATGATTCAACTTCTCCTGTCTTTTCTTTCCTGTTTTAGAATACTAATGTCTGAAAATTAATGTTTTCACAGCAACCAGCACCTTTACAAATGACTTCAAAGCAATCCATTTCCTTTTCAAAGTCTTGTTAAGACTTGAAAAAGTATCTGCAGTTATTATTTTACAGGAGGAATTAAAAATCACAGATATCTTCTTATTTCAGCTGCAGGTCTTAGTTTTTTACCTTAAAATGGCCCCAGACAGTACAATGAAATTAATTGCCTGGGACAGAACAGGTCAGTCAATGTGTCTTTGAGTCACCAGGTCACTCAGCATAATTTCAGCATATACTGTTATGCCTCCATGAGGAAATTAGTCAAAGGAGTATTTTGCCATCCACTCCCCTAAACAAGTAAATCCAAAATCCTGCTTTGCAATTTTGGACCTCAGTTTGCAGCTGAGGATAACAAAGAAGTTAAAGAATAGCCATAATTTCAAAATAGTGTTGAGTCACTGAACCTGTTATCACTTTTACTCTGAATGTTTATCACTCCATGGGTCAAAAAGATATACACACTCTTATCACCTGGAGTATGAGGAAAAGGAAATAGTCACATTTAGCTTGTACTTTAGCTAGTCTCTGTCCATCCTCCACTTTGTGTCTAAAACTCACTGGGAAATTTTTTGTTAGGAAATAACTGTATGCCCTTTGAATTACTTTTTTTTTTATTGGTGTATTTTCTCACAATCATTCTGATTACTAAACTTGATAAAACAAATTACTTTCCAGATCTCAAGTTTTCCACAGGTTCTTATAGACTAGGAAGACTGATAGTTGGGAGTGTTGTTCACTTTATGCAGCTTGAACATATCCCAGCAGCTTTAAATATTAACTCTTTTCCCTCTATAAAATCCTCTCTCATAGTCCTCACAGGCAACAGATTCCCTTCCAATAATAACAGCAATAAGGAAAATTGTAACCCCTGGCTAAGATAAGGTTTGCCAAGACTGGATCAAGAACATTTTTAGCAACAATTTATAAATCATTGCCAACTGCAGACCAATACTGTTATGTCACAACCTGCAATATAAAGCAAAGCCACAAAGTGAAGTTAATCATTATGTCTTCAGTGGAGAATAATGTTAGTAAACAGTAAAATCCCATTTAATTCTTAAGCTTCCGTAACTCATCCACAGGTTTATGAAATGCTTAAAATGTGCCATTAAAGAAAATCCTACATCTTAGCAAAGTTCCACAAAGCTATTAGCCCTTTTTGTGAAGCTGTGAGTTAACACTGCTCTCCAATGCATGCAATATATGGTTAATTGTACTTCTAGGAATAGACCTTTCTTCCTAGAAGAACCTAATTTTCTCCAGTGTGGGTCACCTGATGAAATCTTTAGTGAAAAATTATTGCCCCTACTCTGTGCCTTGTGACAGCTGGCTGGAGAGTCTGAGCAGGGAGAGAGAGTGGGTAACTGTATGTGAGAAAGAGAGGGAGAGGGAGAGAGAGAATAATTTGATGGTTTCTTAGCAGTAGGCTAGGTTGGGAGCATTGTATGAGAGGCTGGGAATATTAATAATATACTGCTAGACCATTTCAGTGATGCCTCTAAATGGATAAGTTAAAAGAGAAATTGAATTGGAACCTTCTGACTCATTCATCCATTTACTTACATGGTGGCAGTCTTTGAACCACAATCTATTATACTTCAGACAACCAGCCAGATAAAACAGTAGAATTCCTAGCACATACTTTTCGAACCCATAGCCCCACTATAACATCATGGCCTTGGTTTGTATCTAGAGTGATAATAACTGTGTGTCTCAAAATGTGCATATCTTCTTTCTGAGAGCAGAAACATCCACCATGCCCTGGGAAACAGGGAAAGCAGTTCTGTCCTCTTTTGATGGGAAAGCAAAAGATTTTGTACTGTGTTTACCTCAGTGCCTTAGATGAAAACATTCAGAGCCTTCTTCCTTTCTTCACCTGACATCATGTCATTCCTCACTGCAATGGCATTACTTTTTAGGACAGAGAAGAAAACGATCTTGAGAGTAAAATCCCTCTAAGCTGCAAGAAATAGTTTTCTTTTCATAGAGTTGCTTTCTAGGTTGCTTAGAAACTCAGGTATCCTTGCATTGGTTATCACTGTCTCAAATTTCAACCCTTCCTTAAAAAATTCAGAGTGAGAAGATCAAATTTCTTTTGAAATGATAACTGTATCAAGCTAGGAATTTAGACTGTAGGCTAGGTATAAAATACCTATGCTTTAATCAGACCTATCACTAAGCCCATTTTATGACCATTTCACCGTTTCATCCTCATCCTTTGATGAGACCATTTCACAAATTTCTTTCACATTAAGTCTTAATTTACACTTAGAGAATTTAACCATTGACACTGAGAATCAGTAATGCTGTGACTGAACAAAAGTGGGTATTTCATTTACACATGTTGGTAGCTTGCTCATGTGGTTGATAGCTTTGCTTCCTGAAAAGGGGACAGGACAGAGTCAACTTTTCCAAAGTCTTTTCTTCACACATGAAAGCAATACAGGCATCTCTGAAGACAAGGCAGTTTGATCACCTGGCAACACAGTAACTCTGCTGCTTTGAGAAGTGTGTTCTAACAGGGTCTCTTCTGTACTCAACAGAATGGTTCAAACAGGCAGGTTTGCAGGACCAATTGCAACACTGGCTTCCAGTTTTCCTGTCCAAGTACATAAGGGAGGAGTTGGCACCCCTGTTACTTGGAAAAGATGTGGCTGTTGTCTACCTAGACTTCAGTAAAGCCTTTGACATCATTTCCCAAAGCATTTTCCTGGAGAAACTGGCAGCTCATGGCTTGGACAAGTGTATTCTTTGCTGGGTAAAAACTGGTAACCTCAAAGAGTGGTGGTGAATAGAGTTAAATCTAGTTGGCAGTTGGTCACAAGTGTTCTTCCACAGGGCTCAGAATGAGGGCCACTTCTGCTTAGTATATTAATCTAGATATGGATGATGGGATCAAGTGCACCCTCAGGAAGTTTGTAGATGACACCACGTTGGATGAGAGTCTTGATCTGCTTGAGGTAAGAAATCCACAGAGGATCTGGACAGTTTGGATTGATGAGCCAAGGCCAATGGTAGGAGATTCAAGAAGGCCAAGTGCCAGGTCCATCACTTGGGCCACAACAACCCCATGCAATGCTACAGACTTGGAACAGAGTGTCTGGAACCTGCCCAGAGGAAAAAGACCTGGGCGTGTTGGCCAACAGCCAGCTGTACATGAGCCAGCAGTGTGCCCAGTTAGCCAAGAAGGTCAACAACATCCTGGCTTGGATCAGAAATAGTGTGGTCAGCAGGACTTGGGAAGGGATCATGTCCTTGTATTCAGTACTGGTGAGGTTGCACCTCAAATACTGTGTTCAGTTTTGGGCTCATCAATACAAGAAAGATACCGAGGTGCTGAGGCATGTCCAAAGAAGGCCAGCAAAGGTGGTGAAGGGTCCAGAACAGAAGTCCTATGAGGAGTGATGAAGGAGCTGGTGTTGTTTAGTCTGGAGAAAAGGAGGCTTAGGGGACATCTTATCTGTCCCTACAATTACCTGAGAGGAGGTTGTAGTGAAGTGGGTGTTGATCTCCCAAGTAACAATTGACAGGATGAGAGTAAATGGCCTCATGGGTTTAGATTGGACATTAATTAAGAGTTCATCGGTCAAAGGCACTGGAACAGGCTGCCCAGGGAAGTGGTGGAGTCACCATCCCTGGAGGTATTCAAAAGACCTCTAGGTGTGTTGCTTAGTGGTGAACTTGGCAGTTAATGGTTGGGCTTGATGATCTTAAAAGACTTTTCCAACCTAAATATTTCTGTGATGTTATATATATAGTTTAATGGGTGCACATCTGTAAAAGTGCTTTAGCATGGGTATTTCTGAGAGTCAGTGGCATTTCTTACTCTTATTAGTACTTCATTAAAAAATAAATTTAATGGAATTAGTAAACATCAAAGTGTGTAGAATATCCTTGCACATATATCAGCATAGCAAACAACTTTCCAATGTTATTAACTGCAGGAAAATCATTGCAGAGATTTACTAACTCTATATGCTTCAAAACAGATCACTTAAAATCCCCCATTCCTTTGATCAAATACCTGGAAAATATGCCTTAATGCATTGACAGTCTGGAATAATCATGCTTTGGTCATTCTAATGCATAGTTAATGTTCAAAATCACATACAGATTTTTAAGATAAAACAACTTTGCTCTCTTTTTTTCCCCCTCTGTTGGCATTACATTGTGCTAAGGCAAAAGTGCAGTTTCTTTGAAAATTTTTAGAGGACATTTTCACACTTAACATTCTGAAATTATTTTACTGGCAGTATGGTTACCCTCCACTGTGGCCATGATGGCATCAAGGTTTTCTTAATGAACCTAGATGTACAACTGCATATACAAGCTTTTCATTCAGATGTCTATTTCTTACTCTTTCTATGATGTATCCCACAAAAACTACTTATGATTGTGAAAGAAGTAGTTATTTAATAATGGGGAGCAGAGTATGACAGTCCTTGCACACCCCAAACTGTCTTCATTCCTAGGAATATTACAGCATGAGCCACTGCTTTTCACTGTGCCTTGTTGTCTCTCTGCACATCTACAACATCAGCAATTATTATTATTAGCTCAATTTCTTATGCAGGAAAGCAGACACCGAACATCTGTGCAATTTGTTCAAAGACTTACCTCAGCTAAATGGGAAAGCAATGAAGAACATCCAGATCTATCCTTAACCACATGACAATCCTGCCAGACCTAAAAAGACATATTGAATTCCACTTAATCACTTCTTGGAGCATGATAAAACACTCACCAATAAACTCTGATGAAATAGATCATTTCAAAGTATTAATGATTGGCCACTACCATTATTTTTAAAGTAATTAATTACATTTTAAACACAGAAATGCCCCATCTGCTGTATGGATTTCTATGTTTACCATGCCTGCATTTCTTTGCTAAAACATTTCTGTGTGCATGTCACTTCTAAAGAATTTGATATTCTGAATGCTAAACAACTAGTTGCTATCCTTCAGACATTTCATTTATGTTAGCTTTTTGTTTTAAAAAAATCAAGCTATTATGTATTGGTTTAATACTTATGGTAAATCATTGAACTATTCTTATTATTCCCAGTCAATGAATTGATTAAATAATATTTTTCTGAGCATAGTATTCATCCTGCAAACTTTCCAATTCTCCTTGGTGGAGCCTGCATTTGTACAAATGCCAGTTTTATACACAAATCACTTTTATGGGGCTTTCAGCACCCTGTCACTTTTGTGCAAAATCAATAGAATGTGCACACATCAAGCCTAATTTAGATGTGAAAATAGCTTTCAAACCCATGATGGGAGGACATTTTGGAAAATATAGAGGTTTTTTTTTTCCTTCTGAAGACAAATTTGGCTTCTGAGAACACCTAGGCAGGAGTATGAAGCACCTCCAAAAGCATCTCCCTATTGTAGGTTCCACACTTTTTACAATGTATGGCTGTATTTATTGATTTATCAAATGCCTTTCACTGTGTGCAAATATGTGTGTTGATTTGATACTGCTGTAGTATTTAGAAATGTTCTTTGCATTTCTGAAAACTTTAGCTTCTTCTTTGTATTGTACATTGCCATTGGATTACCTGCATTATTGGTGCATGTCGATGAACAAACTTCAGTGACTGGAGAGGGTCTGTGCATTTGTAAACACAATGATCAAGCAGTATTTCACTTCCAAATTTATTTGTGGAACATTACCCTGAGAGAAAAGAATATTTACAGTATTATGAATTATATGAATGGGTTTCTTGACTATTGAATGAATTATGCACCCAGTCTGTGTTTCACTAAGGTTGGTTGGTTTTGAACAGGAAATGCTACTGATACTTAGAAAATTGTGCATTATAATGGAATTTCCTTTATTTTTTCATCTTTCTTCTTAGAAACATTTAGAAACTCAGTTAAAATCTGTTTGTTAGAGTGTTAAGGTTCAAAACTGGAGAAATCAAAATTTGGAAGGATCAAACTGGAAGTAAAGAACACAATCTAACATTATCCTCTGTACACAAATATAATGGTAAAGACTTTGAAGCTATGATGATGCATCAGCCTCGGTTTAGGTCCCAGCTCACAGATTCAGGGGAAGCTATGAGAGAATGTGGCATCTCAAAGATCCTTTTCTTTCTTCCTTCAGTGGCTGGTTGTATGCAGGGGACAAAATATAAGAGATTTCTTGAATAGAATAATGAAAAATATAGTGATGTATTACTGCTCCATTCCTCCTCTCCTTCCAGAACAGGAGAGCAGGAGACAGAAATGACGTGCAGTGTTTCACGTAAGTAATTTCTGTCTTGTTCAGTTAAGTGCTGTGGCCCTGCACTGTAGCCATACCAGTATAAAACTGAAATTATAACCTGGATGAAAACTGGTTGATAATACATATATTCAGAAGGTAGAGCTAGAAGTATGATAATGTCACCTATATTTATGAACTGGTCTGCATTTATCTTTAGAAGCCATACTATTATTTCAGTGTATTTTTTACAGAATTTTATGGTTATACATATATATAGACAATTTTCACTGAGATACTCTCGGTTCCCATTGCAAAAGACTTGGAATGAAGAACTCATAAGTAGTTTGAGGGCACTGCTTTATGTTCTGGTTTGCTTTGTAGGTATTTCTGAGTCTGATAAGAATTTGCACTAAGTAAAGACAAAGTAACATCTTTGGAATGCTTTTGTAAAGAAATTTGTAAATTAGTATGCATCAATATCCTTCAAAACAGGGAAAAAATATGGCTGGAATAACCCTCCAAATTGGTTGTTATGCTCTACATCCAATTTAATTTACATAAGTTGTTCCTTGAAAAAAAAAAGGAATCTGTCAAAAAATTAGGAATGTGGCATAAGTAGTTATATTGCTCCACTAAGATGCTGTTTCAGGATGGTGAGCAGTATATATAATAGTTTTTAACCAAGTAATTAATAACATTAAGAGAAATTTGAAAAAAAAAAAGAGGACAGATTATAATTTCATTTTACGGTCAGGTTGTAAGAGTGTTACCCAGTTTTGCTCCAGTTCACAGCACATGGTAGTAAATTCAGGTTCAATATTAATTTTTAAATGCTAAAATAAAATTCAGTTCAATTCATTGAAATACCATTCAACCTTCATCAGTCAGTGGCCTTTTATATTTTTATTTACTTATTTGGTTGTTGTGGAAAAATTGTTCACTGCATTAACCACATGAAAAACCTTCTTCAGACTAAGATCAACATTCAAGGCTACATTTAAACCTCAGGAAAGGTAGAAGAATCTTTAATTTATGAAACTGAACAAGTAGACTTATCTAAACATCTCTAGGGCTTTAATGGGGGATATCTATAATTCTCTGAATTGTATTCCTTTCACAGTGATATTTTGTAATTCCATTCTATTACCCTTGCTTAACATTAATGAGATAAAAAGATCACATTATGGCGATTGATGTTCTTCAAATTAAATGCACGTTTCCATGTACAAAGCTGTCTGCTAATTTAAAAAACATAGCATGTAACATAGAATCATGACCATGGTCATCACTCAGCTGGGATCAGATAGCATTTTTTATCTATTCATTGGATTTAACAAGGCATGAGATGGAAGCAGCATACAAAGTGTGGGTAGATTATCCCATATCCTCCCTTTTGGCCACTTCTTGGCAATCTCAGCGAGGAAACTGAGGCTTCATGTTGCCATGGAAATAAACCTCAAGGTCAAAGGGGCATATGGAAGGTCAGGCAATGACAAAGGAACATCTGAGAGGCCATCTGGATGAGTGACCTGACATAATTAGTCATTAATCCCACTCTTGGGAACAATAGAGTTAGCCAAGAATGTGTTTGGACTTTGATCGTGGTCAGGGTGATCTCATGGGGAAAAAGGAAGAAAGCTCCACTTGGTAACTAAGCAGATTACCCTGGCATGCTGTTAACTAAAGAAGAGTAGTCAGAAGAGGCCAGTGGGATATGCATTTTACATGTGCTGTGTTTTCCCTTTAGTTACTACAGACCTCTCTAGAGCCATGTGGCTGCAGGATTAGCTTTTGGGTAGTGAGGGGGTTTTTGTGTTTTTTTTTTCTTTTTTACAGTTTTCATTGAAAAGAGAGCAAGTGTCCCAAAATACTTTGCTTAAAATTCCCAGGCAACAGATGGGAAGAGAGCTGAAGAGCCAAAGGCATCAGACAGCTTGGTTTACAGGTGTCAATATTTACTAAGCAGAGTTGGCCAGGGTGTCTTTGGGGAAAAAAGGGAGAGAATGGCTAATCAGTAAAACAATAGCAATCATCCCTCTTGTCTGTTTTAGACTGAATGGTTAAAATTATAATATGACCAAGCGTGTTGCAAAAGCTCCCCATCAGCAGCTGTCTTTCCATTCCCATTCCTTTTCCTTGCATGTCATGTTTTCATTACTGAGGCCAGTGCTTTGTTGAGAAGATATCCATCACGTGTATCTGAGGTTCTTCCACTTGAAGAGTTGGTGATATTTGGTGATTGATCATCTACATTGTTGTGGGCTGTGAATGTGATAATGGACTGCAGTAAACACATACAACCCAGGACATGCAGAAATTCATTTTCCTTTGAATAAAAAAATATGCTTTGAACTGTGCCATCAAGAGAGCTAATAAACCAAATAGACTAAGAAGACTGCAGAACACAAACAGAGGGAGATTTCAGAGATTTAGGTTTTCTGAAATAAAGTGAAATCCAACTTGTAATGTGTGTATTTTCAGCTAGGGTATATTCTTTTAATATTTTCCACATGAAAAAGTACAAAAGATATTCATTCCTTCATATCATACAATCTCTGCTTAAATGCATTGTCCTTGCCTGTGACAAAGGTATTTTCCCAGGCTAAGAGCAAAAGCTAAGCCACTGATAGTTTGCTGTGAACACAAGTAAGCATACAGGAGCCTCCATAGAGAAGGTCAGCTATGACATCAGCAACTGCAGTCTTTTGCTGTCACTATGTAATGAAAGAAACTTTTGCAAATAATTTCTGGCACCAACAGGTTCAATATTTTAAATTAAGTATTGAATAATTAACTAAACCTGGGAGGAATATGTGCTGCTTCTCTATAATTAGTACTTGATTTAAACGTGCATAGAGGAAACCCAATATTCTGGTTTATAGTTGTGATTTTGGCACAAAAGGCTACTATTTTTCCCTAAGATCTTATCATTAATCTGTTCCATTAATAAAGAGCAGTGGTAACCCAGGAAAACATAATATTTGCCAGTGAGACTCAGCAAAATCCTTGGAAACTGCAGTTTTGTCACTCTATTCTCTTCATTCTCTTTAAATTACCAAGCGAATGACTGGCAAAACTATTAAGTTTGGGCTTTCAGAGAGCTATATGGTGGTTACAATATGAACATCTAAATCCTTTATCCAATGAAAGTTTATTTTACTTTTGAATTTCTGTTTTCCTAACAACTTGTTACAGACTACAAGAAACTGTTGGTGGCACTCCAGAAATGAAAGTATATTACTGTTACTCATTGAAATGCAACCAATGTCAGAGCTGTCATTAATGGACCTTCATGAATAGATTCTGTATGAATAAATGCAAAACTAATCTTGCCAGTTTTATAAGAATGTAGAGGCAATTTTGGCAAAATTTCAGCATTCCTCTGGAAGGAATAATTCAGCCCACGTGATCAGTGGTGTTCACACAATGGCAAAGCTCAAAACTCTACAGGATGTGGAAGACATTAATTTGGAACAATCTGTGAGCAACAAATAGCCTTTATTTTTTGCAAAATCATCTTGTTTCCATTTGAGAGAATCACGCTATGCTCATCTCATTAGGGAAAAAAGATTTCCACATTGTCCTATTTCCTTTTTTCTTAATGTTTTTTTTTTTAAGAATAAGAGTGGAGAAGAGTAAGATTATGTAACAAGTTGGCTATTGTGCATGACTTCAGTGCACAATTATATCCTTCCTTCAACGATGCACTCAAATGCAAGTACTTGATTTCAGTAACAGTGTTTTAGACTTCACAGATAATAGGCACTAGCATAGAACCATCTGAGAGGATCATTGTGTTGACAGAGATGACCTTGCAAATCTATAGATTCTTTTATACCCTTTACAGTAAGTATGTTCATAGAACTCTACCCAGACTTTATGTATCAGACTATCCATGAGTAAGTCAGAACTGAATGGCTGAATGCAGCTATAAACAGGCCATTGTTTAATGGCATTGTTGGATTGCTTAAGGTTTGACTCGGAGTTGTTAAAATATTGGATTTCACAACGACTCATCCCAGTGCCAGTGGTTACAAGCTGCATTTGGTTTCATTTATCAGTACAATTAAATGAAATACATCATACATGTCCCCACTGCTGCCTAATACCTAGACAATACTCAAAGGACAAACCTTTTCCCCTGTGGAATTTGATTGAACAACTCTATATCATGCAGGGATATATTATTTCCATACTTTACAGTTTGTTTATTTCTTGGTTGTGTATAGTTTTGAAGATAAGACCTTCATGTTCTTGTTTTAATTAACATTTGGGGAGATCTCAAAGTGTTCATTTCTTGATCTTTTTGTCATCTACCTCAGGCGGGGTCACATTGTCCCTCTGCTGCATCAATAGGAAGTTTCTGCCCTTGATCCAGCGAGTGAGAATGATATTACTGTCTATTCCCATCTTTGCATAGGTTTCTTATGTCCCTTTTCGGAATGATAAAGCATTGCATGCAAGAAATCTAGATCCTAACCTGCCAATTCACTGCATGTGACAATACCTGACTGATGACTGTCTGGCTAGGTGAGGTGACCTTTTAGGTTAGACCTGGGTTTCTGGTCTCCTTGCTGGTTTTGAGCTCAGTAAAACTTTTCTTTTAATTCAGCTTTGCCTCAACTACATCTGTCTGAGGGCTCTTTGTTTGCTCCAGCTGTCTCCTCATGCTGAACTGTACCTTGCTTGTGATCACTAGAGGATTATGACTCAGACCTGGGCACTGAACTGCTCAGGCTCTGCTTCATCTTGGGTGCTGATGTAACTGGTGGTAGAGGCATGTGTGATTTCACACAGCAAAATTGCAGGACTGGAGTGTTTGTTTCCACCTACCTCTCACAATATTCCATAATCCCTGAGCTACTCTATTTATTTTCACAATACTTGATTGAAAAATGGCTTAGAAATACTGAGAAAATTCTGGTGATAATTGAAATATCGATTGAGTACTGCTATTGATATTCTCCCTTGGAAGATTCATAGCACTCTGAGGTTATTTCCAATCCTGTTATTTGTTTTCACAAAATGGAAGCCAGAGGTTATGAGCTGATTTCTTATGACCTAGAAACACTCCAGATATAGACAAAGAAGTTGTGGTAAGGTTGCTTCTTCTTTTGAATGTGTAATTGCAGGTTATTGAGAAAGAAATCCAAAAACCCCTCTGAACTGAGTTTCAGTCAGTCTTTGAAGATGAACAAATTTATACAAATATTCTTAAAAGGAGTGCTGAAGCAAATTTTTCCAGTACTAAATTTCCTTTTAAAAATCTAAATAATGACTAAAAATAAGAATTCAAGTAATATAAATTTGTCATGAAAAAGCCTTGCAGCCAGGATAACCCGGGTTCAAAGTCACAACCTAAAAAAAGAAACAAGGGATTGTTCTTCAGTCCTCTGCTTGGGCATACCCATTACTAGGCTATCTCATCTGTGTGCATAGGGAAACTGCCTCTTCCTCTGCCATTCTTTAAATTGTCAATTTGAGCCTTAAAAGCAAATGGACTTAGAGTTTGAAATTATTTGACACTTCTAATGGTTCTTTTTTAATTAAAACTATTTGTAATACATGACTTAAATTCCCAGATAAGTTTAGATTTACTAAAACTCCTTTTTCATTTAGATGTGAAACACCAAATCAGTATCAATTGTTCATACCAAAATTCCATGTATTTACACAGATGTAGTATTTGGCAAAATTATATTTATAGCTATAAAACCATTGCATATTTGTATGTATTAGAATATAATCAGGGTAGCTACACCAAGAATGAACAGGGTTTCTAATGAAATTGTGTAAGAGCTGTTAAGGCATAACCACCTTCCTAATTTTAAGCATTAACAAAATATTTAATACCTTATATGAGTATGGCCAAAAGAAGAATTCTGTAGAACCAGCCACCAGAAGACATTTCAATATGCTGTGAAACAGACAAGTTTCCTGAAGCAGAACACCTGCCTCAAAAAGTATTGACAGAAATATTAACAGAAAAGTGTAAAATAGTGAGTAAACTGAGAGGCTACTGAGCTTGGTATATTGCTTTCTGAAGTGAAAAATAATTTAGATTTATATGAGAAGGGTTGATAAATAGAACAATACATGTAGGTCCTAAGGAATCATAATATGCAGAAAGTCTATAGCTGAATTTTCTTCTTTTTTTCATAAAAAGAATAGTGAACATTTACTTGTTTGTAATAGAGGAACTTAAACATAGGTTTCAGAGCTGACACTTCAGACAAAAGCCAGTCTGGAATAAGTTTTACTGTATGAATCTTTTTAGTTCACACAACACTTCAGGAAAAAAAACCCTCAGAGAAAAATAATTATATTTGAAGAAACCTTAATTTGTTAAGATTCACATAAATTCAGTCTTAATATTCACATGGCAAGCCTTAATTTTGCTAGTAAAGTAGATAAACTTGTACTCTTATTGTCATACTGTTATGGCAGAATTCAGGAACAGGACTGAAAATCCTGTGGTTGGTTGGGTAAACCAATTAATTAAGCACTAATCTGCAAACTTGATACCCCTTTATAATGTTCTGTTCATGCAACAGCTACCATCAAAGAAAGAAATAAAAATTGTTATATTACAGTAGAAGTGTACCTGTGCTACAGCTGAAATATTCTGTGACTGATAAACTGTCTTCTCTAAAATAAATATGAACTTTTTGCCTTATGATTTGGGAACATTTGATCAAAGTATTATATACATTCATGTAGCAAAACTGAACATCACTGAAATAATTCCAATCAAGCAAATAGAAGCAGTTCTCTAATAGGTTTGAATTTTAAAGAAAGCATAACATATCAAAATTTTCCTCCACACATATCTGTCAAGAAGACCAATAGAGAGCCTTAAAAGGCTTTGACTTTTCTTGAATTCATGCATACGTTGCAGGATTCATAGTATTTGATTTACAGTGCTTTTAAAAGAAAAGAAAATGCTGGAACACTCTATGAGGCGATGTCAGATATGGCAAGCATCATTCAGACAAAATAAGTGTTTTGACAAGTCAGCTGAGTGATTTTTGCCAAGCTTTCAAAAGCCACTCAGTGTCTTTACAGAAGCTTTTACTATTAGGGGTGGACTCCACAAGGTTACAGTAAGTGCCTTCCATCCTTACACAGCAAACAAAAAAAGCTAGAGCTGAAAGTTGAGTATCACAAGAGAAAGCATGCTCAGAAACAAAACCTTTTACACCAGGAATCCCTAAAAGAAACATTGAAGGACTGGCAAACTGCTATGTTTAATTCACCACATCAGTAAATCACTAAGCTTATTCTTTCGGTTCATCATCTTCAACACCCAAACTGAAAATGCTTCAGGGACAGAGCACATAGGAGAGTCTGGAGGAAACATACAAGTGCTCAAGCTCTCAGACTGGACCTAACCATTTTTCCTGTAAGTACAGATGTAAGTGCTGTTTTTGAAACTAACATATAACAGGTTGGTCTTTGTAACTTCTCAGGTTTACATTACAGGTTTCAGAGAGAGCTATTATGCTCTATTTCAAAGCAAATAGAAAGACGCAAATTTAAAGCACTAAGAGTCAGGGTTTTCAGTCCTCACCTGTTTGATTTTGCTTTCAAAGGGACTGCATGCATCCTCGCAGGCAGTTACCAGCTCATAGCTGGGAGCCAGGATCAAACAGCTGAGAGATGATAGAAAACAGGTCCATAAACTACTTCTTACTTATTCCCAAACATATGAGCACTTCCAACCTGCTTGTTTGATTTTGGCATGAGGCAAGTTCAATTTGAGTTTTAGTCTTATGTTATCAGCTTGCCTCTGCCTTGAAAAGGAAATGCTCACAGAGGTATTGCTGGGAAGCAGTTTAGGAAGCTACTCCTTGCTGCCTTTCAGCTGTAAGCTAATGGCTTCCAGCTGAACTAACTGCAGTTATACTTCTCCCCCAGCCTGTGCCCCTGCAAACCTCTGCTGGAGACGGCCACGAGCCCAATCAGATGTCTTAGGTATCAGAGCTGCGAGCTGCTGTTTTTTAACAGTAACTTTACTGCTTTCCTGCCTATCTCCGAGTGAGCTCCTGTCTTCAGCTTTGCTCCTTCCCCTGGTAAAATGGGGTAGGACTCGCCTAGGCAGTGTCTGTGCTTCAGCTGGGAGCCATTAACTGACAGCTTGTGAAATGGCAAGGAACAATTTCCTAATTGCCTGTCAGCTGTAGCTGCCTGAGGAACTCTTCCAACATGTGTCACAGCAAAGTCAAGCAGGTTATTTCAGTTATTTCAAATAGCCCCCAGCAGAGTTTAGGCTACTCTGGTTTCATTTATTTGTCTAGGAGCACTCACAAAGTCCAGTGATGGGGGAAGCTATACATCCTGACAAACTCTCCACTTCCATTTACTTTCTCTTAATCCAGGCACTGCTCTCCATGATAACAGGGTCATACTCTGTGCATGTAAGACACAGTTACAAAGCCTCCCTGTGCCCAAGATGGGGATGAACACTCTGTATGTTTGGCCTTATGAGGAGAGGCTCAGGGAGCTGGGGCTGTTTAGATTGGAGAAGAGGAGGCTGAGGGGAGAGCTTGTCACTCTCTTCATTTACGC
The DNA here is from genome assembly GCA_013399015.1 of Galbula dea. Taxonomy (NCBI): domain Eukaryota; kingdom Metazoa; phylum Chordata; class Aves; order Piciformes; family Galbulidae; genus Galbula; species Galbula dea. Next base: position 618,627 of record VWZX01001666.1, read on the forward strand.
TAAGGAGGCTGTAGAAGGGTGAGCATTGGCCTCTTCTCACTTGTAACTAGCAGTAGGACTAGAGGGAATGGGTTCAAGTTGTGCCAGGGCAGGTTTAGATTAGATATTGGGAAAAATTTAATCACTGAAAGAGTGCTGAAGTATTGGAATAGGCTGCCCAGGGAAGTGGTGGAGTCACCATCGCTGGAGGTTTTCAAAAAACGGGTAGATGTGGCACTTGGGAGGGTGGTTTGAGGACAACAGTAGTGTAAGGCTTTTGGCTGGACTTGATGATCTTGAAGGTCCTTTCCAACCGTGATGATGTTTCTAGATATGAGACCATGGAAGGTTTTTCCAGCAGCCCGAAGCACACCCTGGACAGAAACACCGGCATTGCTTCTGCCTTGTGTATAACTTACATGCTGTTTTATTGGGAAGATGGTGGAAAGAGAAGTTAGTGCAAAGATAAGTTAGTGCCTGCCTTTTGCATAACAGCTTACTGACAGATGGATTCATGCAGGCAGAGAGGCATCTGTGTTAACCACTCCAGCCTCAGTTCAAATAGTTTTGAAGCCACATCTGACATAAAGCTGTTTTACCTGCCAGGGTGCAGAGGTGTCTGGACTGGGGAATACTTCGCCGTTACTCTTAAAGCCAAATATCAGCACAGCCAAGAGTACAAGGGCCTTCAGGTTGGATGAAGAGGAGAGAATGAGTCTATATGTCTGTAGCTTATTTGTTAGAGCTATGAGATGTTAAACTGGGTTTATGTTCCTATTTCCTGAATGGTTTGTGTATTTTATATTAGCTAGTTTTATACATCATTGTCCCAGGAGCTGAGCAAGTGGGAAGTTAAACTGCATTTTGTTTTAGTTTTCACCTATATAAGTTCCATAATTCAGAATCTTCCTGTAACACTATGCTGTTACTCACCACAGTGGCAGTAGCCAGTGCAGAGAGGAGCAGAAGGGTGATTGGAATACCTCATCTTGATCTCATTCAGAGCAGTACATGGAGGGATAGGGACTCAGAGCCAGAATTTTACAAGTTATGAACTTGCAAAGACTGAATGATATTTTTTGCACCAAGAGCCAAATGTCCTCTCATGGTTCTGGATAAATGTAAGAGGAAGAACAATTAGACTGGAGGTGAAAGAGCATGATTTCTCTCAATAGACCTACATCCAAGAAGTGTGCATAGTATCTGCACATCAAAAATGAAAAGCAGCCTTTCTAACTGTTGTCATCCTGTGAAAGCCTGATTTTTATTTCAGAAACATCTTTGTTTCAGAAATTGCTTACCCTGAATGAGTGGAGAATAAACAAATTGGCAGGCTGTATAGAATTGGGTCCTTGCCTAAGAGTCCAATAGGTCTCCAGGCTGCTACCCAAGAGGAGCAGAAGGGAGAAGGCAAAGCTATTTTGGAGATGTAGCTCTTCAGTTTCATACATGAGATTAGCAGATAACTTAAAAACTGTTAGTTCCATATATATCTAGGTCTCCAAACCTACCTCACTAATAGCTACCTCTCAATAATAGTCTTAAAAAAGAATCTAAGGACTGAACCTCACAATCCAGTGCATATGTGTTATACTACCAGCTATAAATTCAGCTCCTATATGGCTTTGTTCTTCACACTGCAAAAAAGACCTCTCTGATATGTTAGCATGACTTAAGTGACCAAATCAGCAAATGAAACCAGCTGCAGTAAGTACTGAAAATGTACATCATTCAGAGGGCAAACCATACATTGCCTCCTGAAGGCCCAGAACTAGTGGGTTGCTGTTCCAAAACTTGAGTTTAGGGATAGATCCTGCATTCTTAAATTCTTGTCTCAAGAAAAGGGGTTTACTTTTTACTTTTTTTTTTTTTTTTTTACTGTGTTTACTTGAACAAGACCTAGTCCTGCTGGAAAACAAAAAAATAGTAGTCTGCTCACATGGCTGCTCTAATTGTCACAAGCTAATTGAGGGCTTTCAGCTGTGTCTATATTGTGCCATTGTTTACTTGGCTTGTTCACACTCAGCTGTAAGAGGCTCTTTCAAACATTCCTATGTTTATTACTTTTGTGCCCTTTTTCAGTATGGTTTTTGAGGAGATATAATATTGACAAACATGTCAAACTTAACTTTCACACCTTGTCTTGTAAATAAATTACTTGAAAGCATGCTGATGGTTAGTGTAAGGGAATGTATAGAATGCAAAGGTGGGTGCTTGGAATAAACAATCACCTTTGAAACTCTAGATCTGTGGCTGCTTCCAACACAAATCAGGCAACTGTCTTCTTTTAGGGCTGGGGTGTAATTCTGAACATCAAATTCCCATTACTTTATAGCACATTGTTACAATAAACATAATATTCTTGTGGCAACCAAACTGTGATTGGAAAACATATGTCATGTTTCTATGTACAGATGCCTCAGGTGAGGTTTTGACAAGTTTCATTTGTGGACTGAACTTTTACTTGCTGGTTCTTTCCAGATATAAATTTATGAGATGTGTAGTAAAAATCCAGCTATTCTAGCTTTCTGAAGCTGAGAGTAATCCAGTGTTTAACTTATTTCCAGTTACTTTATGCATATATATAAATCAAATACCCTCTTAAAACTACTAAACACACAGTTTCTGTTATATGGCTAGTAAATACTGGCAGCTAATTTTATCAATTCCTTCTTATTAACTAGACATCATACATTGGAAATTATGAACAAATCCTTATAAAATTTGGCTTACCTTATTTTAAACTATCTTGGGTTTGTATGAAAAAAAATATATGCAGGTTATTATAATAAGTTTGTTGCTTTTTCCTTTTAAATAGAGCTTCCCAATCGTGCAGATGGCTGAAAGAAACATAGACCCAAAGTTTGCCTGCTCAGCACTGCCAGCCAGGTTGAACTACTTTTTTAATGCTCTTTGGCATTTGATATGTAAATTACAGAAAACAAAAGGACATTGCATGTACAGGACATTGGACCAGACAACATGTGGGACTACCTTTCTACTTAAAGTAGTTCATGTTTCAGAAGGTAATAGGTAAATACAGAAGATATAAAATCAGAATAATACATTTTCTACACCTGCTTTCCTCAGTGTTTTGCAAGTAATTACAAGGTTGTTTTTATAGATTTCATTCAAGTTAGCTTGGTTTGAGTGTGAGCAAGTCACAGTCACATTACTGGACCTGTATTCACTTTTAGGAGAAGCTGCTCCTGGGAGCAAATCTGAAGGAGTTTAGCAGGGTTTGACTGCTTTCTCATGAATAGAGGGAGGTCTTATCAGACTTTTTTGGGTTATAAGAGCAGCACTAGTTAGAAGGAACCAGAGGTCGGTTTGAAAAAGTCTATGTTCTGACTGCAAATTTGGCTGAACAGACTAAAGGCAGCAGAAAAATACAGCTGCTGGCACCTGCACTGAGTACCCTGGGAGTCAGCACACAAGAACAGAAGAGTTCTGTACAAAGAGGCTATGATAAGCTCCTAAGGGAGCATGAAATGATGCTGAAGTTAAGACTTGGAGACTTCAGGCACACCCAAGTCAGCTCTCCACTAGCTAACCCATGTGCTGTTGGCATCACAACCCAAAGGTTTGCACAAGCTAATTTACTCTGTTTCCTGTTTAACAGTAATCCCCATGTTACTACTGTGGTCTATCAAGCTCAGATATACCCTCAGTCTCTTAGCAAGTCTGGGGAGAAGAAAAAAAAGGAATAAAAGCTTAATGGGATGACGGTTCCCATTGTTCTCAAATTGCACCCAGATACAGTGGAAGCATTCCACTGCTGCAGCATGTGTTCATGGGCAACAGTAGAAAATACTATGGAAAATAGATGTTGATCACTTTTTAAAATCTTACTCTCATTTTTTGTTGAACATTCCTATAAGGAGGCTCCTCTATGCTCTGCAGTGCTGTATTCAGTGCAGGAACATTATAAGAATGCAGTATGTATAACATTTCTATATCATTATCATCATCATTATCATGATGTGTTATCTGTCTGGCAATCTGCTTGCAATATGAATGACAATTCTTCATAATGTCATGTTTTTCCATGAAGCAGATAATTATTGCTGGCACAGAAAGGCAGCTTGGATTTAAGAAGGCACCAGATGTTGCTAAAACTGCTTTTAAACTCCTCTTTGCTGCTTCCTGAAGCTTGCACATAGAGAGAAATTGCAGCAAAGAGCTGCTTCACCCAAACTGGTAGCCTGAGTTCTTCACCTGTTTCTGTTACACGTTAGCATTAATGTCTGTGTTGTGGATACCCAAGGAAGACAGTAAATTTAGTCCAGGTCCTCACTATAGTCCACTAATATCAATTAAATGTATTCATGGCTGCTTGTATCTGCGTTGATGAGAACAACTGTGACTGGGATCCATAACAAAGGATGACTCAGCTTGAGGTAAAGAACCACCAAATTTAATATGAAAGCCAAACGTCTTTCCTTTTAGCAAAGTATTTTGCAGTGAATTTCAGCAGCAGTGAGACAGAGTTTGCCACTGGATATTGGGTTCAGTATCAGCTATTCAAGAATATACATATTTGAAAATGTACATCAGCTTCAGAATTTCCTACCCAAGAGACTGCTTCCACTTCTCCAAGACCTGTATTTTCCACCGATTTATGTTAAGGTCCACATCATGTAGCTGCAGTTAACTACCTGAATGCTACTGAACAGAGATATCATGAAACATAATTTTATTATAGGTTAATATAAAGGAGTTGGGAAGGGGGTTAAGGAGGAAAATCAGCTGGGCTGAATCTTTTGCATGAGTGTGTTATCTATGGCAAGAACCATTACCAACTCATGGCACTATATAAGCAATATTTCATGGATCTCAAGTAGTACACATTTTCAAGTACTATTTATAATTTCAGAATTCTTTGTTTTCATTTTTTCCTTTCATTTGATTTATGTTTATCAGCTTTCTAACTTCCCAAAAAGTGAATGATACTTCTAAAAGTGAATAATCTTCTCTGGAAAAAGGTAGCTTTCAGTTAGCTAATGGACTTCTTGTTAAGTTTTAAAAAGAATTAAAAATGCCTTAAAATCACAGTAATTTTCTTTTAAAGACCTCTCTGGTCTGATTATGTCTTTACAGGCAGAAGTGTGATTACTTTTGTGATATTTCACTGGAGATGCAGCTGTCAAGCAACAAAGAATCAAGTACCTTATGTAGATTTTAAATTCTTCAGATTATGCTGTGGTATAGTGCAAAAAGGGCAAGGAGAGAATCAACTTAACAATAAGCCAGTCCATTTTAACCTTACCAAACAACAAACAAAGTCCTTCAAAGAAACCATATTGTCAAGCATCCATTTGCATTTTAAAATATGTAACTATCCAATTGAAAGAATGATTTTTATTATATTTCTAGATAGTCTTTTGCATCTGAGATACATTTATAAGCCAGGTCAGCAAAGACAGGTCAAAGCACCTTCCTTTCCAGTATCATTATGTATCAACTGAACATCTTACTATCTGTAAGTGGGGAAAAGTTTAGTGGAAAGAACAGCTGGAATGTTAAAAGTACTAGCTTTACATTATTTTTCTTAATTAAAATGTCACATAAAATGTCTCATATCTAGATGCCAGGATCTCGTTTTCTAAAATGCTATGCCTTGAAGATGAAGCTAAAGGTTAAAATTAAATGCAGTTATATTCCCCAGGAATAAAATGGATATACATTGAAAGTATAGTTAGGCTGTAATTTCATTTAAGCTTTTAAATATTACAAAGGAACATATAAAATGCAAATTAAAGGAGAAAATCTTATTTATCTCCCCTGTTTGTATGGTAATTGGCTGCTTTTAATGAATTAATCTCATGCACAGACTCCTACTAAATTAGACTACCTATAATGTACTGTCTTCAAGTAACTTCACATTCTCATTATGGCCTTCCTAATTTCTAAAGTAAAATTAATATAATTAGGGAGCAAATCAATACATATTGATCTTGAGTTACTTCAATGGAACAAAAGAATAACAGATTAAAAGGAGGTGATTTTTGTTAGCATTGATTTTGTTAACATGCTGAAACAAGAGTGTTGAAGAATTAAGTTTTAGAATATTCTCCTTCCTTGATAGATGTCCTCTGATCATTTTGTATTCTCTGTGAAGCAAACATTTTTGCATGGCTGTATTTGAAAGAAATGAAAAAAGTTATCTTTTCACCCTTTGTATTTGGGTGACTGTTGGTTTGTGGCATAGTTTTCTTGTGGCAAAATACATTGAGTATATTTTCATGGAGATCAATTTCAGGCTGAAAATTATTTCATCAGCCTATGTTTCTTCTTATGAGTGTAAATTAAAGGTGGATGCATGCTAGCAAAAACTATCTGAATAAATAACTGGTAGTATACTGGGATATAATCAAGCATGTGCGGTGAGGAATTTGATGTTCATAATGGGAAATAATGGAAGCACTCACAGAAATCAAAGCAGCACTGTTTCTCTCCATAGCCACAAACATATTTCATGTGGAAGAAAATGATGCTTCCTAGCAGAAAAGAGTAAGTTCTTTTTATTGTATTCAGGAAGACATATTGCTATATAATGGCTTTGGACTGACATTTATTAGTAAGGTGTGAACGAAAAATAAGAATGTGTTACCTTGGCAGCTGAAGTCCATATTCTAAAAGTTGTTGCTAGGGATGGAAAGGTCTCAGCTGGTTCTAGACAGAGGCTTTTGCTGCTCTGTGTTCCTCTGGAGCCTCTGCAGGGCACCAGGCTGCTGCTGCAGGTAGACTTTACCCAAACTTGTAAGAGCATGTTGATTGAAGTCAGGGGCAGTTAATTTACTTTTCACATCTAAAAGTCTCTGCAGAGCAGAAACCCTTTTTCCTAACTCATATTTCATTTCTGTGCTTCACAGAAGCTTTATGATATGTGAGCAAATTCCCTTGCTGCATGTGATAAATCTAAATTGCTTTGTTTAAAAAGGCAATTAATTTAGAGTTTTTCTTTCAATTTTCACACCATATGAACATAAATAAAGCTTTTCATGGTGTATAAATTTGTGTACAATGATTACCCAAACGAATGGCAGAAACAGCTGCATCTTAAATCTTTACACCAAATATTCTGATTTACTTAATGCTAAATTGCAGATTCTGGTTACATTTCAGACATTCATTTAAGCATAATTTTAGGGAAACAATACCAAAAATGTTATAATATTAGAGGAAGAAGAGCTTGCATGTTTTCTTTGCAAATATGCAAAAGGCTTTGTGCTTTGTGACTTTGTTTTCTGAAAATGGGACTTTGAGGGAGGGAAGATTACTTGCCTGTTTAATAGTGCTCCACATTAAATTGTATGCTGATACAGTTCTAATTCAATGACTTGTGTAGCAATCGGAAAGCAAACCATATCTGGCCTTCTACATGATGGGTGAGAAAGCCATTGCTTAATATGAAATTGTATGACTGAAAAAACAAGAATAATTTTAAGACAAAGTCTTAGTTAAAACAAGGCAGATGTAATACAGAGGCTGGCATCACTTAAACATAATGCTTTTTCCCTTGTGTTACAACACAGCTCCAGTCTAAGCTGGAAAGCAGATGCTAACAAAACTTTAAATATTTCTGTTTATTGATAATTTAGGAAAAAAAATCTTTGTTATTAGAAATAAACCAGATAGAGTTGTGCAGCAATATGACAATACCAGGAAAACTGGGAGATTTCCTCTCTTCTCATATAGTAATATTTACTTTAGCTGTTGTTTTTATTTATTGTTTACACTCTTACCACATTAGGAGATATTAGTATGCCTTATTTAATAATAATTTTCACAAGTTCTTGGTCTTGGACCCTGTTTGAGCAAATGAAGAGTGAATGGTAGCAAATTTTGACTCAAGGCAAAGTTTGGGCATGTGTTTCTTGTGCTGAGGGCCCCAGACTTGGATGTAATACTCCAGGTGGAGTCTCATGAGGTAAAATTACCTCGTTTGACCTGCTGGCCATATGTCTTCTGATGTAGCCCAGGACACAGTTGGCTTTCTGGGCTGCAAGTGCACGTTTCTGGCTCATGTCCAGATTTTCACACATATTTGTGCCTGAATAGCTGTACAAATAGGATAGAAATCACCAAAGCCATAATCCTATGAGATCTTTCTTCAGGAGATTTCTGTGGGTGTATTCTTCCCTCAGAAGGAGGTAATCTCTGTCACACAAGATTTCCTGAAGAAGTAAGATTTATGGAATGGAACTGACATTTTAGGAAAAGAGATATTATCATCCTCATTTCCATGCCCACACCTGGATATGTTTCCATCCCAGAAAACTCTTCAGAAGATCTTGATCAGTAAGTTAATTTTAGTTTAACACTGAGTTGGACTTACGTTTACTTTTGGACTTCAATATTTTTTTAGCTTGCTTATAGTATCTCTCACAGGATTCAGTGAGAGATTTTTCTTAGACATTGTTGTGAGTCTTGCTAGTCCCTTGAAAAAAAAACCTTGTGGCAGTCATCACCTCGTGGAGTGATAGAGAAAAGATACCCTTTGAAAATACTGAATGAGAAAAGGGGAAACAGACTATGCCAAGGTATGGTGACAATTTCATCAGGAAATCTAAAATTAATCTCAGACATGGACAACTATGCAAGATGGATTGAACTCAGTGGATTTGGAGAAAATTATTACTGCCACTTATTCGCAGATTATAGCAGTTATATTAATTATATTTATTGTATTATATTACATTATATGCAGAATCTCAGAGAAGAGTTTTTAGAATTTTACCACTACTTTCAGCAGACAAGAGGAAATGACTTCAAGTTGCACCTCAAGAGGTTCAGATTAGATAGTAGAAAAAAATTCTTTCACTGAGAGGGTTATGAAGCGTTGGCACTGGCTGCTCAGGGAAGTGATGAAATCTCCATCCCTGGAAGTGTTCAAAAACCATGTAGATGTGGTACTTGAGGGCATGGCTTAGTGGTGAGCATGGTAATGTTATGTTAATAGCTGGACTCAATAATCTCAGAGGTCTTTTCCTACCATATAGATCCTATGAGTCTATGAAGATCCTTAGAACATTTTTCCTGGGAAACATGAACAATTTTTACAGAAACACTTCATTTATTGCCAAAGAAGCATGGATAGAAGTGCAACAACAAAAGCTGGGTGGAGACAAAAGCCTCTTGAGCTATAACAGGGACATTCATGTTTAACTGCTTTTGGAACTCCCAGACTGAGTGTTCTCTGATGTATCCCAACACCGCCTGGTAGAATAATTAGTGTTTACCCTACCGATACTATTTGGAGTAGCACCAGCCATATCCTTGTTTTGGCAGTCTTGCCAACATAACCTTACTATCCAATAAATATGAGGATACTCAGTAAATTCACAGGGCAGGAGTCAACAGAGGGAAGGCAGGAGTACTCTGTAAAACAAGTTCACAATCAACTTCAGAAAGGATAGCTTCTTTGCAGAGTTAATTTAGTCTGTAAATGAAAGTTACTGTTATAGAAGAGATGGGCTAATGGCCAAGATTTCACAAGAGCAGCCCTTTATGCCTTGTATGCTGAGTTCCTCATACAAGCTTGTGCAGCCTGTCCAGCATTCCTCACCGTTTCCCAGAGGGCATTGAGGAACCCTGGATATTTATTGACCCAAATTATTCATCACCTTGATTGTACATGACTAGGTTCCCCTTGGGTCCCATAATAGCATTTGAGTATGGCCCTAAGGTATTTGGTAAAGGAATTAATTATAATTTTTTCTGCAATGCCTGGATGCCCAAATTAAGAGGATTGGTAATATCTCACATGTTGAGTGTAAAGAGGAGTGAAATTTGGAATTGTTGTTTAAAATTGCTGTTATGCAGAAATTTAAAATTTAAATTAGGAAAAAAAACCCCAACACAAAGCCCCTTAAGGTAAAATTATTCTTCCTTCTATCAGTTCTGGTGTATGGTTTTGAAAACAGGATCTACATTGTAGAGTCTGGACAAAGTGTCATCTAGATTCTGTGACAGTAAAAATTCTAATTTAAAATTCTTTTACTAAAGCAGACTTACAGTCACTGTGGACAAAATACAAGTGAGCTGTTGCTACCTTGTTTTCTAGTGCCCATAAGCGATTCTAGGAGGACAAAAAGAGCAGATGAGCATGAAGCTTTCTTTCCTTCTTTCCCATGCCTTTTTTTTTAATGGCTAGGAAGCTAAAAATTGTATTTGACAAGAAAAAACAACAACAAAAACACTGGAAGAAGGCTATCTTTCCCAAAATCTTCAAAACTATAATGAATTTAAATACACAACATCAAATTTATGTAGCCAAAGTCAAGAAAAGGCAAGAAATCCAAAAAGTTTTCAACATTTACTGATTGTATTCTATAAATACTCCATTCTTAATCCTACTAAATGTGAAGCTTAATAGATTATTGATTATGCTGTAAGATCCATACTATAAAATATACAAGATATGTGCACTGGTAACACTGAGGTTGCTCTGGTAGCATTAACTTTTATGTTTCCTGACTCTGGATTTTAACTACAACCTTAAACATTACATTTTTATACTGACAGTTCATGTAGTTCTTACTAAAATAAATTGCACCTACCTTTAGCATTTACCAACAGACTAGGAAAAGGAAACAATGATCTTTTTATTTGTGACATTTGTGACAAACATATGGATAGTAACAGTCTTAAAAGCAGGATGCTTATCTGTTTTACTAGTTCAGAAAGGTCTGATTGATGTGAAAGACCAAGGTCTCTCTAAAGATAATTTAGCCATTTCCATACAGTTTACGCTTGTGTTAGCTGTATCCTGCAAGGAGACTCCCAGGGGGATTTTTTCTGACCTTCCTTCTAAAAGGTAACACATAAGAGATTCCTAAAGGAACCATCATCTAACAAGACTAATGATAGTTTCCATGCCTATTATCATTCAGTGAGAGCGAAAGAGACTTTAAAAATGCAGTACCACATTCCTCCCTTGATGTTTCTCATGATCTATTAAGGTATTAGATGCCAGATAAATTAATCATTAAAAACTTATAGTTAAGTCTTTACAAATAATAACCAGGTGTACCTTGATTATTTTTTATCTCACTATATGGATGCATATTCTTCTGTCGTGAAGCACAAATGAAACAAGACAATTTGTTTGTTAATGACTAATGGCTAGCTAGAGTTCACAGAAAAACTATTCTTCAGCCTATCAGTGCATTAGAAAGTTAGGAGGATTACAGAAAAGCATTCATTCTTCATTTCTGAAATGGCTCATGATTTCTCCTTCAGCTGCCTTTTCATGCTGTTTTAGGGAGTGTGAGCTATTGTGATGACTATTTATTAGTGCATGCAACCTACCACTTGATTTATTTTTTCCTGATCAGTAGTACTTTGCTTAAAAGTTCCTCCAATACAGAGTTTCTGCAGAGAATTTGCTCAGGAACTGATTTTTATATAAGAAGTCTTTCTTCCTTATTTTAGCATTCTCACTATAAAAGACATGAACACCATTTCTGTTTCAAATGTTTCAACTCTTGTCACCAATATATCATTACTATCATATTTTTCACTGTTATCAAATGTATATATTTAATAAAGAAAAATAATTCCTTCAGAGTGGTAATAACTTGTCAAATTTCACAGTTGTCATAAAGATCTATTTTCTTCAGGATTTTTACTCAAATTAATTAAATTCCCATGAACTCAACAGAGTAATTCTAAATAAGTTTTTAAGTGTCATAAAGTATTCCAACAATACTGCTCAAGGTTTACTTTAAGAGCCAACACTTTTATAATTTTTTTCTATATGATACCTTAATATCTGTTTGTTAGTTTTATTTTGTTGAGGGTCTTGATTGTTACATATGGATATTTGGGAAAGCTGCACTAGAATCCAGACCATTCATTCAACCAAAGGCACAAGATTTCTCAGGTATTTCACAGTGTGATATACCGATAAAGATACACAGAATGTATAGCAGTGCAGAGATGTACAACAGTAGAAGAAAGCTATCTGGAAATCTGTGTGATTTCCTTGGCTATTCCTAGTGGATCCATGTCTGTCACAGGTATCACATCACTTATGGCAATCCCTGCTAAATAATAAAGTGGACTGGCCAAAGGCTGTAAAAACACACTTTTGCAGGTGATTGTTCAGCACATAAGCTAAGCAAAGAGATGAGGCAGTGTGGAAAATGCTCTGTAAAACAAAACTTTCCCCCAGTCGACTGATTTGAAACATGCAGGAACGTGCTTAATAAGTAAAGATCTACAGTGTACATGTCATCCAGGGGAGTATTCAGGAATAAAAGATGCACTTCCTCCCTCTCCTTCATCCATAGTCCAAGAGCACAATAGGTGTCCTATTGTGGCCATTCTATACCAGCCAACAGACCTTACGTGGTACAATGCACACTCTTGTGGTGTATGCCAAAGCTCTCCTCTGCTTCCCTCAAAACTACCTGGGGCAATAATGTCCTACACCATAATGACAAAGCTCCTACTGGCTTTGGCAGAGACAGTGCTAAATACATATCTACACCCAAGGTATGGTGTGTAGATGGTGTGACATGACATCTAATAGCAATTTTCCTTTCTGAAGGTAACTAAATTAAGCAGAAAAGAAAATGGAGAGATCAAATGACCGTTATTGAATGAATTAATAAACAATTTAAGTAACTGTAGCTTTTTCTCTCCACATTAATTTCTTTATTTTCACATTTTCTTTGGCAAGGTTATTTGTTACTTCTGGAGATAATCCATAATCTGCCAAATTACCAACAGAAATGTCTTAGTATATTTTTGATGCCTGAAATCTGAAAAAATTTATCCAGGAAAAGTTGAAGTGATGAGCAAACCTGTGAGGGTTGGATTCTGATCTGTATGTCCATTAATATAATTTTAGTTTTCATTTTGACCTGGTTCCTTTGAAGTATTTTGCTATTTGTTTGTATAACCTACAGCTTCTATTCCACAGTACCAGTAGATTCTCAGTGTCACAGTAATGCAACAAATTGCTTACCAAAAAAATTATTTTTCTGGAGAATATTCCTGGTTTACCTATAGTGTTAATAAGAAATAAAACCCCCAACATAATATTTATGTAATTTCATGGTTTATGATGAGAATTCAAAAGGTGCAGTGTGGAGGATATGTGGAGTCTGGAGTGTGGAAGTGATAGAGATGTGGAGCACTGTCAGAGGAAAAAAAATGTTATACGAACAAAGGGCAGCAAGGAAGTGATGGAAAAGCACATGAGAGAAGCGTTTTCTTGCTCTGTGGCCTGGCTGATTCTAAGCATAATAAAAAAAAGAGATAGGAGGGTAATAAAATTCATGCTAGATGCATCTCTAAAAAGGGAACTGACCAAAGAATAAAAAAAGCACTTTCCTCCCATATGTTTTACGTTTCCCAGAGTGTATTCACCTCCAGTAGTGAAGTACAAAGATATCAGTGGCCCCTGGCTAATTTAAGATACAGTCAGCTCTGCAGAAGGGCAATGTAGCCATGGAGCAAAACCTTTAAGGTCATTCTGAAGGACACTTTTTTTCTCCTCTCTTCATTTTTCAAATGTCTAAATTGTCATGAAGTGCGGTGAACAGTTTAGGAAGGGACTTGTTTTAGATGCCTGTAGCAACTATGTTTCAGGAATTGTGGCTGTCATTCTTAGCTTCATTGAAGGCTTTAGAGCAGATGATGTTCCTTGAGCTCTTCATTTTGTAATAAAGCCTAGCCTCATGTGACTACTAATGAAGCATTATGCTTTAAATTCTACTTCAACATTACAGAAATTCACTGGGTGGCAAGTGTTCAATTCACCTTTCAAAAGTAAATAAAGCCCTTTTCCCAATATCCAGGTATATTTTCTCTGTCTCATATTATCTTGAAACTTTAAATGTGTTGACAAATGAAAAATATAACTGTGGACAAACTGGTGCTACAGTGTCCTTTTTAAAAGCTCACTCATTTCTGCATAAGAACAGATGTTTGGTGAAGAGCTTTGCAGCATCTTTCCAACAGGTCACTCATATATCAGCCTCAGGCCTCAGTTGTTGACCATTGTGTGCTATGAAATCTATGTCATCACATAATTCTCAAAGATACCTGCCATGGTGAATTCAGAAGGGAGAATCCTAGCTACATCTTTTGTAGAGAGGCATTTGGCACCCAGCAGTGAACTTCTATGAGGAGCTGGAGAAGGATTTTTGAAAATCTAAAATCATACCTTTTCTTTGTTTTTCTCCCCAGAAACAACATATATTTAAAGGAAGGGGAGAGGAATCCATTAAAATCTGTTTTCCCTTAAAAACAAGTCTGACTGATATTTTCAGCCACCTATACCAGTCTCTTAGGAAGGCTGCTGCTATTGCTTAGAGAAAACTGCTCTTTACATCTTTTATTTGTTCAAAAGATTTTCAGTGTCCTTTCCTAGGAACTGCCAGCCATTTTCTGAATAGGTAGACTCTTGTTACTCTAGTAATTAATGCCAAAACTAGTGCTCCAGTCAGAAGACAGCAGGGCAGTGTTTGTTGCTGAGCTGCTATTGCATGTAGGACTGTATTTACACAAGCTCCCTAGACCCTTTATGCCAAGAGTCACACAAAAAAAATAAAACAGACATGCACACTAAGATGCACATGCACACACTCTATTGGAGGTATGAAGATCATATTAAAAGTAAACATTATAAGGATACAGCTCCAGAAAATTCAAGACATGTATATTTTTGTTCTGAAACACACACCACTGACAAGAACACACTAGATGCGAAGTTGAATAGACACTTTAAAAGTATTTAGACATTTTAAAGATTTCCAAAAATGTTAGGTGTCTGAACACTTTTGAAAATACAGTTGAAGTGTCACTAACTGTTCTGTGACATCTTCCTGTTAAACTGGAGGGTGGTGGAGGGGAGGATTACCAACAAAATAATTTAGAAGCATATATTCTGACAGTTAGCATTTGTAAGGGTTCAGTGGAGAGATTGGTGGATGTATTCACATGAAAATGTTCCTCATTCCCTCCCTCATTCCTTGTTTTTGTTCTACATTTTACTTTCTTTTTCTTTGCCTTCCTTCCTTCCTGCCTTCCTTCCTTCTTTCCTTCCTTTATTCTCTCCCTGCCTCCCTCCTTCCCTCTCTCCCTTCTTGACTATAGAGCTTGAAAACAGGTGCCCACAGCACCGCCTCCAGTGATGCAGCCCTGTGTTGTTTCACCCACAGACTGGGAACTGGTTGCACTGAAGCAGATGTCTCTGTGCATGTGAGAAGTAAGGGAAATGATGTGGAAGTAGTAAGAGCAGCAGAGATGTAGTTACCAAAGCACAGCCCATGTGGTGCTGAGTGCTAAGTGCTGGCTTGAAAGGAGTCCACAACTGCAAATATGGAAACTGTCTTCTGCTGCTTTATTCCTGCTGTCTTGAGAGAAGTAGGACTGAATTCCTTTGGAAACAAACAGGATGACATCTAAGATACTGCCAATATATTTTTCTCCCCAACAAACAGCCCTAGGGTCCTGAGTTTTGACCAAAAGCCTAGCTAAAAGTATTTAAAATAATTAATATTAACCTTGTATGATGATAAAGTGTCTTTTTCAGCTTCCTCTTTACATATATGAGACTTCTCCCTCAATGTGCTATTGTACATTTCTCAAAAAAAAGTATCTCAATCTTTCTGTTACTTTTTCTTACATGTCAATGCATTACAGATGGGATGCTCTGATACTTCTGGTGCATGGTTCAAGATGAAAAAGGATGAATTATCAGCCCATACATCTTAAAATACCATGGCTTTGTCACATTTGTAACAGCAGATAGCAGTAGCGTCACAGCATGTGTTAATAATTAGCAGATTCATTTTAGTAGCAACTTTCCTGCAAAGGCTTCAATATTTCTGAGCACAAGGAATATGTCATTTGGCTAATCAGCTTATTTTACTGTCCAAAACAGTGCTTGCCCATTCTTTGAATTTCATGTTTACATTCAGAATCCTTTTGATTGCCAGTTCGGGAAGTACCAAATGCTTCCCCATCTGGGAAGGTCATTTTAATCCCCAAAATGGACTTGTTGACATGCAAACAACATATTTGGAGCCACTGCCAACTCTGGGCTGCTTCTTCACAAATGATATTTCAGGCATGGGGCATGGAAAATAGACTTTTATTATCCACATGTCCTATTTATAGAAATTAAGGTAGTTAGTAAAACATGTTATTCACACTTTTTCTGTATTTATTAGTGTTATTTTCCTGCTGTTTTTCACCTGGTAACATTCTACTGTCCAGCAGGATGCTTAAGTATCTGCCTGCCATCACAGCTGCCATTGTGAAGTTACACAGTGCAGTGCTGAGCCCAGCCTCTCCTGAAGGAAGTGATATATAGACTCATATCTGACAACAGCGAAAATAAAAACAGGGCTGTATAACCACACAGAGCAGGAGGTTGCCTTGGGCAGCAAAATATAATGGGCTGCAAAATGTTAAGAGACTGTTTACACACTGGCAGCATATTGTGCTGCCCCAACACAAATCCTTTCATCCAGATAAATTGTATTATAGTATGCAACCATCTTTATGTGCAGCTGTAGGGAGTGGGTGAAGTGTCCCTCAGCTGTGTGCACTACTTTCCTTAGTGCAATTAACTGTGTCTGCAACTTTACCTAGCAGGCAACACATTCTAGATTGCCTTGAGCAGAGGTATCCACATATTTTTTCCAGCTGGGGACGGTGCTGGTTATTTGCTGCAAGCAGGAAGACCACATATAGACTGTTTAGGGTGGAGCAAATTGCAGCTACTCCCAACTAATATGAGAACTCATGTTTTAAAGCCACAGCTCCCACCTCAGCTTGATTCAAGAAACTCTGCTAGAGTCAATACAGCATATGGAATGCTGAGATCTTACTGAAGTGGTCTTCTGTACCACTCTGCCCTTGGCTGTAGCTAGCACTTGTGGCTAGGACAGCTGTAGAACCTAGAGAATAGCCATTGTTTGACAGGGCTGTTGATATGAATGAACAATGTTAAGTCGGAGATCAAACAATGGCTTGATGCTTGATGCTGTAGAAGGAGCTGCTGTTAGAACAACAGCTGTCTTAAGCTAAAGGTCTTAATGAAGTTGTGTCCATTTGATTTGGAGATATATGCCTCCATCTTCAACATCTATGCACACTCTACTACCTACAGATTTGCACAGTACTTTCAACAATGTACCTTATAAAGTTGTAGAGTTGTTTGGGTATTGCCATCAATGCTTAATTTACAGAGCAATAGCTCTCCAGATAGCTACTTATAGCTCCTTACTTTATTTTCTTGGCTCACAGTCTACATTTTGGAGTAGAAAAAAACACATGAAAAGCTATAGCTATTGGATTAATAGGCCCAGGGTAAGATTTTAACCTCTTTTTTTTTTTTAGCCATGCTTTTTCTGTAGAAGGATCCTTAATTTGGAATTAGTTCAGCCTTCCCACTCAGATATGCCTTATGTCAAAGGGTGAAAATATAAAGGGTAAAGTTGACTGCAGAGGACTGATTATCAGCCACACAGTCAAGATTTTAATTTCCAGTGCACAGTAACCTGAATAAAATGAAAAGGCATTTCTCTAAGAATTAAACTAACTAGAGTTCAATGAATGAGACAAAACTTTTCCATTAGTATTTGGTTTAAAATTCAAATTATTTTATTGAGCCATGATAATGCTTTGTGTGTGTGCTGAATTTCTGCAAACACTGGAGAAATTCAGTATGAATGTCACAAATATAAAAACAATTCAAAAAGATATGTATAACTGCATAAGGAAACAAACCTTGAAATCCACATGCAGAAGTAGTTTGTGCTGGAAACTCTAGGGGGCTTGTCCAGTCAGGGGAAAAATATCTG
Source organism: Galbula dea (assembly GCA_013399015.1). Lineage (NCBI taxonomy): Eukaryota > Metazoa > Chordata > Aves > Piciformes > Galbulidae > Galbula > Galbula dea. Next base: position 636,437 of record VWZX01001666.1, read on the forward strand.
CACTATTCTAACTAGCTGCAAGTGCTTATGTTTTGAACACTTGCATGCATATGTATTGCCAGAGGAAGAACACAACAGTGTAAATTTCCCTATGTAAAGAGAGCATTTTAATATAAAACAGAACTGTTCTTTAATGTTTATTCTATGGCTGGGAAAACAATTCATCAGTTATTTGTAGGGAATTGGACTAGATGACCTCTAAGGTCCCTTCCAATCCTAATAATTCTATGATTTAAAAAGCCTGGATTTTTCAGCAGCAAAAATGACACGAGAAAGGTAAGATGTGAAGGAAAAAGCACCCTCCAAAGAAGCTTGAGCATAGCTTGAGTGGTGAGATAAAAATAGATGTGAAAAAAAACCCTATACTACTGGCTTTCAGTTCAAATAGTTCAACTGAGCAAAATACAGTCAGATAACAGAAGCATTAGTACCAGGATACAGACTTGTCTTGGCAAGGGTAAAATGAAAGTAAATTTTTAATTTTTTACATCTTTAAGTTTTTAGAGCACAGGTAATACAATGTAATATCTCTGTTCCTGGTATAAGTAAAGTTGTTGTCTTATTAAAATTCACAGTTTTTGGCACATAATATTTTTTTTTAAATAATAAAATATCTAATTGCAGAGTGTTTTAAAAATTTTGTGTAACTACCAGAAAAGTAACTGAGTGCAGCAGCCTTTTCTATGTCATCTCAACCTTTGGTAAATGCTCCCCCCACAGATATCATCAATTTATTCCACCTGTCTTCATTATTCCAGTAACAGCAACAAAAGTTACTGTGACAAATCAGCATTCATTGACATCATTGATCTGATGTTGAATTACTACTTAAACTACAAAGTCCCTGCACATGGTCAAATGGAAATCCCATCATGGATTAACATCCTAGCATTAATGAGGAGAATAAAAATTATAAGCAAAAGTTACATAAATACTTTCCTGATATTTCTCAGCTCGTAATCCTGAAGAGGTTGAATATCAAAAGCAGTATCTTGGCTTCTACTTGTTTATTCTGTCTCAGCTAGACCATTCTCCTTATTATTCACTGTTATGAGGCAATACTGATAAATGTATATGTAGTTTTTTCTTAAGAGTCTTGAACAAACTGCATGAGGGCTTTTTTTCCCACCTTCTTACCAGAGTTCTCCGAGACTCTTTCTCTCTCATTATCTTGTCATATTTCATTAGAAATTACTGCTGAGCTAAATAATTTTGTGTTGTTTCTTGAGACACGAAAACTGTGGTTTTGCTTTTTTTTTTTTGGTGTTTAATAAGGAATGAAACACATGATGATTGCACTTGACTTTGTCCCTAACTCAGTGGAAATGCTCAGCTGTGTGTTGGCCTCCCAGTGTGAGTGAGGGAGCTCCAGTCTGGATCAAGTGGACCTGGGTCAGAGATGCATCTGATCACAGCTGTTCAAAGTTCATTGCACTCTTTCCAAATGTGAATTCTCAGGCATCAGGTGATTCCTGAGTAAATGCTCAAGCCATGTTGGAACCACTTTTTTGGTTATTCCTGATTTTCAAAACTTGCAAAGAAAAAAGTTAATGAGGAAAACCAAACAGCTAAAAGGAGAATGAAACTGTCCAAGGGCAATGTAGCTTTACTTTAACTTCTGTTTTATTTAGAAATGAAAGTTCCTCTGAGCTCTTTAAAGGTTATTACTTAGTGACTAGATTTCCATTTCATGTGTCTTCCTAATTTCCACTTTGTTTAGAGACTGCCATAACCAAGCCTGTGTCCATATAAATGTAAACAGAGACGTGTACATCAATGAGTGCTTTTACATTTTGCTTTCAGATGACCCAGCCCTCTGTTTTCACAGACTACTTCCCTTCAGACCTAGCTTTGAGATAAATAAACATGCTCATAAGATGCTAATTTTATTCATTCCAACATAATAAAAATAATAACACCTCATTATTTTCTTTGGAGGTTGATAACTGGATCCAGACCACAGCCTCTGTAAGTCTTTCCCTTTGGTGACCTCTTACTTTTTAAACTTATGCTAGTTTTGGTTTTCAGTCTCCTTCCATTTGTTTTATGTTTTTGTCTTCTCCTTTTACTCCTGCCTACCATTTACAATGGGGAAAGAGCACACAGCAGCAGAGTCCTTCAGGTAATAAACTTTTACAAATTCTTCCCAGCAAAACCTCTCAAATGTTTGCCTTGGATATATAATAAGATTCCAAATCTGAATTCTTTCTGGATATCAAATTTTAAAATGTCTAAATTGAGCCCAGATGAATTATTAAATTCAAGTACTCACAGAAATTTATTTTTATGTTAATTAGCGGTATAGCAATGTATATAAAATAAATACTGTACCAAAATACACTTATGTGATACTCACTTTAGATTTTTATTTTAGTCCCAGTAGGATGAGTTTAAGAATTACAAAACAAAAAATCCCATTTATGGAAAAAAAGAAGGAAACAGTTTTTTAAAGCATGCAGTAAAAAAGTAGGTTAAAGTAAATCAGCAGACATAAGAAGCTTGGAGACCACAAGGAGCAGTACCACAACATAAAAAACAATTAATCTCACCTCTTATGGACACCTATCTCAAGATGCAGTGAACTGTCATCTCCACATGCCTTTTGTTCTCCAACAGTAAAAGGAGCATAGATGGCAACATTATATACATTCAGTGCCTAAATTTTAAATGGTTAAAGGCAAAGGAAAGAATTCCCAATCCTGCATTTCTTGAAAAGGAAGCAAGTATGTTTCCACTACAACAAGTACAGATTCTACTTAAGTGACTCAAGTACAGCTTGCTTCGTTTATTAAATAAGAATCTGATGCTCTTAGCTCTTGGCATTTTCATCTCTCAATAAAACCAGTGAGAGAACTTCAGTCTTGCTTGTGCACCAGTATATGACTGCCTTTTGGCATATTTGTAGTTTTGCACAAGTCAAAAGGCCTCTTGTGTAAGAGGGAGGATGGGGGCAAGCCACTGGTGAATCAAGTCTTGCAAACCAGAATAAATGATACAGTCACTGTAGTGGGAGGCAGTGGAAAATTATACCAACCTCAAGGTTTAAAAATACATCAGTGCAACAATCTACGTTTATAGGCAGCATGGAAAATGGAATTTGAAAATAAACCTTAAAACTGGCATGGTGAAAAAATGCATTTCAGGCAAACTAATTCAGAAGTGGAGGATTGTGGTATTTCATTTGAATGAAATGAAATCCAAATAAGCAGCAGCATTACTCAGCTTTGAAAGATCAATGTTTACATAAAATATAAAAGTATTTCTACTATAAATGCAGAAGAAAAGAAAAATCAACGCAAACGCAAGAAAATAGTGCTCATTCCTTTGTGCCCCAGCTTACTAACAGAACAATTTCAATTCAAAGACATTCAATAGGAAGAAACAAAAGCTCATCATTTTAGATTTAAACAGCCAAAGGACACAAGAGGAAATCCTGGTTAACATCCATATAGTATTTGCATACAAAAGAAAAAGTATACTATTAAGACAGAAAGAGTCAATGAAAGGCCAAATGTAAATTGAGAAGCTGAGAACTGCAGTTTAAACCCCTGGAGATATCTCCACAACAGATTCTGCATGGAAGATGAAGGGATAGCCCCAAACTACATCAACATATTGTTTGTTAATTGGCTGCCATGTGTGGCAAAATCTTTTTATATTAATCCCATAGCAGATGCTAGTGAATATTCAGTGTAAAGTAGAGAAGAGTTCATGTTAGCATTCCTAGAGCTGTGATTATAGCCCATGGAATCATGGTTGTAAATGGCCTTTTGGGATAATCTGTATATAAAAGAAGGACTCCAGATTGAGAAAATAAATCATGATCAAATATTATGTAATTTATACCATTTGCTAACTAAGAGAGAACATTAGGCCATTAGTCCATGTAAATAGAGGAACAAATGAACAAAAATGATAGCCAGGGCATTTGAGCTTATTTTTGTATTTGATGTGATAAGATATGTAAAAATCTATCTTGACTTTTGTCTTTGGGTCCTTTTATCTAGTAAGGGTGGTATGAAGGCAAAAGACAGTGCTGCATTACTCTAAGTACTATGTGCCATGTCAGTTATCCTAGACAAGCTACAAAGCTATGCCCCTACCTCTGCCCCGGCAAACTGTGCAGCTGCCGTTTGCGCAACTAAAATAACTGCTGCCACAGAAGGCAATAAAAGCCATGCTATGGCACCTGCCACCTTGGCCAGACAAGAGTCTTTATGGTACAGCTGACTGACTTCATGATACATTTTCCAACTTGGTCTGCAGAACTCAACAGAGATATTTTGACACCTCTTACATATATATGCTTAAATTAGGGTAAAGTTGCTCTGGTTTCTCTTCTTGGCACCTTCTGCCTCACTTAGGTCCATTTATAATCTGAATGCCTTCCCCAGGATCCTACCTTGCTTTGCAGAGCAAGACTCCATGCTACTTTCCACCCTGGATTAATTTGTTCAGTGTTATTCACACAGCACTATGTTATTTTTTGCAGCTAAACTCATATTTTATCTTTTTTTCTCCATGCATTTTTTGATATTTCAGTTTCTCCCCGTATTTTTTATCGAGTCCCAACTCTTCATTTTTATAAATACATCGTGAACCTACCATATTAAAAAGTAAATATTTATCATGACTTGGTATAAACACAGCCCTGTGGTACTCGTACAGTCTAAATTTAGGAAATACTGTGGTAAAGGCAATGCCACAGAAAAGCATTTGCTTACCTCTTAGAGGCGCCTTAGTTATTCAAGTATAATTAAGTTAGACTCTTTTTTCTAGGTTTTTGTCCATCACTGGAAAGTATTATTGACACTAACAAAATTAACAAAAAACCCCATACATTTTTCACTGTGCTTTAGAAGGAAGCTTTCACCTACTTTAAGAAACAACATGACACATTCTTCATATCACATTTCAGCTTGGATGGATTGTTTCCAGAGCTATAAAAAAGGGAAATTGTAAGAAATATGGGTAATGAGTCTATGGTAAAACAAAAATAATTAGATGTATGATCAATTTATTACTAACATTTATTCTTGTGCAAAAATATCATTCTGACAGTTAATTCAATATACACTCTAGAAACACTGGCAAAATTTTCAAAGGATGTCATTCACTAAAGAACTGAGGCTGGTTGAATTATCTGCTTAACAACTGTTGGCTAGCAAATAATTTCCATACCAGCCATGCTCTCTGGAAACAATTTTTTCTCTTAAGTATTTGCCAAAATAATTTCTGTCAATAATTTCAGATTTTTTTGCAATTTGTTTCCATAGTGCTAGATTTCTTACAAGTGCTCCGTGACTGATCACTTCAGACACAGAAAATTGTTTCTGACATATATTTTTAAATTGTATTTTCCTCTTAGTATCCATTTGTTTAGTGAGAAACTTCTTAAAAATATCAAGTATTCCAATGTATTTCTGGTATGAGTTTTTGGTTGAATGAAGTATTTGTATAAAAATGAGCTTTATGATTTAGAGCATTTCAGCCTGGCAATGAAGAGACACAAAAGAACTACACACCATTAGCTCAACTGGAAGGGATAAACATAATCCAATTAATCCAGGTCAGAAGCATAATGCTTAAATATCTTTTCCTCAGTTTATAATCACAAGTAAACTTTTCAGATAAGCTTATCAGGTGAATGAGATGACTTCTTATTTTCCTTTTTGTGTCTGAGGAAAAAAATAACTGAAAAGTTACTGAGGTTCTAATTTTGAATACAAATATAGGCTGTTTTAAAAATATTTTACTCAATTTTATTTGCTTTTAAAAGACCTACAAAGTAACTTTTCCCAACACAGTTTAAAATGCAAAATATTACATTTTAAGTCACACCTATTTTCTTTGTTACCAGCCAACTATGTAACAGTACTTGTTAAAAATTTCCTTCATTACATAGCTATTAATGACTATAAACTTTTTCTACTTGAAGCAATCTGTAGAAATCTGTCTGTTTTATAAAATCAAGCATTTATTACAATATATAAAAACATAAGAATGAGGGTGATGGGAAGGGCAGAAGTCCACACATCTTTGTGACAGTGGCCAGCAAGGGACACATCAGAGAACACTGGAAGTACAAAGTCACCATTCCCTGAGTGTCTCCCAGTTTCTAACCTGCAAGATATGTGGAGCCACAAGTGGTATCAGGATCATGGCATTTAATAACCCTTGCAGAGTTTTATTCTTTTTGATCTCATGTATACTTTTTGCATATGATTTTCACTTAGGAAAAAGAACTTCCTTTGGTTTCCTTTATACGTGCTATCTGATTATTTCATTTGGTGTCTTCCACATCCTGACCTATGTGAAACATAGAATAATTGTTTCCCATTCATCTTCTCTCTGGCATCCAGGATATTATATTCTTCTCTCATATCTATTGCCTGCTCAGCTGAGTCATTTCCAGGCTAAACTCTTCTGGTCTATTTAAGTTCTTCTCATCTTCTTGTCATTCCTTTCATCCTTCTGTGTACTGTTTTTAGTGTATGCTGTTTGATATTTTGCAGCCATAACTGCAGAAGAAGTGTTAAAGATTTTGGCTTGGTTAGTTGTCTTTTCCTTCTTCCTAATAATCTCCTTGTTTTCTTTGTGACCACTATGGGTTACTAAGCTGATAAAGTCAGAAAACTATCTCTAGTGATTCTGAGATCCCTTTCATGAGTGAAAGTATTTAGTTTATAGTCCATTCTGTAGTCTTTGGCTGAATGCTTACACTTAGTTTTCCATTAGAGCATTATTTTGCATGCACTGACATGGAGTTTGATCTGTCATTTCATGGCCTACTCACTCAGTAGTTTCTATCAATTCACTTAGCTCTCACTGCCACTCACTAAAGTTGTTACCACAGTGCTCACCTAATTTTTGACCCATGTCAAAAGAAAAGAAAAAGTAAAAGTTTAATGCTCAAAGTTGGTAGTTAGTTGGCTGATCTGAGAGACACAGGCTCCAGGCTAACAATTCAGATTCCAAGTTAACAATTGATCAGTCACAATGTTCACCACCACCAGCGCAATAGCATGTGTAGTCTTTGTTTTTAAGTGTGTGCAATTTTATTTTTTAAATATGTTTATGGATAAATAACATTAAAATATGGCCTTGTTTCTGTTGGAAACCTGGCTTTTAGACTGGAGGACTGGAGTTGGAGAGAGGATGGAAGGATGGTCTGGTGGGTGAATTCTAGTCTTATTGAAGCCCGGGACAACTCACATGGGAGAAAGCTGTTGTAACTAACCCAGACAGGGACATGCTTATACTTGTTGTTTGTATGGCTTAGATACTAAAGTCAGTGACAAGACTGAAAGGCACAGGAAAGCAGGCTTCACTAATTCCTATGATCATCAAGCTATTTGTCAAACAGTGATACTGTTGAATTACTTTTTGTTTGCCTAATACATTGAAATGTAGAAGCTATACATGAAGGTTACATACATTGCTATAGTTGCCATGAGTTGTTGGATATTCTAATGACAGGTAAAATTTGGTGATTTGGGTTTTTTTTATAATTACTTAAGCCTAAGGAGTTTAATACCTAGATAGGTCAGTTTTCCACCTCCTTTTTCAGAGGAAAAATGAATTATCTGTTGAAACCAACAACAAAAGTGCCTTCATCTTATCTGGGCTAGTTGTGAAAGGATTTATTATAAATTGCTGTCAGAGCATTGTGACCAGCATTGAAATAAGTATGCCTGCTGGAGATTTGTGTGTGTGTCCATAATCTTGACGGTAAGATTGAACAGCTGCTGTGTACCTGTTGGTAGTGTGTGTTTGCCAGGGTAAAGCAATCTTGTCCTGTGCTTTCCTCTGCTGGAATGAAGCCTACCAAGTTCTGTAGAAAGAAATGGGAAAGAATGAAAATATGTACATTACCATCTACTAAGGGGTTATATTATCTGGATAAGCTATTGACATCCTTATATATCATTGTTCTCTCTCTGTTTTGCTAAAAACATGGGGATTTTGAACTTTTTATTCTTACAGTTGGAAACGTGCATTGTCCTGACCAAGCCTGAGTTAACAATCAACAGCTCTCTTTGGAAAGCAGTCCAAAGACTTTGAGATACAGACCCTAAGTCCTGTAAAAATATTTTCGATGCTTGTGGAGACAAGTAAGAGTCTAGTATTTACAGATTCATTGGACCAAGTAGAAAGAAAAACTCAAGCTTCACCACAGGTGGCAAGGCAAAGTACATTAACATTTCTGAAGTGGATTATCTATCCACCAATAAGGTACAACCAGAACGTGTCTGAAAAAGGGCAAAATGCTGCATATTCCATCCTGGAAAACATGTCTCTTCTGTGTAACATTTTTGAAAATAAGGAATAAGATATTATCTTTTCTGTCTTTGGAAAGGCCAAGGCCAAGCAAACAAAATATAGATAATGAACAGAGCAAGTAAAGAATACCTAGGAGTAGTCTAACTGAAGCAGTTAAGAACTCCAAAGTGTACTTTGAAGAGCTTTGTAAGGAGAAATAAACAGCTCCCCCAAGCCTTCGTGACAGGAATCCACCTTGCAATTCTCACCAGTTAGAATACACTGCTTGGAGGTCAGACAGTGCCATTTAGATGTCTGTAAGGGATATCTGGACTACTGTTTTCTCCACCCAGCTGTGTGCTGTAACCACTACAAGCTATGGGATATTTTTACTTAATCTGTATTCTTCCTTTTCACTAAATTATTCAATAAATTTGGCTGTAATTAATAGACAACTTTGGGATGACCTAAATTGTTTTTAGCATTCTGAGTATTTCTAAAAACTATTTTCTTTGGCTCTCGTTATCAGCATGAGAAAAGTGGGCCAAGAAATCAGCAGTGTAAATCAGGGTAACTAGATAGCATGTTATCTGATGGAATGTAAACATGAACAGCAACTGCAAGACTGGAAGGGGTTATGAAGTGTCTGTCAATCAGTGCAGATGACAATGCACACTGATACCAAAGGGAATGCATTGCTAGGAACTGTAAGGGTAAAGGATGACTGTGGGAATTCTGGAACTGAGCAAAAGATAGAGATACTAATGATTTGCATGAGTACCATGCACAATAGAGAAGAAAAAATCAATCATGAACATTGAATGTGATGGTGGTTAAGGAACAAGGAATCACAGTCCCAGGGAATGGGATCTGGCAAGGAGTAAGGATTGCATCTGATCACAATGATAGTTCATCATACTGGAAAACTATTGGAAGCAGCCATGAGAGCATCAGATGAACCGTAAAAAACACAAATGTAGTAATGAGTCTAACTCAGCATGTGATAAACTGAGCACAAGAAAAGAACATAAAATGAAGAAGCTTTGTAATGACTGGTATTACTGCTAGAGGTCTGAGAAATGGGGGAAAAAAATAGGCTCTGACTGATGAAAGGAAATTTGACATAATTGACATTTTCTGAAACCTAACTAAACAGCTCATACACCTAGAAAAGTAAAAATCCTAGTCATAACCTGTTCAAGTCATGTAGCATACATTAAAGAAGGTGCTGAGCTGGTCCTTTATTATGGGAATGCCATCACTTGCACGAATGAGTGCATGTGGCTAAGTCTATTAATTAATGTAGCCCAAAATGAGGCTTGGTGGAGGATACTGAATCAAATCAGAGAGAAAAAAACCATTTATTCCTTCAGTACCTGTCTGTGCTATCTGGAAATATCTGTTAGGGGAATGCTAATTTGAGCTAATAAGTTTCTAATGCCAGAAGATAGATAACTCCATCTAAAGTAATTCTGCTATGGATTTCATTATACAGATATTACAGGTTTCTCTACTAGATGTTTGTGGTTGCTTGGAGGACCAGTGATCTTGAAATCATTACACTATGAAGCAAAGAGAAAATGGCCTTAGAGAAACTAAGAGTAAGATACAAGGCATGAATCATTCCAAGATATGCAAAAGAATCCTTTACATTGGAAGGTGACTCAAAGAAATAGGTTTCCAGTCTACCAGCAGGGAAGAGTTAGGTATCATTAAACAAAAGTTTGGAAAGCTGATATGCTCTGCAGACAATTGCCTCAATCAGGCTGATGGGGAGTGCCTGAGGATAGAAGGAATGCCTGCACTCCCATTTTACCCTTTAATTCCCATAACTGTTTCTTTATTATTTATTAGGCATTTCTACCCATTCAGAAATTAACATAATATCATTAGACATACAGGGAAGAGGAACTTGTTCCTCCAAAGTCTTTAATGGATATAACTGGGACACTTGCCTAACAAGTAGGTGTCTTGATCTATGTTTCCTTTAGGTTGATAGGCTCAGAAAACTCCTTTCTGTAGGATGGCACCATAACTTCTAAGTGCAGAATAAAGGATTCTCCTCCTCTGGAGCATGTTAGTGTGCTAAAATGAAAGCCAGAGTTGGAGAAGACTAGGTAATTTATGCCTTTACTCTGTAACATATTGATTAGACCTCTGTTGGATAAGGTAAAAAAGGATTCCAAATACTGATCCCTAGATTATCCTTTGCTGTTGTTACTTTTTGGTTTTTTTCATTTAAATTTTAAATTAAGCAGTTATAGGATTGCTATGAATTAGCCAAAAAAAATATTTTCTCCATCCTAAAAAACTGTAGATACACAGAGACCAAAAAGCTCTCAGTGCCTTTATCTTTCTTTGCACAAATTAACTAGTCATTCTACAGTGAAACCTTGCAGAAACCTGGAACCTCTCCAACAGAATATTCTGAGGGTAATAAGTGGAAAAGAAATGCTTCATATCTTTTTCTTACTACAATGCAAATCATGAGACTGTTTTCAAAAACATCTGCAAAGTTCAGCCTTCTTCTCAAACCTAATTCAACTGCTTGGGCCAGCAGGGGCCTGCAGGAGATTTAGATAATTAAGTCCCATAGACCTCTGCAACACAGAACCTGGGTTTTAACTGATCTGCTGGAGGAGTGAGGTACCTCAAAGCTGTCTTCATTTTTGAATGAACATGCTGCAGTATTAAGACACTATAATGTGCCTGTGTCTTCTCCAAAGAAAAGTAGATACTCTGGTTTTCTGATGTCCAGGTATGTGTTTCTGTGGTTTTCTGATATCCAGGTATGTGTTTCCTCACCAACCTCTTCAGCATTTGAGGACTATTAGGAATGAGGGTACAGCTTAGCTAAGAACTTGGATCTTGGAGAGCTTAGTGTTTCTCAAGTCATCCATTCTTTCTATAAAGGGAAAAAATATAGTGGATAAATTTGTAGACCACAAAAATGAGGAATGATATTTGACAAAAGGTTATTTGTAGCTGAAGATTGCCACAGATTGTATCCTTTTTCTTTCTTTTTGTCCTTATGTGATCTTAGAACAGATTTTTATTCTGATTTAATATTTAATTTTCTGTATGTCGCTAAGTGTTAAGAGCTTCAATGAGAAAAAGCATAGAAAAATAACCAAGGTTTTGCCCGTGCAAGATGTCCAAAAGAGTTTGTTCTTACACTCTTTTTTCAATGCTTTCTTATTTAGCCACCCTTTTTTTTTTCTTGAAAACTGGTCTTTATAGTAGTCACATGAAAGGTTGCCAAATTTGTTTCAGAAACCAAACTGCATATTAACATCTACTGATTTCTCCTTATCTACCATGTCAGTTATGTCTTCAAACATGAGATCTCTTGCCTGATTTTATGCTTCCCCTCTTAAATCAAGCTGTACCTTCCCAGCTGTTGTCCATCTTTAAGATAGTTTCTAGAGATGAGCTCTGTTAAAATACAACTCCTAAAGTAGGGAAGGAGGCTGGCTCTGAATTTGCATTTGTACCTACTTTGCCCCAGACAACCCTCATAAATATCAAGACTGAAAAATGTAGAAATTTGACCATAATCATACAAAACTTATGGCTTTCCCACCAAGCCTCTAGGGGTAAAGTTTATGTGCTACTTTCAAGCCCTTTTGAAATTGAATCATCTTATAAAAATATAAATTTAAAAGTCAGTGTATGATTTTCAGTCCTGATTTTGTTAAAAGCAATTAGCAAATATGGATGATGTTTTCCTAAAAAACAATGGGGCTGAACAAGTTCTCAGACTGGGTTATTCACATGTAGTATTGAAAAATTGAGTATCTTTCAAATGTTGTGTCTGTCCAGTGTTTTAAACCAACGACTTTACTTAATGATGATCTTTGACATCAGCATAAAAGTACTCAAATGTGCATCTTGGTTCTTGTTAGTAAAAATAGAGCATCCAGCAGCATTATAAATAATAACAGTGTTTTTAGAATATTCATTTCTTTTAAATTTGAAATTTGTCAGACTAACTTGAAAATTATTTAGGTAGAACTTTGGAAGCTTCTTTTGTTCCACTTTTTACAATATATCCTTTGATAGACAAATTATCCAATGTGTTTCTTCATTGTTGCTGTCTGGAGGTACTGTAGGTAGCTTTTCTTATTTACAAATTATGTCATATTAGTGATAATAAAAAAATATTTATGAGAAAATGCTCTCTTGCAACACTCAAAGCAATTTGTTGGATTAGTTCTATGCAATAGAGTGCAGGATACTGCACATTTTCAGTCCTTTTATTCATTATGGCTAAAACTGAATTAGGTAGGATTATATTTAAACAATATTAACTGTAGCTGACAATTTAGATTAGTAAAAAGCCAGTGCCTAAAATGGGTTTATAAAATAACATGGAGTGTGGCAATATTTTGTGTCTAATTCAATAGCGTTTCTGTTGCACCCTGCTAACCAGACCATTTGCAGGATTAAGTAATGAGATATTAGGAGATTTGAAAGATAAGCTTAGGTGCTTCTGCCCAGCTGTTATACGAAGTCCATAAACCCAGTTTTTACTCGTGTCTTAGTAGAAGAGCAAGCACCAGTGATATTTTAGTTATATCATCCTATTTTTTAACTTTTTATAAGGATGCCTGAGGACACCTGTGCTTTCTAGCTGATATTTTTCAGGCCCATAGGAAATACGAGTGGGTTGATTAAGAAAGCATTTGTACACCAGTGGGTGGAAAATAGTTTATAAACAGATTCATCTTAGCAATGTATTGTTTTCAGGTACTCTTTTTTTGGTAACTTGAGCGTGGAGTGTGAGCTTAAAAACTGAGACAGTGCTGCCACCTTGAGGATTTCCTTGAAGCATGGCCCTCAGCAGAAGTGAAAATTGCGTAGAGTTTGTGTATTTGTATAAGCGTAAGACCTTAAATATCATCGTCAACATGTATAGTCTATAGAAAATATACTTGAACAGATAGTAATGCTGTGACAAACGTCTGCAAGCACAACCTCATTTAGAGAACTGTGGGTTCATAGACAATTTTTAAAGTAACTTCTGATTATCAAGCAATCACGATGGGATACTTCTGCTGGCAGTGTTAGGTACCATTGGTCTTTCCCAGAGGCACCAGGTGTGTATGTGAAATCCAGATGGATTTAGGAGTGCTAAGGCAACTCCAGATGGTTACAAGATCAACCTCATTTACATGACCTGGGACTTAAGGAAATTTACTGTAATTACAGATTATCTGTGATTTAGAATATTTAGTTTTAGATATCTTTTGTTTGCACCTAGCTGAGATAAGAATTATATCCTGCAAAGGGATCCTCCAAACTACAACCCTGTATCAGAAACCACCACCAGTCACTGCTATAAATCCACATTTGTATGGGATTCATTGGGATACATGCACTTGCAGGATTTAGAGTACATTTTTCCAGGACTTTGGCTCTGTAATGATGATTTTCACCACATCCAATGTGGCGAATACAATGCTTATCACATCAATGTTTATCACACTAAAAATCCATAGACTGATCTTAAGTAACTATGGAAAGAGAAGGTTTTGAATGGAATCCATAACAGAAAGTACTGATGGGTGAGACAAATACATATGCCAGCACAGATGAGAGGAGGGCATCAAGAGCACCACCCTTCTCAAAAGTTGTGTCTGCCAAGGGAGGCTCAAATTCACAGCCTGGAATCTCTCCTTGTGTTAGGCATTTCACACCTGCCATTTAGGGAACAGAAGATTGATTTGGTATTTTTTGGATACATTAGATGATGCTGATGCTGCCCTCTTTGTACTGCTGCCCAATGGCTACATCACTCACTTAGGAAACAGAAAGTAAGAGTCCCTCCTCCTCCTGAGTTAATGGAAGTGAATGTTTCCTACTGCCCAGCTATCTTGTACTTTGCTACTGGAACTTTTCCCTAGTGACTCCTAGAGAATGGTTCCTTTTGTACCATTTTTTTTGTCAGTGTTATGAAATGAGAAAGCTTAGCTGGTAATTTCAACAGCAGGGATGAAGAGTGGCCTTTCCTGCCCTATGATTAAGGTCAGTTGTGTCACTGAAAGACAAAAATTTGAACCTGAATAGAGACTAGAACTGAAGTATCTTGTTTCAGAAGAAATGCTGTTTTGTAAGAGCATAGCCTCAATGCCACCTGTTAGAGTGACAAATGAAAGTAAAGGCAGCTGCCATGTTTTGTACCAGTTTCCATGTTTTGGGTTGGTGTGATTTAAGAATATTTATTAAAACCAGCTGAGAAGAATGTGAAGAAGGAAGAAGGTGAAGGGATGCTTTAGGTTATGTCTGCAGTTCACTGACATCTGTAGGCAGGGAGATGCTCTGTCCCCGCAAATGGCAATGGTTTGGAACATACACAGAAGAAAATTTCTAGAGATTTTCATCATTGATGAAAAATTAGTCAGCACAGTCTTCCTGGAGTTGAAGAGAGTTAGTGGATCTAGAGCATCACAACCTTCAAATTCTCACTGACTCCCACTTTAGAGTCTAAATCTGTTAACAGGCTTAACTATGTATACTGAATTAATATTTCATGCTGTCAAGGGTAGTAAAGTTCATCATCCAAGACAGAAGTTTCATTAACAGGTACTGTAATTATCTTTAATTTGTTTTTAACTTGGCTTATAATTTTTCATAATTAGCCAGAAGCAATGGATCTACAGAATATTTATCAAGTATGAATCACTACTAATAAGTGAGAGAGTAGATAAACACTCCTCCGCCAGGTTATGAGTACTGTGAGTGATTTACTGATAGGTAAAGACATTAAATACCTGCCTATACTGCATATAGAGGACTATATGTCTGGAGAAGAGAAAAGAGCTTTAAAGAAACCTGACACCAAAACCCTACCTTTGTCTGAGGAGGTCAGTGACAAAGGAAAAGATTTGGTGGAGGGAAATTGTAATACTCCTTAAACTTCAGTTGAACTTCATTTCTCCATGCTTCTCAAGGCATAAATATCTTTCTAGCAAATTTTAAAAGCTTTCAATTGTAATCAGCAGATGAAGGTACATCTGCTCTGCATCCATCCAGTTTACATCACTGCAGAATTTGGCACTACTACTCTACCCAAGTTCTTACAGGGAAAATATTTCATTACTGGAATGCTTTTATTTATTTGTTTTTTATTTAAGATAACACAATGGTGAAACAACTGGATTTTATTCACTTAAATGCATTTCTTGGGCCACTCATTAAAGAATAACATTAAAATAACAGGGAGAACCATCTGGCTTTTTGAAGTTTGTTGGGTTTTTTTTTTTTAATAGATTACCAAACCACATAGTGTATTTTACCAGGAAATAATGTCTTCCTGGACAGTCTGGATTCTTTTCCACATGTATGGAGGGAAGTTGTCTGTTTCCATCCATTTGTGTGCTTCTATCCTTTTCTCACTTTAAAATAACTGGCTATCATATGGTGAAGAATGCAGAAGTATATGACAGCATTTTGTATATATGTATCCATAGGGAAAATGACCACTCTGTGTGTGGGGTGTAGAGTTATATCCCATACATATTTTAAGCCAACTCTGCTTTAATCTGTTTCCATTGCCATATGTGATCTGGTCACTTGACTTATCAAAACTAAAAATTGAAGGATAAACAGAACTGCTGGATTGAACTAGTTATGAGAAGGTCTCTTGTGAAGTCACACAACTTCAGACAATCGAAGATCTGTCTGTCTGAAACCTGATAAACCAGAAATAGTTCCATTTTAGTAGGTCTGCATAAAAATCTAACCGTTTCTGACTTTTTTTTCTTCAGAAAGATGAAAACACAAATTTTTAACTTGGTGCTTTAAACATTCAAGTAATAATACATTCATGTAATATTTTAAGGTCTTTCAAAGGCTATCATCTAACAGAAAGTAAAGGCCTCAACGGAGAACTGTCTGAATTTCAGGCAGGCAGCTCCCACGTAACCTTCCATCAGAGGATATGAGGGAAGGAAGAAAAGAATCAAGTAAAATCTAATGTATCAGTCCAAAGAGGACTTAGGAACACATACCAGATTTACAACAAAACAAGAAAGGTTAATAAAATCTTGTGGTTCAAAAGCCAAGTTCATAACCATACCAGTTTTATGTGATACACAACTGCCAGCAGTGGCTGATAACCCAAGTGCTGTGCAGAAGGATCTCAGTAGGCTAGAAAGATGGGTGGAGAGGAACATTCTGAGACTATGCAAAGGCAAGTGCAGAGTCCTGCACCTGGTAAGGAATAACTCCATGCACCAATACAGGCTGGAGATGACCTTCTGGAAAGCAGCTCTGCAACAAGTTTTTCCGTGGGCCAGGAAGGCTGATGGCACCTTGGGCTGCAAATGTAAATGCATTGCCAACAGGTTGAGGGAGGTAATCATGCCCCTCTACTGGAGATCCCAGCCTTGATGAGGCCTCATGTGGAGTAGTGTGTTTGGTTCTGGGCTTCTCAGTCCAAGAGAGACATGGAGCTCCTGAAGCAAGTCCAATAGAGAGTTACAAATATCATTAGGGGGCTGGAGCATGTCCATCATGAGGAAAGGCTGAGGGAGCTGGGCTTGTTAAGCCTGGAGAAGAGGGAGCTGAGAGGGGACCTTGTCAATGTCTAGAAGTATCTGAAGGAAGGGTGTTAAGAGGATGAAACCAGGCTCTTCTCAGTGGTGCCAAGCAGTAGGACACAAGGCAATGAGCATAAACTGGAACACAGAAAGTTCCACCTAAACATAAGGAAGAACTTCTTTATCGTGAAGGTGACAGCACTGGAACATGTTGCCCACAGAGGATGTGAAGTCTCCTTCCTTGGAGATATTCAAAAATAATCTGGACACAATCTAGAGTAATGTGCTTTAAGGGACCCAGCTGGAGCTCTGAGGTTGGACTAAACCTCTGCTGACCCCTTCCAAATTGAGTCGTTCTGTGAAAAAGCAGCATCAAAATTTTTTAGGCTAGGAGGGTCCAAGCTGTAGTAAGGTACAATGATTACTATGCTGGTAATCAAACATTCCTCCAAGTGTACCTGGCCAGAAACTGCCAATAATGCCACTGAAACCACTGCCAACAGATCACCAGAGCACAACAGTGTCTCTTAGGCCACCTGCTGTTGAATTTCCTATTTTCTCTAGTTTCCTTGATGACCTTTATAGAAGCAGCAATCTTTTCTACCTGTCCCCAGGTTATAGTCTAAAGAGGCAGTCATGGATGGCCAACTCCTCATTAGCTAATAATGGCATTTCAGTATCCAGGAACTTACACTGTGGTATTTAAAAATGAGCTTTCATGTCCATGAACACACAGTATCCTGAGGTTTCCTAAATTCCAATGATTGTTTGAGCCAACTGCAAAATTACTTTGTTGTACCAGAAGAAAATGAAGTTCAGTTTGAAGATCTGATCTGTATTTTTGCCTGCCTCATATTGTTGGATGATGTCATTTGGCCTGGCGGAAAACACTGTTCTTTCAATAAGTGTTTGTAGCATTTCATCTTCCTCTTTGGTTTTCCCTGTAATATTAAGGGTATTTTAGAAATATAGTATCCGGTGTCCTTTGAAAAATGTTATATGAGATCTAGGGGGAAATAGATAAATATTGAAAGAAGAGGCAAAACCTAGAAAGCTCAAAATGAATACTAAATACAAATTTGTAGTTGTCTGTTCTTTTTATAGAAGACTTGAAACAGTAGTTAGTTTTAATTTAAAAATTATATATGCATATATATTAATGTGCTCTCCTCACATACCTGCAGATCAGTTTATCTATGAAAGCTACCGAAATGTTTCAACATGGATGAGAAGTACATGTTATATGTATGTGAATATATATGTAGATTATGCATTTCACTTCAGTTCAATATCAGCTATCTAATTTGAGATAAACATAATTCTGTTTAATCTTCTTTTACATCTATAAATAGTGTGGATATAAGTGCTTTTCACTCATAAAATTTTTGGAAGGCAAAGAGTAAGGTAAACACAGATCTATTTTTCCTCCTATATTTTGAGTTAATGATTTTTTAAGATGAACATCTTTGTCCTAAATCAAAACCACACAGCCTGTCAATGGCTTTTGGTGATGTAGAAAACAACTGTGGATCATATGGCACACAAAGGAAGAATGAGTTCACTGAAACTACCACCAAACAGAATTGTAGAAGCAGAAATAGAACTGGGTAGGAAGTGGTTTTCCTGTCCCACAAAAGTTCTCGAGATCTCATTTTTGCCATTTTGCCTCAGAATGAACCCAAGATCTGCCAAAGATAAGAGAGGGAGAAAGATCTCTCAAAACAAGAGAGACAGAGATGCAGGGTGATGGGGAACTCAAGGCATCCATACTTAAGTAGCTGGTTAGGTAGGGCACTTCCCTGGGACAAGGAGCACCAAGGTGTAGGCTTCTGTTCTGACCCCAGCCTGGGTCCTGAGTCTCCCCCATGTGGCTGAGTGTTCGGCTAATGTCAACTATACATTAGATTGGCAGTATAATCAGTTATTAGAGCATCAATTACTTAGATGTAAATATCTTTTTTTGTCCATCTTTATTAAAATTTTGGTGGTGTTCTAACAAAGTTTTCCAAACTTTGGAAACCTCTGCTCTTGTTTAGTTCTTACAGAACTAATTTTTACTCACAATGTCCAACCTGGAGAATGTAAAATTTCCTGTCAGTGTTCTTGTGGCTGCAACTGAACTAGAGACAGTTTTGGTACCAAATTCTTAAAGGCATTTAGGCACTTAATTCCTACTGATAGGTGAAGACCAAAAAACCAAAAAGAGCAGTTTGAGTATTGCCACTGTGAGCTTGCAGACATATGGGGCCTGCAATAGAATCCAGATGGACTATTTCTACCTCAGTCCCTGAGGCAGAGGTGCATGTTGGACTGACTTTGACAACTGAGCCTCAGCAATATGATGTGCCATCAGAGAGCAGTTATATGCTGGGGATGACAGAGAACTATCATGCCTTGAAGAAGCATTTCAGAGCTTCTTACAACTTCAGAAGGGGTGTCTGTGATGTACAACAGCAATGGACTCCAATAGCTGGCCCAAGCCTGCCCTCACTGCTACATCTGCACTGCTATTAATATTTCAAAAGACTGAAGCTAATGTATTTATTTCTACCCAAGGCTAATTTAGACTTTTTACTGCAACCCAAGCTTACACAGAGCAGAGAGGAGCATGCACAGCTCCCTTGCTAACTCTGCAGGCATGAAAACAGAATAAGGAGAACAATCAAAGCCCTCTGGCACCAGAGTGGTTAAAACTGCACATGAAGCTGCGGACTTCACCTTCTAATTATGGTACTACCATATTCAAAAACAAATGTTATTCTGGAACTGTATTAAGATAGGGTAGCTGCACTTCCTCCAAACTCACTGCATCAGAGCCTCCAACATCTATTTCAGTTGCAGAGGTGAAGAAGGCAGCCCATCCATTAATATCAAGTCTGTCTCCAGTTGATAAGCTAGATCCCTAATGTTTTTTTTCCGGTGACATCACTGTTTCATTCCTCTGGATTTCTCCTGGCATGAAATAATCACTATATCCTTCTGGGGGGGAGTGCTGGCCTTGGGCAAAAGTTCAGAGCAATGCTGATACTCCAGGTAAAAGGAGTGACTTCCGGAGAAGTAAAGTGAAATGTGTTTGCCCTCCTTTGTTGCTTGTTGATATAATTTCATTTCCAAATCACTTGATGGCAAAAGATGACTGGATACTTTAAACACCATTGTTCTCACAGAGTAGAAAGAGAACCAGTGGTCTGCTGCACAGCTGTGTTCAACCCACCCACTGTACACAGAGTGTAGTTCAGCCTTACTTTCTTATGAGGGTAATAAGTGTGCACATAGAATGAAATTAAGAACCCTTCCAAGTTCCGGGCCAGGTGCTGGGCAGATGTACAGTGAGGGGGTGGAGTGACTGTAGGGAAGCACTGAGAAGGAATCTTCTTTTGTAGGCCACCAGGCAGCTGCAGAGCCCCAAAGAGAAGTCTGATCCAGGTCTGTGGCTTACCTGGGTGCCCACAACAGAAAAGGATGGGAGAGTTTTCCTCAGCAGAGTATTTAGCCTTTTCATGGCTATCTTCATTCCATAGTGATTCCTTTGCTTTCATGCACAGAACTGCAGCTACAGCTGCATCTCTTCCTCTGAGTCAGGCTCTGACACTTATTTGCAGAATGACTCTCAGACTTGAGCAAGGGACTAGATTTGTCTCCCAGTAGCTGCTACTGACTTTAATAGTACTTAATTTTGAGACAACCATACAAAAAGAACTATCTGAATTCTGCATTCTGCAGTTTGCATGCAATACATAACCTTTCCCAAGTGAGATTTAATATGAGTCATGCAAAGAATGATGAAGACTACACCTAATGAAATGATCTATTTCCACACATTCACTATACAATCCAGATCATCACTTTCTGTTAACTAGCTACATTGAAATGTACAGTGATTGATGAACTACTAAAAAGAACAGCAGTTGAGCTGCTGTTGTAAAATGTTTGTGCAGTGCCTTTGGCATCATAGAATACATTAGTATTAACAGTCTTCTATTTCATGGAAATATATTCTTAAGGTTATTTAAAATGAAAAATGTGAAAACAGCTAGAAAATATTTATTCTCAAGTCCCAATCTTTGAAATGGGTTCTACCTTTTTTTTCTCAATAGCTTAAAAGAACAACAATGACATCCAGTGGTTGTAAAATTCTGCAACTTATTGTTTCTTCCATGATACCATATTTAGTGTAAAAGATTTATTCTTAATAAAATTGTAAGCTAAGATACAAATTGTTAGAATTTCATGTTCAATCAATGCTGAATAGAAGTGCAAAGTCTTAACATGTCACCTTGAGACATTTTACAGTAGACATTTTCTAGATGTATGATTGTTCTTTAGACATTTTTTGGTTCCTTTGAAATAAGTACAACAAATTTTCCCTAGAACTGTGAATCCAGTAAAGTCAGAATAAAATTAGCATATGCTAATACTTTACATCCATATGTACTTAGTAGTATCAGCCCTTTCTTTCCTGCCTTCTATGCCTGGTTGATATATTTAGAAATCAGGAGTACCTGGTAGCTTTTCTATAGTGATAGGTACCATACCATTCCTAAAGACTGGCATGTTAAGAATGAAGAATGTCCCTTATCATTGTTTCACCCTTCCCTAAGAAAAAGAAACTACAGCTTCTCATAAATATTGAAAAAAAAGAAGTGGTGAAATCTACATTTTTTCCAGAGTTCTCTTAATCAGGCTGGGAAGGAGGGGGAACCTCCTAGCCTGAAGGCAAACCCAATAGTGCAATTTAATTTTCACTCCTGGGAAAAGTTCACAAAGTATTAATTAAAATTATACAGGAGTTTATTTGAACAAATCCTTTTTTAACATGTAAATTACCAGAGGATTCCAGGAAAAGTACCACTCACTTTTTTTTAGTCTACAGAAAGCTTTTCTTCTCACTTCTCTGAGGACATGCACTGTCCACCTTGCAGAATCCACCAGAGCAGGAGGTTTCCACTCCTTTAGCTCCTGAGTCACTGGGCTGGTACAGTCCTACTTGTTATCACAGGACCAGAGATGGTTTTCTCCATCTAGTCTCTGCCTCACACAACACACACCACCTGAAATCCTTCTGGTTTCAGACAGCTTCAGGGCTCCAAAGCTCCCATTCTACAGTAAGTGAAACACTTGACTTCAGGAGCTGGAAACGATCTAAGGACTTCCCAGGGAGTGAGGTGAACCTGGAGTTGCAACAAGGAATGCATGGATTTCGGTTAACCATCAACATTTTAAGCAAAGATGGATTTATGTGGCAGGAAAGGGATTCAGCAGTTCTCTCCTGTGGCCAGTTGGATTTAATGAGACAGGTCTTGCTGTGGAGATTTCTTTTCCAATCTAGCAGCCCAGCAGGGATGAGTTAATAGGTGGGCTGCTATTTTTTGTAACAAAGTCATTCTCCTTTTCTTCAGTTTGGCTTGTGGTGGTGCATGTCAGCAGATTTGAGGACACTGAAATCAGTGTGAGAAAACTGACCTGTTCTTTAAAACTTTTGGAAGAATGATGCTGTGTTTCTGTTCTCCTGGGAGTAAGTGTACACTTTATGCTTTGTGAGATTTGCTGTATCAAGAGTATATTTTATTTTTATCCATCTGCCTATATTTGGCAGAGGTACAAACAGACTGGTTTGCAGTTTGAGAACTGTACCTGGACTGACATATAGAATCATAGAAAAATTTAGGTTGGAAAGGATATCATCTTCATTACAGAATTAATTAAACTAATCTCAGTCTTTTCTCCCTGCTAGTGGTACCTGACAGCTCCTTTCACCCCTGCATTACTTGAAATTATTTACTAAATTTCATAAATCAATTTTATTCTGTTATCTTCTGAATGCTTGGAAAATATCCACAGTCAAAGCCTGAAACTATGACAGTTAGTTTTAAGAGATATAGACGTTATATTTCTCTATGCTAAAAGTCAAGCAGACAAAGCAGAAGGCCAGCTTGGCTAAACAGGGACCTTTTGGAGATAAAAGGGGAAAAAAACAGAAGCATATTGCCAGTAGAAGCAGGGTCAGGTGAAATGTGAGGGCTACAGAGATGCTGTTCACCACTGTAGGAAGAAAATTTGTGTGGCCAGGCTCAGCTACAGTTGTTGTAATTATCAATGCATGTATAACAAAACCTTCTTTTTTTTTTTTATTTCAACAGATATGGTTAAGCTTATATTAGTATAAACTATATAAAACATGTATATTTATGCTAAAGTGTAGAGGAATTAAGATTATAACTGAAAGACAATGCAAAGTCTCTGTCACTGTATAGATTTGGAAGAAGAAAAATCTTCCCTAGGTCTCTGCAGCACAACACCATCATTGATATGCATTATGCTTTAGTTGAGCCCAGAATACAACAAAAAAGATAAATCCCCACAGATATTAACTGATGTTGTTTAATCAACTTTATTGGGGTAAAATCAATTTACAGATGTCATCTTTAGAGCTTCTGTGCCCACTGCTGCCTCCAGTGTCCCAGAAGAAGAAGAAAAAACTACACTTGCAGCAGCAACATTTCACTTTTTATTTTTGTCACTAATATTGCCTTTGTGATTGCTGTCCCAGGCAAGACTGAGGAACAAATATGTGCAACCACAGAATAAAATCCATAGTCCCATCCCGACAAGTTCACAATTTAGAGGCAGCAGATGGAGCCAGGCAGATGGCAGAGTACAAGGGCACTATGAGGCAGGACAGATGTCAGAGCAGATACCTGCTGTACTTGTGTAAGCTTAATGGCCAGGTTTGGCATGGTATTTGAAGAATAGGGCAGGAGCATCAACACCTGGAACTTACAGACCCTTGTGATAGAAATATGTCATAATTTAGGAGCAGAAATGCATGTACATAAATGTGCATATGTTAATCACTTTTCTCAGATTTTAATGTTGTGAAATACCACACTAGGCAAAATTTTGTAGGATCATAGAATAGTTTTGGTTGGAATGCACCTGTAAGGGTGATCTAGTCAAACTCCTCTGTGGTGAGCAGGGACACCTATAAATAGGTCAGGTTGCTCAGCCCTGTCCAACCTGACCTTGAATGTTTCCAGGCATGGGGGGCATCTACCACCTCTCTGGGCAAACTGCCAGTGCTTCATTATCCTCATTGTAAAAAATGCCTTCCTTATACCTACTGTGAATCTAATCTCCTTTAGTTTAAAACCATTAACCTTCATCCTGTCACTACAGATCCTAGTAAAAGGTTTGCCCTCACCTTTCTTATAAGCTCCCTTTAAGTACTGAAAGCCAGCAATAAGTTTTCCCCAGAGCCTTCTCTTCTCTAAGTTGAACAACCCCAAACTCTCTCAGCATTTCCACATAGAAGAGATTTTCCAGACCTCTGATCATTGTTGTGGCCCTCCTCTGGACCTGCTTCAATAAGTCCATGTCTCTCCTGTGCTGAGTACTCCAAACCTGGACATGGTACTCAAGATGAGGTCTCACCAGAGTGAAGTAGATAGCAGAATCACTTCCCTCAACCTGCTGGCTTTTGGTGTAGTCCAGGACGTGGTTGGCCTTCTGATTGCATATTGCTGGCTCACATACAGCTTTTCATCTGCCAACATACCCAAGTCCCTCTTGGCAGGGCTGTTCTCAACCCCTTCAGCCTGTATTGATACAGGGTTTTGCCCCTACCCAAGTGCAGGACTTGGCACTTGCAAAATTTGGAAGTCTTAGCATCCATTCCTTCATATGCGTTCCTTTTGGCTCCTATTACTATTTTTTGTAATTAATTTGTCAAACTTCAGCAGTTTTCTCTGTCAAGATAATCTGCAAGTTAGCTGGTTTTATGGCTTAGAGAGTAAATGGAGATATAAGCCTTCATCAGTCTATATTTTTTGGAGTGTTTGTATTTTTAAAAACAAGGTATTTTGTTAAAAAAGGGTTCATTCCAGTTTTCTTAGTACCTCAGCTGTTAAAAATAATCAAATGTAAATCAAAAACCTTCTGAAAGCAATTGCCTTCGTTTTGAACATGAAAACTAAAAAAAAACCAGCCAGAAATCAGTGTAGCATTATAAAGCTGCTCAGGGGTTTAGCTTGTCAAACTTCTTCAGAAGTTTTGTAGTTGCTGTATCATAAAGCATGGAAAACTGGTAAAGCCATTTTAGTTGCAGCTCAGACTATGCAGGATCTAACCACAACAGCTCCTAGCAAGAATGTTTTTAGGTAGGTCAAATTAGTTATCTTGAATGTTCCAAGTGTACAGTAGCTATGCTTGTAAAAGAGGCTTTTCCAGCTTAACTCATAGGGCAACAAGCCTCAGGGCCAATGGTTGTAATGGCTTCTGGAGTCCTTTTTTATTTGTTAAAGATAAGTCTTTGGATTATCTGCCAGTCTGTTCTCAGCTTCTGCTGATGAGCTGTGTCCTTCCTGCAAAGTTCCCATATAATTCTAAATCCCATTTCATTTTGGCTGTCCAAACAGCAGCAGAATCATCTAGACATATAAAGTCTAGTTTATTTTCTCAATCCAATTAGCCTGACTTTATTTTATGAAGGCACAGTTCTTAATGCAGACTGTCTCTTCTTTTGTCCTTCTTTTTTTTCTAGGACAAAATTGAATACTTTTTTGTTCTGTTCTGCTTGATACTTTATCACTGTATTTTATTATTAGTAATGCCATGTACTGAATATTCACCCCTGCTGCTCTTTCACATCTGGTGAGAGTGGTTCATTGAAGAGTCTTTGCTTCTGTCTTGTCTTTTAGTGCACTTCCTTCAGACTTGGGTCTCATGGAGTTTGGAATGAGTCAGGTGATCTTGAGCCAACCAGGTAGGGAAAGAGAGGGTGAGAAAAGGGGTCCCTGGTCATACAGGGAAGAAGTAAGCCTTGGAAGAGAGGAAGATCAAGAAAAAGAGGTCAGTTGCAGGTTCTACAACCATTGGTCTGGCTCAGCAAGAAATACTCCCTTGGAGGTGGAAACTGCACTGGGTTAGTGTGCACGGGCATGAGATCTTGAGGGCCCTAACAGAGCAGAAAAGAGAAGGCAGGATTGTTTTGGAGCCTGGTCTCAGACAGCTTCAGTTAATTTTAATCAGAGAGGAATATGACTCTTTTCTTTTCTCTTTTCTCTTCTTTTATTTCTTTCTTTTCCTTTTTCTTTTCTTTTCTTCTCTTCTTTTCTCTTCTCTTCTCTTTTCTTCTCTTTTCTTCTCTTCTCTTCTTTTCTCTTTTCTTTTCTTCTCTTTTTTCTTTTCTTTTCTTTCTTTTCTTTTCCTGCCCTTAAGGGAGCATTGTATTCCCTAGTCTCTCTAGTTTTGGTGTTGCCCATGCTGCAGACTGAGAACCAGTGTGATCTATTGTTAATGTTTAAATGTATTTCTGTTTGGGGTAGGATACCAAATGTAGGCTTGGTAAGCCACAGAAAATAAATAATAGACAGGAAAGCTTGTTTTCCAGGCTGGAGTGGAGTAGAATGGGGAGTAGGGGTTAGTAAGGGAGGGGCTGGAAAGGTAGTTGGTTAAGATTTATTTGGCAGACACGTACAACTATCCTGTTTGAATTGTATTTGAATTAATTAACTTCATCTGTGTAAACTGGATCAGTATCCTGTAATTTCCTAGGGGTATGGATGTATCAGGAAACTGAGCAGTCAGCAGACCTGGTTGAATAGTTAAAATAACTGATTTACAAATATTTCCAAGAATAAAACCACTGAGTTTCATTTCTTATGATTTATAGGGCAATATAGGAAAATTTATCTTACCTGAAAAATGTCCTTTCTGTAAGAGGGGAAGTCCACAGCTCCCTGGGTTTTGCTCTCATACTTTCCACTCTCTGGAGGCAGAGCCAGGCTGGTCAGATGAGGCTGTACATCAGCAGGTCTCACAAGTTTCCAGTGCAACTTCATAGAAAGGAGTCCTTTACAGCTTAATTCACAGCTGAGCTGATAGGGAAAAAAAGAGATCCACACGAACACTTTCTGCTGCAGAACGACTCAAAATTCTATGACAACTGCTTTTATGTTCCATGGCATCTTTCATAAAGATATGTTTAGCTAGGAGGCAGAGAGCACATTCACAATGAAAACTTAGCACAGTTTGCAACTGTTTGCTTGACTCTGAACCACCTTTCCTGTGCCAGGTGGGTAGATGAGGAGTTCTGGTTTTCTTGCAAGAAGAAATTAATTGTATGGAAATATCTTACCCAGAAAGACCACAGATTTACTGTACAGAACCTATTAGATGTCAGGGAATGTGAGAAAATAGTGACTGCTCTTCCTTTAAAGAAGGAAAAGAATATTGGTTCACAACCAGTATGCCAAATGTGCTTCTTCCTCCAGATAATGGCAAGATCCGAGGAGGTTTGCCTGTACACTTCTGAGAAATTAAGAAAATAATGATAAAAAGTCTTCATACATTTCTGTGTATATTGGGAAAGAAGCCTGAATGTTTCCGTGGCTAATAAGGAAAAAGGACAAATATTTTCTTTATTGGTAAAGCATTGATTTAGACATTTAATAACTGGGGCCTTACCAATAGGGTGTTATTTTAATTTCTAGCTAATGAGTAATATTACAGATTAACATGATGAAAAATTTCTGAATGACATGTGCCATGACATGACTTGGTTTTTAGAGGTTATCTGAAACCAGGCTTTCTCAAGAATTTGAGAGGACTTTCTTCAGTGTTTGTGGGTTTTGCATGTTTCATGTGTGGCTAAATAGAACATGAAAGAAATTAATTTCTTTTAATCAGTACTACTTCTCCCAGATAAAACAGTAATCTAAAAATGTTTTCCTTAGTGAAATAGTTGTAAGGCTAGCAGCCTTCAAAGATGAAAGTTCATCAGTATTTCTGAAATAAAAAGAAAGATAAAAAGTTAGTTGGTGAATTTAATTTCCAGGTAGGAGTTGTTTTCACTAATAAACATTTGAGAAACCTTGTATCTGGTTGTGGGAAGTGTTCTGAGGTTTACCATAGTCTAGAGTGATCTAGAAACTGAGCTCATTTATTGTTTCTCATAATTTAAAAAGTAGTATTTTTATTTCTAATTCTATCTGTATTGCTAGATAAATGAGAGGGAGAGAAGATCTTTGAACATGTCCTGTTTTCCGAGTATTTTCTCAAGATTGAACAAAAGTGTGGTGAATCCATGTGCATAGCCTGTTTTACTTCTTTCTCTCATAACATCTTAATTTTTTCTGTCTATCTAAGAATAAAATTTTGTGGATGACAAAACCAGTAAGAAATTTGGGGTGAATCTTGCCTCTCAAAGGAATTACAATATGTAACCAGTATTTTCCTTCATCTTAGGCCATCTTACTTTCTTCACAGACTCCAAAAACAAGGACAAAGTGAAGGGCCTTGAAAATTAATTTTGAAGATAAATGACCAGAAGTTTCCTTATTTTTTTTTCTAGCAAATCAAAGCTAGAGCAGCAACAATCTATATGGCCTTGCAGATGCAGACGCAGATGTAGAAGTCTCTGAACTACTTCCAAAATTGGAAGCAGCACAGTCACATCAACATGACGCCCTATCATAATTAACTAATAGCTATATGGCTGCCACAATCCACTCTAATCTCTTCCTCTGCTCTATGTGCTACAGAAAGGTTGTATTTTGTCAAGCTTTTTGGCTATCTCTTCATGCCTCTGCAGTACATGAGACCAATGACAATAACGTTGCACAGAGATACATGTAAAGAATACATAAATCCTTGCCAAAGAAAGAAATAAACCAGGGCAGAACAAAACTTGGATAAGAATATGTTGTTGTCTGGATACATTCCCCTAAGATTTGTTTCTTGAATCTAATTCACAGCAAGCTTCCAGGGACAGTAGTGACAAAGGAAGGAACATGAGCAGTGACATCTAATTAAGTATTCATAGTTAAACTTTCTGATTTAAGCCTTAACTCATTTCTGTCTCTTTATCCTATGGTTCTGTGATATTTAGTGGTTTGTGAACACCTCAACATATGTTCAACAGTAACTTGTGTGTATTTCTATTGATTTCAGTGGGATTGCTGTCAGGTTCAAAGCTCTGTTGCTGTGCTAACTCATAATGCTGTCTTTTAAGAAACAGTACTAATAGAGATAGAAATTAATTAAGAACTCCAACTACCTGAGACATTTGTGTTTGGCAATAGGAGTAGAATACAGCTTAGAACACTTCCCAGTAGAAAGTTATAGAGCTTTGGTTAGACAGAATAATTTTGATATTCTGCATTGTAAAAGGAGAAAACATTTTAATGTGCTAGCTTGTTGGACTAAGATAGGGTTGATTTATTAGGTTTGTATTTTGATGATACTTGGGATGTTTAAGTTATGCTGATATCAACGTTATGATGTGACATTTATAGGTGTGACCTTAATGATGCTGACAAAATTAATACGTGTGTGCATGTTAATTGATGTTAAACAATAGAGTAAGAGATAACCAAATGTATTTGAATACAATATTCTAATAGCTGTAGCATATATATATATATACATATTTATATATGTATATATCTCCCTGAAAGTAAGACATAAGTGGCAGATTTAAGAAATATGTATTTGGAGTACCTTTGATAACTACTCAACACTTTATTCTACCATACCAAGCAGTTGTAGGTGTGGAAGGATTAAAAACTGACTCTTAAATTGTACATAAGAAGGCTTCTTTAATTTTTGTTATGAAAAATGCTAATGCTGCCTTGTTAACTTTGTGTTATGTATTACTTATATGTATAATGTCAACAAATCAATTTTTAAAAAAGCCAAACAGCCAACAACAAAACCCAGTTTTTTTCAGTGTTTCCAAATCCTGCAACTGGCAACTACAATATTAGCTACTCATAACCCTACAGGAGTGATGTCCCTTGCAGGAGGTGGGCTGCAGACTGGCTTTGGTGAGCTGCAGAATTTATCATGAGCTGTTTACACAGAATCACAGAATATCCCAAGTTGGAAGGGACCCACGAGGATCATTGAGTCCAACTCCTATTTAGGCACAGGACAACCCCAAAGTCACACCATGTGACATTTTTATCTCAAAGACAGTCAAATAGATATTATGGTCACAAATACTGCATTTTAATAGTCAATGTCTCATACTAAAAATAAATATTTTGGTTTCTGGGATCCCACTGTGTTTACTTAACAAACATTTGAGTTCCATTTGGCCTAACGATTTACACATTTCCAAAGAGCTTTTAAACTCCTTTTCTGTATGTAGAGTAAAGCAGATCAGACAGCCCACTTCCTCCATAGCAAAAGGGCTTTTGTTTGTTGTCCTGCTCTGTGTTCCTTAGGCATTTCATGATGATGAGAAGTTAATCCATATAAAAATTTCATGTATGAAAGTTTTTGCAAATGAGTAATTTTGTTCTCATCAAGTAGGTAAAAGAAAATCATGTTGCATGTGAAAGACCTAGTGTTCCAATTCTGTTGGTAACAGCAATTATGAACTCTCTCAGCTTTATGCAAAAATGTATCAGATTTTCCACATTTCCTAAAATAAGATCTTTCCCAAGATGAAACAATCTTGGACACAGATACATGTAAAGAACTGGTAAGGTCCTAGCTCTAGGTACAGGGTTCATGACCTAACATAGGCTAATATATGTCTGCACTGACAGTCTACACTACAGAATGAGACTGCTGTGGGCTGCTTGAAATGGTGGGAAACATGCTTACCAAAGCATGAGGAGGACCATGTTTGCTAGTTTATTCTCACACAGGGTAATGGCACTGCAGTTTCCCATAGGTGAGGAAAAGCTGGATAAAGGAGAGGGAGGTCATAATACCCAAAACTTTAGACTAAAGAGAGATCTTTGTTCTGTCTGAGATTAAGGCATTCAAATGTAGGTTTCTCCATATATTTCTTTCTACAAGTCACTGATAAATTGTGAGCTTTATATTTGCTGGAATACAGAAAACTTTTATGATTTTTTCAGTTGTGGTAGTTTAATGTTTGGTAATCTATTAGCAGTCCAGATTGTTTTGGAACAGTGCATTTCTGAATCAAAGAATCACAGAATGTTAGCAGTTGGAAGGGACCTCGAAAGATCATCTAGTCCAACCCCCGTGCCACAGCAGGATTCCCTAGACCAGGTCACACAGAAGCATGTCCAGACAGGTTTTGAATATCTCCATAGAAGGAGACTCCACAACCTCTCTGGGCAGTCTGTGCCAGTGCTCTGGCACCTCAACTGGGAAAAAAATATTTTCTTATATTCACATGGAACCTCCTGCCCACAGACAGTAATTTCCATCTAAAGATGCAATTTAATTTCCTTTTCCTTTTTTCCCTTTTCCTTAATCTGCAGCAGACATTAGAGTAGGAGCTTTTCTTTAGCAATGACCACTCATATTCAATGAGACAAAATAGCCTGCCTTTGAAACAGAAGTCAGCTCTTCTGCAGTGCTAAAGAAGACTGGTGTCATTCTACCAGACGGTGCTCTAGTAAGTCTATTTTAAACAGTCCTTTCATGTCTAAGGCACCCTAGCTGAAGAGCAAACATCATGATGTTTATGTGAATGTCCCTTTATATTTGCCAGTGAATGTGTGTACTTCAATGTCTTTAAATCTATTTCTAAAACAGTGACTAATGATGAAATGAACTACATCTGTAGTAACCTGACAAGCCATTCAATCACTTGGTAAACTGGCACACAGCAGCACAATAAATAGCAGAAAATTGGAGACAGAGAATAACAATTTACTTACCAATTTTGGACTGTTCAACATTATTCTGTATTATGTTTTTTCTTGGAAGCTTTTAAGACTCCATTCTTCCACAAATTCCTTTGTAAATCAGATATTGTCATTTTCCTAGAAGTAATTATGCCAAGGGACATTATAGAAATTGTGTCCCTACTGAATGAATAAACTTTTTAGGATGTGTTACTGAAGATTATTTTAAACTGAGCTAAACTGAGTTTTGAAAGTTTGTTTTAGACTTACCCTGTTGATATGGGCTATAAGGGTTAGTGACTAAGAAACATAATATATGTTTATTGAGAATTTTGGTTGTGTTGAAAAGTCAGCAAGACTTAAAGAAGAGACTTCAAAAACATAATTCTGGCTATCACGGCTGAAACAAACTGCAGAGTAAATCCAGTATTACATAGTTTCATTTGAATATTTTAAAACTACAAATAAGTGAAAACAATGATGGCCTAAGAGTCAGCATATTTAAAGGAGATAAGTCAGTAAGTTAGTACAGGATATACTTTTGTTTTTATTCTGAATGGTGAATGGAAGATTTGTTGAATGAACATATTGAAGAAATTTATGCCTGTTCATTATCAAAATGGAAGAGTACAGTGAATGGGGTTTTGCAGTTTGCAAGGGACACAAGCCCTGTCCTGAGCCTGATAGCCTTCATTTTTTTTACCAGTCTGGAGGATAGTATCAAAATATCCAATAATTTGCAGGTGATGCAGGGATTATGACAAGTACATTAGAAGTCAAGGCTAGAATTCAAAATGATTTTGACAAACTTGAGGAAAGTCCAGCTATGGAGCCCAATTTTACAGTTCCTCTGTTTCCTCTGTAGTCTCAGCAACAAGGTACATTACTAAAGACATACACAGCACACAGGGAGTGTTAAGGTAAAATACAGATACACAGGTCTCAAAGGAAAGGGGTTAGGGTAAATGGAGAGAAGTGATGTGTTTGAGCAGTCTCAGTGGTATATGCCTGCACATATTTAGAAGAAATTTCTGATTTCTTCAAGTTTCTCCCTCTGTAGGAGACATCAACACTGCCCTTATTCATTCTGATAGTGCCACACATGCTCTAAAAATTCCTACAACCATGTGATTGTACCCACTGTCTGACTGGAGACTTTGCCTTCACAAGGTTAGACTACTTTCACAATCTCTGCACGATTTAAATCCATCTGGAAGCTAAAGCTAGTGCAAAATCTGGCTCCCTCAAATCTGGCTGCTTTTCTAAGAAGTAATTGTGCCTTTATGGAGTTCAGTGAACTTTTGCCATATGATCTTCATTGACCACCAGTAAATATTTGGGTGTTTTGACCTTTTAAGTGCTAAATAGCTATGTACCCAAAAGACTAGCCTCCTCTTGTGTTATTCCTGAACCAGCTGGAGACAGCAAGCATGCTGGGTTCCTTTTCATCTACCAACGATCTTGGCAAAGTATGGGCTGTGACAGCTCATTCAGACTGCAAACATGGTCATCTAGTTAGTCCTAACTTGCTCAGTATCCTGAAATCTTTACTGTTTTGCCCTAAGACTGTGGTACTAAGCAGAAGAAAAAAGCAAGATGATAATGATTAAAGGGGGCAATCTGTTTTAATCTTTTCTTTGATGGTTTTCTCATTGGGGACCAGATGGAATTTCTTTGGATTAAATGGTACATCTTTTCTTAAACAGAGAGAAAGATGTTGTAAATGTGCAGCTCCCTTAGCTTAGATTTGGGCTTCTGTCTGATTTGCCCAAAATCCCTAGGTCATCGTGTGCTTTTTCTCCAAACCCTTGTCGACCTCCCCTGTCCCTGCCTACATCAGACATCAGCTTAATAAATGTAGTTTAAAAGAGTGTGGTGCAGTCTGAAGATGGAGCACAACTTGGAGAGCTAAGACTGGCATGAGGAGGATTGAGATGAAGCACAAATATTCTCCAGCTGCTATACAAAGAATATCAAAAACCAGCAAGAGCATCCTGAAGTTTAGAGAAGACAGTTGCTGTAGGCCAGCTACCAACCTTCAGGCTGAAGATGCCCATCTCTTTTCTGGACAGCTACTGCCAACAAGGCCAAGGTGAACAAGAATGTTGACTGTTCTGATTGGTTCTTAAACTGGGACTAAGCAAGATCAGGAAGCCACAACCACTTTCTTGACAGTCTCTTCTTTTTCTTTTCTTACTCCCCTTCTGTCACTAGAGTAAGAAAGCTGCAGGATCTTCTTCAATACTATAAATGGATTCTTTAAAACAAAAACAAAACAAACAAACAAAACATAATGTGGCCCAAGGTGTTCTGTAGATAAGATGAAGAACATGCTAAACAACAAATATTAACTAGAAAACTGTTGCACAATGAGAGAACAGGAAAACAAGTCAAAAAGAAGGCTACAAAAGAGGTAACAGGACAGCTGTAAAGAGCAATCCTTTATTAGAGGGTGGCTCGTCTTGAAATCAAAGGGCAAAATGAATTATTTGGCACATAAGCCATCAAAAGGATAACTCTAACATCTCACTAACAGTAGACCATCATCCCATAACAGGACTGGGGTGTCTCCAAGGTATGTGGCAGATGGGACTACTCCAACTGACTAATAATTTAGTTACTTCTGCTGCAGCTGTCTGTACAGAGTCATTACTAGCAGTATTAATTCCCACCAATCCCAGGCACACAAGGGAAAGGACTTAACATCTCCAGATAGCATACAAGAGGATGGTATTTAACCTCTTT
Source organism: Galbula dea (assembly GCA_013399015.1). Lineage (NCBI taxonomy): Eukaryota > Metazoa > Chordata > Aves > Piciformes > Galbulidae > Galbula > Galbula dea. The sequence continues at coordinate 670,599 of VWZX01001666.1, forward strand.
CACATTGAGTCAGAGAAATTAAAAAATAAAAAAAAAGGGGAAATAATCAAAATACAAGAGCAGTGAGCTGTGCAACCACAGGATATGAGCTTGTGCCAGAGACCACATTTCAGTACGACGAATGTCAGAAGACTGACATTTTCAACACTGAATATAAAAGCTACTGGAGCTGAAGATTTGCCAATAGCATTGGTAAAGCATTCTAAATTCACTTATGAATTGGAGGCTAACAAAGGATTAAAACACAGGATCTGAATGTACATATAGCAGGGCTCAGAGCCACTTTTCCCCTCCTGCTGTGCTTACTGACAGGCCAGCACTAGAATATAAAGCCAGGAAGCACTGCAGTGAGGACATGCTGCCTCATCTCAGATTGATATGCCTGATACAAGTCTTGCCAAACTCAGTGGAAGGTTTCTAAATTTCTGCAATGGACATAGGATCATTTTTTAATATGTTCCATCTCTTGTCAGGCAGAGGTAAACATGGTGTCTAGTAGAGTGCCTATGATGAAACAGACACTTTCCAATATTCTGTCAAATTTTCTATTAAATGTCTCAGCACTGCTGATACATGAAAATAGGTATCTTATTAACATAACAGTAGAGCTTAAAGCCCTGAGTGATCACTGTGCTTGGAACTCTGTGCTTTAGATACACAAAGCAGTGGTTGAGAGGGAAAATGGAGTCATGGAGGGGTGAAGGGTCTTACCAAGGTCCTCTAACCTTTGTAATTCTTTTTTCATCTAACACTTTTCTTATTGCAATCTGTGGTTCCTTGTAGACAGGAGAAGTGTCCCCAGATAGCATCATGATACATTTGTTCTTTGTGCCATGCTGTCAAGCTGACAAGTAACATATTCTTACTTGTATAGGAAAGGAACGTATGTCCCATATGCTTAGTGTGCATATACATCCATAAACAAAATATTAATGGAGCAAAGATAAGCAGAATAAATATTGACAATATACAGAAAACAGATGAAACCCAACTTCCTCCCAGTTCTAAAATCTGTGCTGTGCTGGGGAAGGAGAGGACAGGAAGAATGGAAAAGCCTGAGGAACAGAATCAGTGTCTTCTGGAAGCACATATAATCTTTGTAGTGGTATGGGGGAAATGTTAGCAAAGTTATGCAGCACAGGAGTCAGGGTGGGGTAGGAGAACTAGGGAAAACAGGAAATGGAAGAAAAATAATACCATGAAATAAAAATTGGTCAGAAAAAATACTTTGATCAGCAATTGAAGATATCATTAAACACATATTATGCCTTCCATCTTAAAATTTTTGTGGAATTATTTCTTTTACCAGATGGAAAGTTGCACCTCTTGATACTGACACCCTGAAATAAATAAAAGTTAGAAAACACTGCTAGTATTTCTTCATGCTGAAGCCATCTGTTGATCTTTTGTTTTGGTATGATTTCCATTGGTGCACATCTTAAAGTTTCCTGCCAGCCTTCGTCTCTTTGCACTGTTCTGTTTTCTCTTTCTGTCTCCAAGGATTTGTTTTTATGGTAATTTTCATTATAAGCTACTAATTCCAACATCAACAGAACAGTAAACCATTTTAACAGGCTAGGTTTAGGTATTGTCTCATGCTAAAAGCTAAACCTTCAAACAGATAAAAACTGGAAGGGTTCACAGTCTTATCCCAGTGTAATTTAGAACAGCTGCAGAGCAGTTCTAAACCCTCTGTCCTGCCATTTCCCAGCAAGGAAATCCCTGGTTATGACTAATGGTGGTATATGTGGGAATAATCAATACAACATACAAATAAAATCAATTCTTTTTCCAAGTACCTATCTGTCTGCTTATAATCCATTTACTTCAAGACAGAAATATGAGAAATATGCTCTTCTTAAAGCAAGAAGATAGAGTGCTTTAAACAAAGGTTTTCTCTTGCAAATCCTACAATGAGGCCCTCGTGCTACACAAAATGTCCTGAAAAGCAGTGTTACAGCATCTGAGAGGCATTTAAAACAGTAAATAAATAAATAAATATAGCAAGCAAGCCAGACTGAAAAGAAATTACCACCCCCTAGTTGTTGGGGGGAAATGACAGATATGTATGTCAAGACATGTACTAGACAGAATCACAGAATGATAGGGATTGGAAGGGACCTCTGAGAATCATCTAGTCTAAACCCCCCACTAAAGCAGGTTCACCTAGATCTGGTTTGCACAGGAACATGCCCAGGTAGGTTTCGAAAGGTTCTGATGGAAATCTTTTGGTTTAAATGGAATCAAATTTAGTTTAGCGTTTAAATGACATCTTAAAATTAAAACTATGATTTTCAGAAACCCCTTACATGTAGTAAAATACATTTAAAATGTGATCAGTTACAGAGTATCTTAAAGACATTAGTCTGAGCTGCAAAGGAAGAACTGTAGACAATGCAATGCCAGACCCAAGTCAATAACTAAAAAAATAGTTTATCCTTCTGAGTAAAAAAGTCTATTTCTAAAACTACTTGAAAAAAATAGTTTCTTAATTTAAGCACAGAAACAAAGATTAAGTAAACAGCAAGATAAAAGTAATTTTTTGCACATGGTATCATTTAACCAGTTTCTCAGGGAGTAGGCATGATGGTGCTTAGATTTTAAACCTGGGTGCTTGTGCTTTGTTTACTGATTGTTCTCTGAATGAAGTTCCTGATGCAGAATGAGATGAAATAAAGTTTTTTAAAAAGACAGAAAAAACAAACCTAGGAAAGGTACTGCTTATAAAAGACATCCCATGTACATAGACTTTATGTGAACATGTATGCAGAGGTATTCAGCTCACTGAAAACATTTTCCATATTGCTTGTTTTCTGTCCTCAGTATCAAAGACTTGGAAATACTCTCTTCTTTCAGAGTAATTCTTGCTTCACTGGGAGGCTTTTCTTTTCCTACTGATGCAGTAGTCAGCAATTTATAAATGCAGTTTCTACTCTTCTGGAACACTTAGCCCTTGTGTTGCTGTCAGTCACTTTGAGCTGCAAAAGCAAAGTAATTCAGAAGGGACCAAATAGATAATGTGTAGCTTACCTGGTCATCCAGAGTATACAAGGAATCAAGTATGTTTTATTCAGACAGCATGCAATGCAAAGCCATCAAACAATTTCAGCTTAAAATTGAAATCTTTTAGAAGAAAGAGGTATGGCTGAGCAGCAGTCTTGTAAAAACCCATTTTCAGAAGCTTAGCACCATCAAATGAAAAATACTATTTGGATGAAATTTCCAATGCTTGTTGTCAGTCCAAAGACTTGGAGTGTGTGCTTGTGAGAATAATTGTTAAAAGTCTATTCATTTTTCCTAAGACAAAGTGTTTTTCAGCTGCTTTTCATCTCCTGCCTTCCATATTCCTCTCTCCAGTGAAATGAAATACTGTCATCTTTCAAAAAAAAAAAGCCAAATACTTCTTGATAGATGAAGTAGAAATAAGAGGAGGAGTTCACACAACACAAGGAGGTGGCTGGAGGCATGACAAAATTGTTTATCCAAACTGAAAAGAGAGGGTGGAAGAAGTTCTTTTGATGTGTTTAAAGAAAAATCATTGCAAAACAAAGTAACAAGTCTCTGGAATTTATTCCATAAGCACAGTATTATTTTTCCTGAAAACTGTTGTAGTAACATATGCATTCCTGCCAATTCTTATGAAAGAGATGTAAGATATATGTCATGGTTAACAGTATGAACTTAGAGAGTTATACAAAAGAATTCCCAGTTCGCTTCTTGTTGCTGTTGGTTTTGGTTTCTACCAACTGAAATGGTAGCAGATCAAAACCAAGCTAAGAAAAATAGTTCTTTTTAATGCAGGTTCAGGTTTTTTTAGATTCTTAATTATACTTCTGCAAATCTTTACAGTTGAAGGTACCACATAGTATATGTACTTGTCAATACCAACAAAAATGTTATTCAAGGAAACTGCACCTGGCCACCTCCTGCAATATGAGAAACAAAACCATCATCTGCTCAAAGGAAGGTAAGTATGAGATTAGTGAGACCACTATTATCAGTCCAGTCTGCAGCTGGGGGCTGTGGACTTGACATGCCAGACATTATTAAGTTGGCCATAGTCTAGATGATTTGTAACACTATAGGAATGAAGAGAAGGTAATATTAGGACACAAGCCATTGCAAAGTCAGTTATCTTGTCTAAGTATCTTGTCTCTTTCTAAGAGAGAAACAGAGAGATGAGGAGGCCATCCCTGCAGGGTAACACATCTGATAAAAACAGTGTCTAAAATAAGTACTTCCAGAGAAATTTCATGTAGATAAGCAGCTTCAGCTAGATCCCTAATTTTCTCCAGGTGAGAATCAGGCAAGGTGACAGTCAGTCTACCTGCACAAACTTTCAATGTAATTTACTTTTTCTTGACTGTGCTGAACTCTCTAATCCATCACTTCACTTTTTATTTGGGATATTAAAGCTTCTTCAGATATACATGTACATCTTGCAGTCAGACATGTAGCTGCAGCATCATTCTGTCTGATACAGACCCAGGTGAAATATTTCCAGCTTGAAAAAGAAGTTGATTCCTTTGAAACAGGAGATATGGTAGCCCTCTCTGAACATTAGTCAGTGCTGTGCTGTGCTAAGATTCTACAGCATGCATGTTCACATTAATAGCAAGAAAAAGCTTATAAATGTGTTAATAAGTCATGTTAATAGTAAGTAAATATTCTGCATTAGCAACTATGTGAAATTTTAAAATAGTTCAAATTTTATCTGATTTTTTTAAGTTGTATCATTGGGCAATCAATATTGGCTAGAAGAATAAACTGCAGCCAGAAAAGTTTTGTTATTGATTTCTGTATTTTTCTCCAACTTTGTAGAAAGCTAATGAGCTACAACAGTTCTCTTTTTTCCTCTCCCCACTCACAATGTATTTTGAGTATTTTAATGTTCAGCCTCTTTCTGTAATTTAAACTGTGCATGAGCAGGTCAATACAGCATCTCATGCTAATTTATAGCCTCTGGCAATTACTGACTCCCAAAGTTTCATAGCAGTGCCAAATTTCTATAACACTTTCTTTATCAAGGCACCTTCATTTATAAGGAATGTATAATATATTGTAGAAAGCCATTAATTTTAAGTGTGTTGTCTATTCAGCCAGCTTACTTGTTGTTTGTAGCAATTCCAAACTGGTATTTTAGCAGGAGAAAGTAAATCCTGACCTCTCCACTCCATAGTGTCATGTCCCAAGTGCTGGAGCAGAACAGTAAATTCTCACACAGCTTTAACCTTGCTCTCTACATATGCATGTCCTAGAACTTGGTGACAGAAAGACTCTAATTTGTGGGGTGACATGTCAGCCCCATTAAAGTCAGTGGCACAATTCCCACTGACTTCAGTAGGGATTTTACTGATACAATACATTTCCTTGTCAATGTGGTAGTTTTTCTTGCTCTATATGCTGCAAGCATCGTCCTTCATACAGTCCCACACCACACCCCACTTTAAGGATAAAAGATTGCCTTTCCTAGCATAGAAGATGTCATCCATTTGTTCATTCTTATATATGTTTTTAACAGCTAGCCCACATATATATGTACTCAGAAAGTATAAAGGCAGGAGCAGACAGAGAATGGCAGTAGGACAGGGGAAAGCATCTAAGCCATGGCATATGTGGTTGACCTATAGGTTCCTACTGCCTATCAGATCCTAATAATATTTGCTCATTGTAGCAGCTTTGGCCAAAGGGCACTATACTTTCTTCTTCAATGTAATAGAAGCCTAAATTCTTGTAATGCTGTCTCAGCTTCTACCGTTCATGCATAATTTGGGTTTTGGTTTGTCTCAAATTTTAAGTACACTTGAAGAGCCCATTATCATCACCATTTCAGTAGATGAAATAAGCAGGTGCCTGTACTGCAGAATTCTGAGCAGTTACAGTCATAACTACTTGAAAAGAAAGAACTTACTTAGGTACACCTATATGGAAATTTGTCACACAGGCATCTTCCAAAGATCTGGCACAATACACAGGAGTAAGATTGCAGCATTTCACTAAATCTGCCAGTACATAGTTGAAAATATTTGCAGGACATACATTTAAAACTGCCAGGAACAGGAAGTTTAGGTCTCAATATTTTGTTTGCAGGTTTTTTTGTGATTGTGACCTTTTAAAACAAAGTATAAATTCAAGATGAACTGATCTCATAAAGATGGCCAAGTAAGGAAGTAATTTATATAAACTCACGTACTAGATATCAAGCATCTGGCTCTTGCTGTAAAATGCATAAAAGGCACCTAAAACCAGTATTTATGTTGGACACTAGAGATTCAGTTATCAGGCTTTACAGTGATTGCTGTCACTTTATTTTTAGCTGCTCTTTATTATGTATCCTCCACTGAGTACTTATTTTCCCTGGGTAGCTGGAATTCCAAGATTTTTGTCATCAATCAAATCTTGCAGAAAGATAGAAAATAAAATAGAACTCTCTTTGAGGCAGCTGATATATATCTGATTTCCTGCAGTTCTCACACAAACAAAATTTCTTTAAAGAGATAAACCAACTTAAACAAGAGAAATGGAAGTTAAGAATTGCAGCTGTGGTCCTACAGAGGGATCTCTCTGTGTGAAACCATAGCAAGAGTGGACCATCACTCATAAAACCTTTGGAGTAAGAGGATACAATAGAATTGTCAGTGAAGATACAACACTGAGCCAATCTCTGTAATGGTGGAGCTGGGAATTCATTTAATACTGCTCATATTTTTAAGAGTGCACTCTGTGAATATTCTTTAGAGATTTAAATTGTTGCCAAGATGTCCATCATGATAAAATATCTCTTTTTTTTTTAAACTGTGAAATGGAGGAATTAGTTCATTTATATCCATTTATCTAATGGATATAAATGCGAGCAAAATATAATTTGTTACAAATCCTTGATATAAATCTTTTGGGTAATTATATCAAGTAGTTATATCATTCTAACTTTGTCCTCCATTATTTTATATATGCTGCACCTCTAGAACCCTTTTCAAAGACATGTGGCCTAGGATAATTTTGCTTCTTCATATATCTATCCCACTCTATGGTAATTGTTTTTAAAATTTTGATGGAAAAAATTAAATGGCTTAAAGAATTCATTCCTACCTAGCACAAACTTTTAAAATAATAAAAATAACTTTATTAGAATATACACTTGAGTTTTAAATGCAGGGTTAATGTCTAAAGGTGATGCAAGTTACTTTGATATACTTTTACTGCCCAGGCAGCAGTACACCTCCAGAGCTTTCTGTTCTCACCTCAGTTCTGAGTCTGGTAGCAAAATTCAGCAACTCCTGAAAATATTATTGACTGTACTGAAAAAATACAGCATGCATATTCTTGACACATGTTTCATTAAGTTAGTGCTCACAATGAGTATTCAACACAGAATTGTTTGGGTTGGAAGGGACCTTAAAGATCATCCAGTTCTAACACCCTTGCCATGGGCAGGGACACCTTCCACTAGACCAGGTTGTTCAAAGCCCCATCCAGCCTAGCCTTGAACACTTCTAGGTATGGGGTATTCACGATTTCTTTGGGCAACCTTTCTCCAGTGCCTCACCAACCTCCCAGTAAAGAATTTCTTTCTAATATATAATCTAAATCTACCCTTTCACTCTAAAACCATTACTTAATCACAAAGATTAATAATGGATGCAAAGGAGTGATTCAAGTATTTTCACTCAATATTAACAAATCAATATTAGCTTACATTGAGAGTGGTCCCTCTGGCAAAGTTCACTGAAAAAGATACAGAAGATGAGCAACCAGTTGAATGAAGTCACCTGCTGGGGTAACAGAATTTCAATAATTTATCCCCTCTGGCATTTGACTATGCAGTTTCTCAACCTTCACTTGTGATGACTGTTGCTTGCTTTAGCAATGCATGCCTCTAACCTATTAGAACAGTCACAGATGGTTTCACAGAAGTTTTTCTGGTATACTGGCTACAAAAGCTGGTTTGGATTGGAATCAAGCTGTTTCTTGCTGAATATGATGTAACACGCTGATGGTGGTGAATCAATTAGGAGTTTCTGCAATAACCTGCACAGCAAAAATAACATTTACTGCCAAGTAGTAAAATGATTAAGTAGAAAATCTGGAATCTATTTTTTCTTTCAGGTAACTAGAGAGAACATTACCTTTTGTAATTATCTGGAGTTCCCCCTAAGCAATCCAAATTTACAGCAATGCAGGCAGGAGTCTCATCAGCTGAAGGGTATAATGGATGAATTATGTGCTAGTTGTAGTAAATCTGGGGGTATTGCCATACTCTGCACTCCAGTGACCAGATTGTCACAGACTGTTTGCATACCTTTCCTCTTCCTCAGGCCCAAGTACGCTTCATCTTGAGTATATAGTTGGTGGAACAACAGTATGTGCTTGTCCCTGCATTAGGCTGCTTCTCTTTTTCTGTGAAGAATAATAGAAAACACAGTGAAGACAAAGAGATTTCCACTTGCCTTAGAACACATTTTTGGTGTGGGGGTTTTGTACACTCAGTAACTTTTCCCTGTATCATTTATTGTTTCTGCCACAGAATAATTTTCACTTGTTTTGTTCATTGCTTTTCCTTAGTCTGAACAGGATGAATTTAGTCCAGATTCTACCAACATACTAACCCCTGTACTGCTAATCTGTTATATATATAATCTAATCTAAAATACATATAATCAGATAAAAAATCTAATATAAAATAGTGAACTCTTCATTAATCTCTGGACTGGAACTCTGTAATTGACATTGTGCTGAGTGTTGAGAGAAATATTGGGCTTAAACTTACTGATAAGTTTGAAGGTGTTTACTTACGATAGAAACCATAGCCCTGAAAACTTGACTACCAGAAAAGCAAGCAAGCAAGCAAGCAACTAAAACAACAATTTCATTGTGATAGAAAAAAGTAAGCATTACAAAAAAAAAATTAAAAGATAAAAATAAAAGACAATCACAGCACTGTGATTTAACATGGTCTTAGAGAATTCCCTTCCTTATGTCATTGGAATACTAGGTATATGGATTCTGCTCTCTGGGTACAAAATTCAAGCCTTAAAAAGCATTCATATACTGCCCTATGATTATATATAATATATATATAATATTATATATAATATATATTATCTATAGTAACTGTTTGTGGGATGCACTAGGTGTTAAATCATTGTTTAAATTTGTGGCTCTTTCGGCTTTGTCCTTTTTAACACTAGCAAACAGCAAAGTTCATTAGAAAGTAAATAAACAAATGATCAATCAAAATTGATTTCTTGAACATAGACAGCATGTCAAAAACAAGCTGGTTAAGATCCCTACCTGGTTAGCAAAATGGGAATGCATAAAGAGAACCTTTTAACATACACTCCTTCATCCAGATGGGAGCTCTATCTTTAGCTTCTTTCAAAGAGCACAGAGTACTTTCTCAATGAAGATGAGATACAGACATTGGATTTCTTATATTGTTTTAATACAGTTAAATTTATGGAAGAGCTGAGAAAAGACATTCCATACCCTGTGCTGCATGTATATTCTCCCCAGGCACATCTATCACATTTCTCTGTCTTTAACCCACTAAGTAGGTACTTGTAGGTATATTCTATGCACTCTGTTATTTTAGTGCACTGGCCTCTTGAAAGAAAAAATTCCCCTGGCACAAAGTCTTATTGCAGCAGTCAGACATACTACTGAATACTAATCTGCATCTAACATTGCTTAGATTCAAACAAAATTCAACTAAACAAATTTAGGTTCCATATTTCCTTCCTCCTTGCCATTAGTGGCCCAATTCCAAATATGCTGATGGAAAAACCCTCAAGAGCTTTAATAGTCTTTGGGCTGGGCTGTCAAATAACCACGTTATAAATCCTATTCTTTTTTTTAACAGCCTCTTTTCCTACTGATCCAACAGTAGAAAATCAGGTTATTCAGAATGCTTACCACACAAAATGTTTTGTAGGGCTGATGTGTAACAATTCACATCACCAATTTTATTCAGTTCTCTATCCTTTCCTGCCAGACAGTATATTGTTTTATACAAAACTTGGTTATGATATAGGTAGTGGCCACTACCTACAGCTTGAACTAAAGAAGGTAGTAAAAAGTTGGAGCTTTGATGATGTAAAAAGTTGGAGCTTTGATGATGTAAAATTAAGGGAGAAACCTGCTTCATAGATGTCCTGGTGCTGTGAAATGTTAAAATTAAGAGGGCAGATCATAAATTTGGTCATAAAGAATTTGCTCTTTGGCACTGACAGTGGTACTGTTCATTGGACCTTCTCACCAATAAGACAATACTGTCATAGCTGCAAATGGAGTCTCATTAGGCTTCTGATTAGGTACAATATGCTTGTGCCTTGTCATCTTAAATGCGCTCAGCTGCAGATGGTAGCTTACTGCCACAACCTATAGTCAGCTGGCCAGACAGAGATTGTGCCCCAAAGCCAAGATCACTTTCCTAAACTGTGTGATCAGGTGGACAGATGGTCAAATAAAGTGGTTCTGATTCTAGGGAGTCCTTTTTAAAGGCTGAAAAACCATTTCCATGAGCCTTTTTTATTTTCCAGGTATGCTCTGATTTACCTGATTTAGTGGTAGCATGCTGCCAATTTAAATAAAAATCAGCATTAAAAGGAAAAATGGATAAATAAATAAAGAAATTCTGAGAAATAATTTACATTAAACTTCCAGATAGAGACATAATGTAAAAAGAGCTTATGACTCCAAAAGTAAAAGTGGCAAAATGGAGCTGTTTCTTGGTTATAGCACCAGAGTGTTGGCTCTGAAGTTATGTTGTATATGACTGTTGCTGTGCAGGAATTTATGTAAAGAAATCCTGAGGATATATCTTTGGCTCTGTGTCTGCAAGGAAAATAGCTTCATCAGGTCTCAAATCATGACTTCCATATGCATTCTTGCAAGTTCTTTGGCTTTAATGTCATAAATGATCTGAAGCATAAATAATGAAAGTCAACCCAAAGAAGGAAAAAAACCCACAAACAATCAACCAAAAACCAAACAGAATAATGATTGCCTGAATTACCTTTTATATTTCTCTCAAAATATTAAGGATAGTATAAAAATATCTCTTTCAATGTCTCTGAAACCTTCATCTGAGAAAAGATCACTAGAAACAGGCATTTTTTTTTCATAATGTGCCATTGCCTCTAGCCAGTAGTAATATGAAAAAAACAGACTCTTGCAATGAACAATTGCTTGCTGTGAAAACATTATTTCAAGAAATGTACAAATGAGCCAAGACATTTTGAAGTACCAACTCATTAGGGGGGGAAAAAAAGGACACAGAGGAATTTATTAACATTTGGGACTGTATTTTCAATAAATATTCCTCATCTCATATGATACTAACACTCACTTCAGAACTAATAATAGCTCTCTCCAGAAAGATATCTTGCAGATAGAAAGAGCCTGGGGAGTAAACCTGAGATTTATTATGTAACATGGAGATTTTATTGCTTTTTCACTCTTAGGCATATTGGAGCAGTAGGAGTATCTAAAGAAATCATGCAGGAATGCAGAGTTAAAAATGAGCAATCTGTGCTTTCCCTGGAGTTGGCAACTATTGTCTTTATTCCAGTTCCTCCAGTTTTCCCTTTGAATCATACCTACCTGGAACACTCCTATCTGGGTAGAGGAAACCTATTAACAAATACTTCATTTTATTATCCCTTTTTCTAACTCGGTATTCAAACCCATCACTACCCCTCACTCCCTGCCAAAGAGAAGGTAATGACTGGACCCTGCACACTGGCTTGGCTTGGCAGAAACAGAAGTGAAATGTATTTCCTTTGGGAGAGTGGTGGTTATCATGCATGTGTACTTTCCATCTTTCAAAAATGCTCACACAGAGGGTAATTTGGCTCAGGTATTGATTCTTCTCAAGTACGCAGGCAGAGAGGATGCTCTTCTACTCTCTCCTCCCCAGAGACAATGGCTTCTTTATAAAACTGAGCAAGCTCAAGTTAATTGTTGGGTGGATCTTTAGGCTACTTCACTTCGCACAGGAATGAAAAGGGCTTGGGGAAACTATGTTTAGTAGCTCCACCTGGTGGTATCTCCTTCTGGTGTTTGGTGTATCCCAGTGAAGCATCGTGCCTGACTTGCTCAGATAAGAAAAGAATTGTAGGGGGCAGTAGATGGAAATAGTGAGGAGCTTTATTACAGCTCTTGGCAATCGCTTTTCGTGGGGAACCAACAAAGCAGGCTGCAGGTGCTTGAAGCAGTGTACTGAATGCGCCATGAAACAACAGATCCTCCTTCTGTGTAGAAAAAGGCACAGAAACAGAGTGTCAAACGTGCCATTCCTTAGGAATAAAACAGATGTTTCAGCCCTCTTCTCCAACTTGACAACTAAATTCTAGTCAATGCTTTCAGAGAAGTAAAATCTGGAGTCTTTCAGCATCTTATTCACAATTATTGTGTTGGGGGTTGGTTGGTTTGTTTATTTGCCTGTTTTCTCCAAGTTAACTGCTGGATTTTTGTATGTCACATTTGTGGCAGAATTTAGAGATGGGGCCAGCAACAGGCTCAATGCCGTGTCTGACACGCTGTTCCCTCGCGTCCCGCCGAAAGTTGCTTGACCCAGCGGCAGGTGCGTTTGGAGCAGAGGATGGGAGCAGAGCATGGCTTCAGGTGTGCTCTGACACAGGGTCCGGGGAGCAGCGCTGACCCCTCCGCGGCAGAGGGATACTCACTCCGCGGTGGGGGGGAAGATGCTGAAGCGCAGGGGCTGCGAGAGCGGAGCGGAGAGGACCGAGGGACCCGGAGGTGCCGGGATGAGTGAAGTGGAATAAGGGACACGGCAGGGCTCGGCGGGAGCGGGGTGGAGGGGACAAAGGGACCTGGCAGGGCTCAGCGGAGCGGGGCGGAGAGGTCCCGCAGGCTGTTCCCACGCCCCGAGGGGAAGCGGCAGGTCGACTCTGCCGGCGGCTGGGGCTGACGGACCAAAGATACTGTATTTTTCTCAACTTTTGTGCTCTATGTGCTCTCAGCCTTGAGGGATGGAGGGGTTTGTTTGTTTGGGTTTTGACCTTTTTTAATTTAAAAAAAGTCTGCTTTTGGATTGATGTTTGTCGTTAGTGGAAAAGCGTGAGTGTGCCTTCAGCAAATGAAGAACAGCTGAGGGAACTGGGATTGTTTAGGCTGAGAAAGAAGAGGCTGAGGGGAGACCTTCTCTCTATAACTACCTCAACAGAGGTTGTAGCTAGGTGGGGTTTAGTCTTCCTATTGTATTCCTCAGCAAGATCGCCTCTGGACTGCTAATTAGGGCTGTGACTATTTCCAAACACTTACCTACTAGGAGCTGCACACAGATATCCTCTCCCTCTTCTACCTCTGCGTATCCCTTTGAGTTGAGTAAGCTCTGCCAATGCATCTCCAGACGGTAGTGGCATTTAGACAGAAGGTTTGGGTCCCAGTATGGCAAATCACATAGTCACACGCCTACACTGACTTCTGTGAGACTATCTACATGCTTAAAATGCAATGTCTGTTAAGTGCTCTTTTTTATCATAGCATTACCAACTCCTAAGCTCTCCAGTTTCATTTAAGCATCCATTTTGCTCATGCAGGCAGTGTTTTAGACTGGATGAGGATATTACAGTAGTCATCACAATGTATGTAACAGGTGATATGTTTTTAAATCCCAAAGCTTTGACATTTAATTTTCTGGAAGCAGTTTCAGGCCCACAGTGCCCTGGAGAACAGTCAGGGCTGGCTTCCTCATGGGTATGAAAACTCCCAGCTGGAATATTCTAATTTAATGACTGAATATTTTCCCCCTCAACCTATTATCCAAAGTTCAAATACAATAAAATCTCGAAATGCTGAACTAGCTGGTGGTTGCAGCACAATGTTAATAGTCCTGATTAAAAAATGCTGCATTTTAAACATGTGAAAAGAATAATACAGAAATATGTGAAGGTGTGAGTGTTCCCCTTATCTGTACAAAGATGCTACTCACCAGACTGCAAGTATTGTGAAAGGAACTTACTGAAATTATAGGGGTTTTGTTGCTTATAAGTTATATGTGGTGATGCAGTGGCAACACTACACAGAAAATACATATAAACAGAAAAACTGGACCATTGAGTCCATTCCTGACTCCAGTAATGCTTTGCCTTTAAGTGGCCTTCTATACTTTTTCCCCAGATCCACAATAGTATTATTCCTTCAGACACAGATTTTCATCATCAGTACTATTTCAACTGATAGATATGCTGTCACTTACTTTTCAGCGTTTAGAGATATTTAAAATACAATAAGATTGCAATGTCTTTCTTTTTCTCCCTACATCTATAGGCTGCTTTTATTTCCTAATGAACTGTTTATCCTAGTTGTATGAGAAACAAAATAGCCAAGACCAAATGCTCCAAAACTTTAAAGAAAAAGAATGATTTCTATCATATTCCTTTATGGATTTTCATTAACATAGAAAATTTGTAACTAATAAATAAAAAGTTTGAATATTTTACACAAATTTATTTGAAATACATCCATTTTATTTTCAGAGGCAGAGAATTAAAGCAATATGGAGAAGGTTAGAAAAACGCTGAACTGTAAACTGTTTTATTAGTGTCCCACATAAGAGAAAATTCAATGTCCTCTCAGCCTTTGTCTTATTAGGGTAGTTTAATGAAGTTGTGCTTCTGCAGTTCATTTTCACTGCTCAGAAGCATAGCACTTTAAAAGTAGAGGTGTGACAGGTAAAAGACAAAACCATCAAGGCTATTATAAAGACTATTTCATTATTGCTGTGTGTTAAATATTGCATCATGAGTTACTGAGTACTGATGTAACTCGTTGAACAGGTAAAAAAGCTTGAAAAAAATCTCCTTTGGGGAGAGAACTTTCACAGAGTAATTTGCTTTGATTTAAAAGGTCAGGCAATGGAAATAAAAAAGGGGAAAAAAGAGCTGAAAACTGTGAAGTCCCAGTTGTAACTCAGAAGCAAAGGTGACACATGCAGGCAGAGGCTTGGAACAGCTAAAACAAACTTGTGCTTAGCAGGGCCATATTTTGGTAATACTTGATAGGCCATCTTCTGTGCAAGCTGTTAATTAATTAGTTAATTTGGTTTTAATGACAAGGCCTGTAGGTAGAGATACTACTGTTAATAGGCTAATTTATACAGCTGGTAAAGGTAGACAATCTTTTCCCATCTGAGCAAACCCTTACATTTTAAATCTTATCATTTTGCAGCTATCCCATGGGGTTTAAGGCAATATTTCCTTCACTCATAAAGTTTGAGTATTCCCTTAGACTACTGTGGTTACAGTAACACCATCACAAATTGTTTATAATGCATTTTCCATGTAAAGCTTTGGCTTTACACCATGATTAGTGATTTCAAACCTCTTAAACTCCTTTTTCTGTATGTGTGAGAAGCTGGTGGGACTGGCAGATTCCACATGAAGGCAGAAGACACGGCAGTGCCTCAATCCTCAGTTTGGGAAAGTGCAGCCCAGCTTTTCCCTAGTGAAAAACGTTTTTTTCTTTCCTATGTCATAGATCCTGCAGTGGAATAGAATTAAAAACCTCAAACATATAAGAAACAAACAGAAACAAAATCTGAGATGAAATTAGTTTTAGAAAAGGACTGGACATAGTTTCCTACAAGCAAGACTGCTATAAAAAATAAAATTAAGGAACATTCTGATATAGTTGAGGTCTAGGAGCACTCAAGTCTTTTATAGTTGTAATTTAAATGCTTAGGCTGCACATAAGATACAACAGAATCACTTTACTACCATAGAAGTAATTTCCAGTTAGCAGCAGCTTATGATATCAAACAAATTCAACTTCTGTTCCATGACTTTCACATTTTGTAAAATGTTAAGTTGAACATTAATTTATCAGACCAAAATGGATTAAAGTGTGCAATCCTTGAGCTGAAAGCAGAATATGAAATGTACCAATTCACATGATGAAAAAAAAAAAAGAAGGGGATGTTAAAGGGAGGGTGTATTTTCCCTCTATTTTTTTCAGGAGTGAGTAGTAAGGTGCAATGTCCCCTGAATTTGGTACACCTTTTCATTTCCAGATGAGAACAGACTACCTACTAACACTATAATTAATTCAGTTTAACAAACTTTTTGGGGAAGAATATTGCCAGAAGTTACCGGCTGCAAACAGTGTGCAATGGAGACTGAAAATTTCCACTGCCCTGGGTCTTGGTACTGCTTTGTGGCTGTCAAACTCACTGTGTTCTGTAAAGGAGTTTGAAGGGACCTTGCTATGGCTTTGAGGTGATGTAACCACCTGAGACAACCAGAAACCAGCACCAGGAACCTCTCTTTGGTACTGAACAGGCCAGCTGCTGCAGGTACAATTGTCATCAGCAGGCTCTCTTGGTGGAGACCCTGACAGAGGTTCTCATCACATTGCTGCCAGCTTAAGGATATGATCAGTTATGATGCCACTCTCTCAATCCTCCCTTCCCTGATATATGGTGAGAGGTCTACCACTGAGGTTCTAGCCCCACTAATGTCATCTGTACCCATTACCACCCAGATTGTGGGTGATGAGGCTTAGGGTCCTGCCTTGACTCCTCATCCACCCACTCACTCCTTAGGACAGGATAAAAAAAGGAAAAGTGGAAGAACCCAACCTCTGGAAGCAGGAGCTGGTAGGTGGGTGAGGAAGCATAAGGCTAAAGAGAAATGGGGGAGATGTAACCTGTGAAGAAAACTCAGTTCATCCATTCATCAATTCATAGTTTTTCAATTAACAATTAATACAGCTAAATGAAAGCTCTGAAAGTCAGATAGGCTTTGTAATACCAACTGCAATGTGTGCAAATTGAACACTGCAATTTTTTTCAGATGTCTTGGTATATACTTACATTTACTCTACTAAAATCAGGAGCACTGTTGTAAATTTTCTTCAGTGTAGCTGAGAGCAGAAGATAACCAAGAGACTGACTGCTGAAGAATGTGTTCACCAGGCTGAAACCTCAAGTTGAATTAGTCTGTGGATTAAATAAGCCAGTACTGGCACAAGTAAATAACTGGAAATATAATTAACTGGACAGCAGTCACTTTCTAAACCTGTCACTCCATTTCTGTGTTGCTGTTCCTATAAAAATACATAGACATACTGATACATTTTATATGGTGTAAATATCTGACACACATCAGGGGATCCTTGCCTGTAGATGCTGGCAACATATTGTCTGCAAGACTTTAAGATGTTGCTCAAGGTCCTGTAATTGTTTCCAACAGATCAGATTCACCAGCCTCTCAGAACGTGGTGTTTACACCACCTCGGTTGGTTGGTATTGTTGCAACGGGGACACCAATGGTGAGGAACCATTGCATAAGATCCAGAAAGATTCATATTTCACATGCTAAGAAATTATTTTCAGTCTTGCTTGAATATGAGTATTAAATAAATTTCTTTCACTGTTTAAGCTTTCCAACGATCAAGTTCTTTTCACTAAATAAGGTTAAAATAATGGCTATTATTGCTAAAGTCAGTAAAGGGCTCTTCTGGAATATGATATCTTAAAAAGCTGTGTCTAATTTCATGTAGTTATTCTCAGTCCTCGTGATGGTTACAGAAAGAACAGAAATCCTCTACATTTGCAATGGTAGAATTATTTTGGTTCAGCTACCTCTCCTGTTTCACCAGCTGCCTCATGGAAATAGCTTCTGACACTGATACTGCTTACAGGATCTGCGTAATTGAAAGTAATTTACAGGCTTCTCAGGTTCTTAAAGCTTGTGATTACTCCTGCTTTACACAAAATTTGACTTCCTAGTCTCCTTGTAAGCATGGTGTACTAGGTATGCTTTGAGCTTGCTTTCATTTTTCAAGTGGTGTAAAGCAACAACTTCTCCGTGCAAGTTAAGGTAGCAATGCTATGAGTCTTAAAATTGGCAGCAGAGATGTTTCCAAAGATTGAATGTTGAAGAAAGTTACAATGGACATTACCAAAAAAACCCAGTGAATAAACTGTGAACTGAAGGAAGTATTTGTGAGAAAATAAAAGTTTCTAAGATGGGAATAGGATGTGTGTGGGAAACAGAGAAAATAACATTAGTAGCTGATATAGAATAGGAAATGCACCTAACCAGGCCAACCTCTTCCTGCTGTCTGTGAGGAAGGTGACAGGATACAATATTCTGTCCTATGCTGTGCTCTCCATATACAATGGAAACACTCAGACATGTCTACTGCTGCTGTTAATGACTGAACTTTAGCTGGTGCCTACAGTTGGGTGATACAAGAATGCTTACATATACTTCTCCTCAGCAGGAAGTTTTCAGTGAGATCTTTCTTTTGTTGGAGTCTGCTTAAGCTCACAAGGTATCTAACCATAAAAACATTGGTTATTTGCTCTTCCATTAAGTGTGTATAACTGTGTATTGCACAAAGTTTTTTGAGATCCAGAGATTTATTAGCAGGATCTGTAGCTGATAGCATATAGTTACTTCAAGGGAAAAATCAAAATGAAAGAAGAGTGGAAGAGAGGCAATGAGAGGGCTCTACGCAAGCATCCTTCTCTGGGTTTCTTCTCCAGTGCAGTATATGGTTCTTCCTCTAATGCTTTTTCCACAGTATTAATATTGTTTTCATCAGGATTCACTTCCTACCAATTGCTCTTGCTGATGAGGCTATTGGTGTTGTTGAGAACACTCTGCTGAGGCTGCACGCTTACTTGCTGTTAAGTTTGGGGCATGCATGTTTTTGGGTCCACTAATGTCAACCAGAAGCTTTGACCACTGGGTAGAAGAAGGGAGGGGAAGAAGGGGTGGTTCTCACGCTGGTGGCAGTCCCTTCCCATGAGAACCCACTGGAACAACACTGTTGGCTTTGCAGGTGCAGGGCAGGGAGGATAACTGCTCAAGATCCACAGCGTGGGAACAACGGGACAGCGCTGCCCCAGAGGCTCTGGGAAAGGCTACCACTGCAGCTTGGGTGACCTTGCACTGAGCTGCCAGCAGAAAGTCAACTACAGAGCTTCAGAGAGAGGGCTGTTAGCAATGCAAAAGGCTGAGGCCCCTAAAGCACCATGTGACGTGTGGCTTAAGGGATGATATTGCCTTTACTCTAAGCACCAGAGCCCAGAGCAGCTCAAACCTTACCAACAGTGAATGGAACTCATTTTGATAGCAGCCACAGTCTAGTACTTATCAGACTAATGTAGTTGGTAACAAAACTAAAGCATGAATGGGCATTTGAGATCACTAAGGGAAGGTATGACGTGCAAAGGAAGCCTCTTGCCTGGGATGGGTACTTAGAACCTACATCTTCCAGCTCCACAGGTGTCCACCACTGCCCATGTGTTGGCTGATCCTGGCTCCTTTAGCTGAATGGGCATTGTTTTCCTGGATACAGAGCTAAATATTCATAGGGTTCTCACAAAAGTAAAGGGCAGCTTACTAATGATGCCTTAAAATCCAGTCTGCAGATATATATGTTTCCCTGTGTATTGTAAGATGAATTTTCACACCTTCTGGATCAATTATTTTGCTGGACATTTTTGTATACTGATATGTGACTATAAAGGACAATTTATCTGGGTTTCCAATTCTCATTTTTAAGGGTTTCTAATTCTGATTTTTAATATTCATCAGAGCAAGGGAAAAAAAGTCATTTCATAAATGTAAAGATAAAAGAGTAAATCATTGGGCTGGATGGAATGAAAATACCACCACAAATTCAATACAGTGTAAGTGTAAATGATTCTTTTCTTGATAGAACTCAAACTTATTCCAGTCTGCCAATGTTCTGACTTACCCTTCCCCAGACAATAAGAAATTAATCTCATCCAAAACACTTATGAGACAATTTTTGTGTCCATTGTTTTACAGCAGTGGGTTCCTATTGGCTATTTCATTTTGGATGTAATTTTCAATCTTGCTTATTTTCTGATGCTAAATTTGTGAAATGAAATGTGAGTGGTGTATTTGGGAAAACATGCTGTTTCGGAAATGAGGGGCAATTCCCACTTCAAACAGAGGATGGAGCTTAAAGGCAGACATGTGCCCTCATCTGACAAAGCAATTACCAGTAATAACAGAGTCTTTTGTTGGGTAAAGTCTGAAGAACACTTACCTTAAACAAACAATCATGGGAGTTTCTGAGGTGCTTTTCCGACAGAGAGCTGGCCAAGGAGGCAGTGATGGAGCCTGCAGCTCTCTCAAAAAGGACAAGGCACCAGGTATGTGGTGCTTGTTACCCATGCCTATTACCACACTTCTTTGCATTTCTGCCAAGCTTGGAGAAACATCTCTGAGACCAGCCATCACCAAAGTCCATGGTATGATTGCAAAAGCCCAGGTGACACTTTGAAAACATTTCATGAGAACATGTGCTCCTAGTTCATGTTGTGGTTAAGTGCATGTTATTATCTCTTCTGATTTCTAACAAAGACATAAACATGTGGACATACTTCTGCCATGCATATGGGACAGGAGAGGGGAAATGTGTCTTAGAGATTGGATTTTTGCTCACTTTTTTCTTCCTGCCTCTGAACATGTCTTAACCTATCACCTCTGACTTCCTATGGTCTAAAGTTATTACTATTATACCCTCATAATACATTATTGGTGACAGCAATAATTAGTATAAATTATTTGATTAATGTTAATTATTGGTATATTATCTGAATTGGCTTTAAAATGTGCTGCTGTTAGGATTGCTCCAAGAGGCAGGTGGGTGTACTACAATCAAAGGCAAATGAGAGGCTGCTCAGGAGATGAAGCTTTAGAAAGGCTTTTACCTTTTACTGTGGCTGGTGTTTGTGACTGTATGTGAAGTGAAACAAGGAGCAACAGAAAAAGGAGTGTGAAGAATGAATAAATGGATTAGTCCATGGCAAATCAAGTGGTTCTGGTTTTAAATAACTGAAAGACCATGACTTTCATGGAGATATGGCTCCACCCTACCCGTGATACTGCCTTGGTAAATATTTCTTAGAGCAACATTGCAACAATGAGCAAACCAGGAACACATTTTCTCATGCTTGTCAGTCTCGGTTGCTGCAAACACTTGGAACACCTGCCTGTCTCTTCTCAGTTGTCACAGAGCTACTTACTCCAGATTTATCTCCCTAACTTCACCTCTTCATTTATGTGCCTGAAGCCTTAAGGGGATAGGCTAAATAAATGTTTATGCAGCCTTTAAAATTGACTGGTACCCTATGTAACACTCAAGACTTCAGGAACTTGCTCAGGGAACTTTTCGCATGCACAGATGCACTTTCCAAAAAGGATATTCACAAAATGCAGTTAGTTATTGGCTATTACAACAGAAAACAGACAGCTAGGACTAACAAGCTCTTAGGCTAAGTGTCAATCAATGCTCTTACCACTCATGCATGGCACCCTTGAGTCTTTGCTGGACAGCTGGCATGAGAGTGAAGAGGCATCTTCAGATTCCCTGATTTTCATTAGTATTTCATACCTCTTTGTGCCAATGTATCTCCTCTTGACCCTTTGAGTTGCTAACTGTCTCCACCTCAACCATCTTGTCTTCAATCAATCTTACCTTAGCACACATGGTCCTGCTACCAAAGTTTCATCCAGGTTTAACTTATGCACTGTCTGCCTGTGGTGTAAACATCAATCTGTTTAAAAAAATGTGCTTTATGTCAGTTTAGGAAACTTTCTCATAGATTTTGATATGAATACTCAAGTTGCATAGTTTTTACAGCTTTCTTTAATGTTTTTATTTCTTATTAAAGTGAGCAATGAAAAGCAAACCTTTATATATTTTACTCCTCACAAATTAACCCCTACAGCTCCATGGAGAGAACAGCTGGTTTTGCCACTTCTTAAGATCTTGTAAAGAAATCTCATTTTCAAAAAAGACATACTGATATACTAAATTCTCTGTTGGATCATTGTGTGCCATAGTTCACTCCTATCATGAAGCAGAGGATTTATGGGAAAAAAACCATTATCCAGCAATAAGACAGATATTAATTTGCATACCGTGGTAATTTTACTCAGCTCGGACTTCTTCTGGAAGTGCCTTGCCAGATCTGAGCTGCTCTTGTCTTCCTCTAGAAGTGCTTTAATTTATGAGAAATGTGAAGGAGAACATGTAGCTGTACAATGCTGCATTAGCCATAGCATTTACTAAGGTGTAACTATGTTTTTTGCTTTTATTGTGAGTGTGGGATGATACTGCAGCCAAACAAAGTCTGATAAACTCTGCTGGGTTGGTTGTTTTTTTTATCAAAAGAGCTGGTTTAATCTTTTAACTTCATGAAAAACCCAGGTGGATTCAGAGGTGCTTTAACAGAGGTTCTGAAACTATCAACCACTAAATATTTTGGGAGCTTCTTATTTGAAAAAAACCCTTTGTTTCTCTTGGCTACAGTTTTATGATTGATGTTAACAGTAACAAAGCAAATGGGAGAGAGGTAATATGAAGAGCTTTCCCTAGGCAAGTGTATTTGGGATGGATCAACATAGAAAAGAAAACACAGGCTTGGCCTCAGTAATTCAGAATAAACCTAAATGTCTATTTTAAGACGTGGCTTTACTTGGGACATAAACTATCTTTTATACCAGGTTTTGATATTCTGTCTTTCCTCATTAGGTTGTCATGTCTTTTTCTTGCCTTAATACTTATTGCTATGTGTAATTTCTTTAGGAATATAGGAAAAGACTGTAGTCTGTCACATTACTCATATGCAAATATAAGAACAGAGCTTTAAAAATTTACCTCAGAGTTGCTTGACAGACAGATCACACTGCTTTAGAGCAGCTTCTGCTAATGTACACTCCTGTTTCTCCTTCACTCCCAATGGGTGTTATGAAAACCTGTCCTTTCTCCTGTACTTGGAGCTCTGATTCAGCAAGACACTTATGCACCTGCTTCTGCCTATTCAATTCCTCTGGATTTAGAAGTGTGTTTGAATATTTTGACAAGCCTGTCTTTTGGTCTTCTTTAGAGATATGAGAATACAAGAGCTATTTCCCTGGCTTTTTGTAAATCACTCCTTAAAGACAATGAAACTTTATCTTGGCTTTGTGATATGATGTACTGCTTTATCTCCTGCTTGGTTTGAAACGTGGGAGGGCTTTGACTAGCTTTGGAGCCACATGCTAAAAGGGAAGAACAAGGATACTTAAACTTGCACCCATCACTTCAGCAAATTAGTTGGATAAAGCCAAAATCTGAGCAAAGATTCACCTCACTAGGTTTCAAGCCATTTGTCTGACTTAAGATGTGGGATCAGAATAGAACTCTTGCATGTGAGCCTGGATTTCCTGATTCCTTCACGCACAAACACCTCAGAGACAGATAATTTGAAATAGGACCCTTATTAAGAAGTTAAAGAAATGCCCCCGGGGAGTAGAGAGAGGAGCACAAGTGAGCACCAGCAGTAGTAATGTCACAGGCAACCCTTCCCAGAAAGTCCTCCAGCCACCGAGGGGAGATGAAGAATGGCAGGTGGGCAGAAGCACTGACATTTGTCAGGGCTGAGCAGGAAAAGTGCTGGGGGCTGGCACTCTTCCCTGGGCTCTGGGCAGGGAGCAGAGAGAAATGCCTTCTTATCCAGTTCCTTTTTAGTTTAAGCCCCCAAAATTAATCTCCTTATCTGTGATTCAGAAATCATAAGAAAGGACAGGAGAGAGCAGGTAAGACACAATAAGGAGGAAAATGCAATTCTTTGGTATTTAAAGAATCAGAACATGGTGTTCTTACAAGTGTTGTCAGTAAGGAAGCGAGAAAATACAGAGAGAAAATAATTAGTAGCAAATGTATTCATTTAAACTTGAGGAGGACCTTTTTCCATCTTCTTTCATTAGTGGTGCTTTTAACTGTGTCCATTCATTAGACCAGCAACAAAAGAGAACACAATTAACTTGGATAGCCTCATAATCTGCTCTATTTAAATAAACTGGGGTAAAGTCTAACAAAAAAAAAGTTTAAAAAAAATAATTAAATCCTTGCTTTTATCTGGAGAGAGAAAAAATAGTTACATTTGTGAGACTTAAACCATTTTCTCTAAATTTTATGAATACAGTCTAAATATTCAGTAAGCAGTAGTGGCAGGAGGAGAGGACAGGAGAGGACATGAGAGGACAGGAGAGGAGAGGGAGGACTTTCCTACTCTAGCAGGGACTCCTTTTCTTCACTGTATTTTTACAGCTTGGGATAACTTTGTGAAATAACCTAACCACCTCCAGCACAAAGCACAAAAAAGATGTTCTAGTAACCCTTTTCCTAAGTTTAAATAAGCTTAAATTCTGACATATGAGGTTTTTTGAATAAATCACTGCAGCATTATGTTTAATTCACTTCTAGTAAGATAACTAACCACTTATCAGAGCTACATCTACTACATCTAAATAAGTGGAAAAGCAGCACAACATTTTTAGAAACTCTTTGCAGATCTAGTTGTGAGTTTAGCCCTCAGTTTATACACCTTAAGGGAGATTGCTATTGCAAGTTTCTGAGCATTCATCTTCTGCAGTGGAGGATCTTTCTCACAGGAAAGCACACAGTGCACCCCTCGTTCCAAGTTATCAGACATTTCCTCCAAAAATCAACATGAATTAAAACATTTCTAAAACTAGTGTATTTTCAGTGAGCCAGCTCAAAACTCTAATAAAGTAAACAGTTCCTGGAGCTTGAAGAACTGTTCTGTTCTACTGGAACAGATTCCAAACATTTTTTCTTGGAAGAGAAACAAGTTGTGATGAAATGTAATGAAATTTGCTGTGAGTGCAAGCTGGAAGTTACAGCAATGAATAATCTGGTGATAAGCACTCAGTACACCTGAAGAACCATAGTGCAATCCCAGTCTTCAGGCAGATAGATATGTTCTGATGGGCTCAATGACTGAACAAGGGAGTCTACCTCTTCTACTTTATGTTTAAATCTATTTAAACTCTTCATTTCCCCTCAAAAAGACCTGAGTCTGTAAATCAATGCCTAATATTCCCCTGGGGCTGTGGAAAAGCCATTTCTAGCTTGTGTCCACCATTGCACAGGAGACTTGAATCAGGCAGTCACCCCCTGTAAAAGGGTGACTAAACCAACAACGAGTACAGGTGTGTAGTGTATTCTCAACTGCAGCTCAGCAACATTTTACAAATAGCCTGACCTGATTCCTGGCCATCAGTCAGTTCATAATGAATTGCCTGAATGATCCTGTTTACAGGAAAAGATCTGTTCAAACTGCTACTCAAAGTCAGTAACACTGGTAAATACTGGTTTGTTCTCATCATTATTATGAGCATAGAAAAGCAGCACTGCACTCTGAATCAAGGCACCATTTGTTATTTCATGCCTCACCAACATGTAATATAACATTCTATAGCA
Source organism: Galbula dea (assembly GCA_013399015.1). Taxonomy (NCBI): domain Eukaryota; kingdom Metazoa; phylum Chordata; class Aves; order Piciformes; family Galbulidae; genus Galbula; species Galbula dea. Next base: position 695,880 of record VWZX01001666.1, read on the forward strand.
GAAGATTTGTGGTGAAATGGGCAATAAGGTTTTGTCATCCTTCTGCTACCATTTAAGAGCTACGGAGGGAAAAATCTATGTCTGTGGCAATTTGTATGATTTATTGTAGACATCTGTATTAGAAGGAGAATTACAGTTCTTCCACTTATTATAAAAAAGAGTCTAAGGGCCCCATTCAGATTACACACAGGCATCACAAATGCAGCATCTGATTATATGACTCGCACCTAGTATGCCTATTTATGAGTAGAACATGTATAGAGTGCCAATATGTAGGAAATAGTATGCCATTTAATGTACCACTAACATTCAGATGCTATCTTGATGACAGTGAAATCAGGATAGAAATGAATACAAGAGCAGAGAATTTCTACTAAATGTAGTTATGACCATCCAATGGCTACAGTCATTCCACTGTTTTTGAAACAAATTTCTGTCTCCTGAAAAAATATAGTTAACAAAACAAAAGCTGGCCTCTTATCTTTTTGAAACATTTAATCCATGGAGGAATGGGATTGGTGTTAAGCTTGGGAAAACAGATCTCACAACATCCCACATCACTTAGCAAAGTCCATTTCCACAGGCACAGAAGAAAGTTCAGGTAAATAGCTTTGAAGAGTCTACCTAGAGTAAAATACAGTGGTTCAAATGAACCCTGTACTATCTAGCATAAAATAATTATTTTAATAGAAAAAGCAGACTGAAAGAAATGCAAATTTAGGAAGTACATTTAAAACCTTTTGCGTATCATTACATGTTTGGAGGAAGTTAGGGGCATGTAAGTGTAACAGAAGAAAGGGCACATGTCAGTCCTTTTCATTTGGACACCTAGAAATAAGCAGGCATTTGTTAATTGGTTATCTAAGTAAAAATAGCTTGTTTTTTAAGAGAAGTTGTTCTACACTAGTATATATTATTATTAATGATGACCCCTTAGAGACTGCTGTGGTTCAGGACCTACCCAAAACCAACAAACCAACCAACCAAAGAGGTAGCTGTGCATAGACTAAGAAATATATGACTAATGAGAAACATTAAATTACATGATAAGCAGTGATCAACTCCACAGCTCACCTGAGAATCAATCCACATTTTCTGGAGGTCCCATGTTAGGCTTACTGAGCCTGTGCAAGTCAGACACTTCTTGCCTTCGCCTCCTCCCTATTGCATGATTGTAGGAATGAATATGAGAAGAGATATTCTTCCTTCTGCCTGGTCCATAAAAATATCTTGAGTTAATGGACCAATGCTGCATATTAACATGTCATAAGCACTGCACTGAACACTGAAATATTTATTTGGATGTCAAAAATAGTGCCTCCAGGAGCTAAGATCAGCGTTGTAGCTGCTTATTCATTCTGCTACTCTACAGCTGTTCCCCTTTGCCTCTGTGGTATAAATTAAAATCCTCTGGACTCAGTCTTCTGAAGTACTGAACTTTCTGGAACAACTCAAAAAACCCAGAATTTAAACATATATTTACACGTATGGCTTCATTGGAGCTGCCCAGTGTGCTCCAGAGCCCATGGGTTCTGCAGTGTTTTCTCCTTCAGCAAGTGGTGTTGGTCAGGCAAAACACCTAGACATCTCTGAGGAAAGTTGAGCTGTTTGCACCACGGGACAAAAGAGGTGCAACATCACAGATTTATGAGGTAAAAACAAATTACCCAAAGAAATACAAATTAAAAATGTAATTTTTACTAATATATGCAACCAGGTGAAAAGACATAAACTGCTGAAGTAAAAAGAAATCCTAAGTGAAGTGAAAATAATGCTAATTCAGACTTTATGAGAAGCAAACTGTTCAGTAATAGAAAGAAAAAGTGTTGTTAGAAGAGCTAATCTGCACTGTGGAGGATCAGAAGACTTACCTTAGTGTTCCTAAAATATATGAGAAAACATATATTGGAAAAGACTGGTAATGATTTCAATGACTGTTTGAAATGAGCATATAGACTTGAGCAGATAGTTGTGATAAACCTGTAAGATATTTAAAAGAAGAGGAATATTTATTGGCAGTGGGATATACAGTATATAGAAAAACCTCATTCAAGCTTCCCTTAGCATCTTAAGCTTCAAGGGACACCTGTCTTGCAGCTGTAAAGGATGCTGCACATTGGATCATACATCATCACATTTCATCCTATTTAATGACCAGTCACTAAACAACTTCTACTTCCTTCTACTGTCAAAATGCTCTAGCAAAGCCCACTGGCTGAAATTGTAGGTCGTTATGCATTTCTAACTGTCACATTTTACCATGTCCATCTTGTCATATCCAGTTTTTGTGATGGCCATTTCCTATCATGCTTTGTGAGTTTTGTGAAATCTACAGCCAAATCTGCAGAACAGGATTGCCATAAATAAGTTAGATACGAGCATTTCAACTTGACATTGGATGATAAATGGCCAGGACATCTTTTCTTGTAAAACTGCAAATCTGGAACAAAGCTAACTTGTGCAATTTGAATCTAGAAAAATTATTCCTGCATCTTGAACACTCAGCCTGGACAAATGTTTTACCTTAGGAAAAATTCCATGGAATGCTGTAAAAAAATGAAATAAAGACTTTTAAAGCATGCCTATGTTGGCAAGAACAGGTTAACTCCAACATAGGTTACATATGAAAATCACATGCAGAACAAATTGTGGAAGTTGTCAAGATGTTAGGTGTTTTCTTTTCTGATAAGTCAATCAAACAATTAAAGAAAAAATATATCAAGCTCTAAATGTAAAAAGAGATCAAAATTGTTCCTATCCAGGATTGTCACTTGACTGGAGAAAGAACAATCCATAAAATAATACAGCAGCAACCATCTGTAGGCTTTTCTCCTCCCACAGAAGCCACCAGCACTACTTTTACAAAAGCTGTGGGGAGTCCATGCACCAAACAAGAGATTTTACTTATGATAATTGAGGTTTTATTTACCTTGATTTTTTTTGATATTTTCTTTGGCAGCTAAAACGGCTCAAACACATCAAGTGCCACCTGACAAGTCAGGCTAACTAAAGATCTTCTGAGGTGGTATCTGCTACACTTCTGCCAAAGGATTTTCCCTCAGCCCTCTCAGAGTCATCAAAACCAGACCTGTGTTCACTCTGTTGCCACACTTCCCAGTGTTCATTAAATTCACATCAGTGTCAGGCTAAGAGCCATGGAACATTAGACATTTGCACATATCTACTTCTACTTGCTCTACAAACAAGGTAAACTGGGGAGTCATAATTTATTAAATCACTCTGCATAAATTGTTACAGTTTGTCTGGAAGCCTCCTTACTCACCCATTAAAAAAATTCATCTTCCAGAGATATAGGACAGCATCCTTTCAATTTTCAAATGCAATTAAACTGTGATCCAGATTGAATAAATGACAAATCAAGCTTAATGTTGAGACAAAAAAAAAAGTCCTCTTGAAGGCATTTCAGGATCTGCTACAACTTTCCCCCCCTCCCAGCATGCTTAAAAATTAGTAGCATACCTTTGGACAAATCTGTATTGCAATAAAGCATAAATCTAGTAACAATGCATCCTGCTTTCTCTAAACCAGACATCTCTATATGAACAGTTCTTTTGAACACTGGCATTGAAGATATCTTCAGCTTCAAAGAGCAAACCACTGACCTGGGTCAGTGCAGAAAATTTGAAGGATTTATTATACAAGCCTGCAGAGCAGCCTTAAGTGAGTAGATTTGAAAACTCTTTTTTCTGGAAGCCAAAAAAATTTCCTATATGATGAAAACCTCTGTGACTGAAAATTACAGGTGTGGAACATACCTTGTATTCTTTGGTATACAGCTGAGAGAAAGCTTGCCAATTTTATGGTACTGATTCTTTCCTACAGCTCTGCATGCTGCTGAGTAAAAACAAAGGATTTTCCCTGGCAGCAGGAAACAAGTGTAAGATTTTAGAGCTATTTTGCCCCCTAGACACTTACTTTTTTAGGCCCTACCTTGATTTAGTCTTACACCTGCAAATTAGTTCTGTTGTTATTTTTGTAATAAAGAAGTGGTGGAAACATTTCAATTATGATTTTTTCAGTATAAAGTTATTTTCTTCAAAATGTAAATGGGAAATTTTTGTACCTTCCTAGAAAAAAAAAATCTCTATTATTATCCCTTTCTTCAGGAAGAAGAGAGGAGGATTACTAAATAAAAACATCTCAAATACTTTTCAGTATTCAAAAAAGACAGAAACATTCACCTTGTTGCATATACAGAAAACAGAGCCAGGGGAGAAGCAAAAAAGTTGACCAAAAAGCAAGCAGTATTTCACTTGAAACCAAAAAACCAAAAGTTTTGACTATCTATTTTCATAGCATCCCCAGTGGCATCTGAAACACAAACATCTGCTGCAAACATCCCTTTCTAATTATGTCTTCAGTTATTTTTAACTAGAGAATCTTATCTCAGACATTCAGATCCATGCTAAAGTCTCTCCATCTTAGTTCTTTGCTCACGTCCATACTTCAAGGGCACTGGAACACCTTCCCCTTTTTAATGTACTTACAGTCAAAATGCTTCTGGGAAGTAGGGAAATCCTCCCATGTCATTCAGCAACTGATTCCTAGTCAAGATTTTAAAGGAAAAAAACAGATGCTAAGAGAAAAAGGTAAAAGAGCATGGCATAAGTAAAAGGATGCAAAGCTGGATATGCTCTTGTAGAATCCTCTAAAGTTAGCAATGAGATAAGATAATCCTTTTGGTTTTCAAACTGTTGTTGTTGTTTGTATCTTAGATGCACTTTATACATCTGTATTTATATAACTCAAAAAAAAAATCAGAGCCCAGTCCATGCAGTTCCTTTCCTCTTATCTTTACAAAAGTATCTGAAAAGAAGAGTAAATTCTGTGTAATTTGTGTCATCCCCTTAAAATTGTGAGTTTCCCATGCCCACTTTGCTATAAGTGCCATTTTTATTAGATGACAATGATGATGGTGATGACCATGTACTATTTTAATCCATCTATCAGTGTTTCTGTAAATTCATGGAAAACTTACTCTCCCAGAATTAGTAGTTTAAGCTTTTTGACATGAGATGTCTTCTTCATTTAGTATGACCTCACCTATCTTCCATTCCCCTGGCTGGCTCCTTCAAGCCTGTATAGAACCTGTGGATGGACACTGCCTCTCAGACCTGCATGGCTGACTTGTGTCAGAGACCAGCAGCTCTCCCCTCTGGGAGCAGCAGGTAGAGGACTAGGTGAAATTAAAGACTTTTTAAACTTAACATTAAGAAAGAACAGAGGAAACTGTACTGCAAAGGTAATGACAAATCTTAAACAGCCTTTTATTTTCTACAATATTAAAAATGCATCTGCAGTAACTGAAATCTCTGCTCTTAAGCACTCTCAGCAGTAGTTTTTCCCTCTATAGTCAGTGTTGCCTAAGGAACTGCAGAACTTTGTTCTGCTTTTCATGGCCCTTCCAAGTCATATCTCCACCTTTTCACTCCCAGGAACTCTGCCAACCATGTATGTTTCCTGAGCTCTACAGCTTCCCCTACCAATTTTCTGCATTTCACAAGTTAAAACTTTTGATTATTTCCACATTTATTTTTTGCTAATTATCTAGGGGAGGTTTTATAGATACATATATACGTGTATGTATATGCAATGACTTAGGCAAATGTGTTTTTAAAAGACTGTTAAGTACATGCTATCTGAGGGGGAGTATCTGATGGTTCAAAAATTGCAAGAAGCTATCTCAACACAAGTGGCTGAGAAATTTTTGTCCAATTCCTTTAAGATTATCTAGTAAAAGATATAAACATTGTATAAACATTGATATAAACAGTGAATGCATACTGATATCATAAATTCAGCAAGCTAGCTGCTTCATTTCATGTGCAATCTGTATATCTTTTAATACATATGTAAGAATTTTTTTGTATTATAAGTTTTCTGTTGAAGATTGTAGATTGTTCCCTACTGTGTTCTGTAACTTGAGGGTATGAGAGTTTTAAATGAGTTTGTATGCCACAAGTATGTACCCAGACCAGTAGTTTTTGATCAGGAAACTCAAATAAATTAAACCCACTTCAAAAACATCATTTGATTTTCATCATTTTCAGAAAATCCAATGACTTGCATAAGAAGTTGAACTTTTAAAGACTTAGAAGGATATGCTTGGTATAAAACACAAAGTACAAGAATCCAAAGTCCAGTTTAAATAATGATGAGTATTAGCCTGTCTGAATCTCAGAAGACACAGCTGGTAATTATTTCAGACTTTATGGAAGGAATTTTTCATGTACAGACAAGATTTTGGCAAGGCTCACTTCTCAATAAAGTGAGTTGAACTGCAAATGCAATAGGAAAACCACAAGTTAGATGAACATTTTGCAAATCATGAACAAGATGGAGCAGAAATAGGTATGGAATGTCAATAATTATCTCCCAATAAGTTATTAGTGGTGGTGCATGCTAACAAGTAAGAATAAAAGTAGCAAGTCATTATTTCTGAGTTGCAAACCAGGTTACAGGTACTAAGAGAAAGAGGAGGAGAAAACATAGGAAAAAAGATTTTAAAAGCAATTTTAGAGACTTTAAATTGACATTAAATTACCAGAAGAGCAGTTTGTTTATATATATATATATATATATACATATATATATACAAAAAAGAGAATGGTTTATTACCCTGTAGGTTTGCAGAGGGAAAGAAGAATGATGCCAGGCAGTCTACCCAACCTCTTGGTGTCTTTCTTGCAAATTCTGTGTTGGTTTAATGCTCTTGTAACCCTTTTCCTGGCAGTGGGATCACAGAAGTTAACTTGTTTATAGCTGGTTTTTCTTGGCCCTTCATGCAATTCAAACTGGGCTGTGTCTTCCTCAGAAAGAGATCTGAATGCTTTGTGGATATTGCACATGTGGAACATTCAACAGGGAGACTAAGAAGAAAATATTAAAGACAGATGTGGCAGCTATCAAATGCTTCCCTACTCCTGTAGGTACACAAGCCTTTCTGAGCAGGTGGTCTATTGTAGAAAGATATATCATACCATCTTCAGGAGAGGTGACAACTTCCAGTGATGCCTGAACTACCATACAAGGGACTGGAGATGTACAGAGCTGTATAAAGAGCCTAACCTAAGTCCACAGTCCCACAGTACAGGATTAAGGTCCAAGACCAAAATTAAAACTGTTTGCTCTTGTTCTCTGGCAAGACCCTACTGCTGAACTGTGGGTGTCTAACAATTACATGAAGTTGACCAGCCAACTGGCGAGCTGCAGGCTGGTGGTGTCATGATCAAAGTTGTTTCCTCAAGGGTTTTGAGAACAAAAGATATACTTCAAATGATAATTGGATTTCAGAAAATGGAATTGCTACTGGTAGGCCTACTCATTCCTAAGGCCACCATATTTACAGTACATGCTGAGAAAAATGCATTGTGACTGCCCAGCAGACCCAGTGGTTTCCAAAAACAATAGATCAGTGCAGAAGTATGACACAACAGTTCTGTACATATATAGCACATGCTGCATTTCCCAGTCATAATGGATCAATTATACACACACAGCAAATTAGTACTAGTACTTAGGCACTGCATGCACATAATAAATCTGGTGCTTTAAAGTGTACTGTGCCTTTGCAAAATATCTTCTGGATATGTGTAATACTAGTATGATGGGAGATGGATAATGGGGAGCAAGGAAGATAAGGAAAATAGTTGGGTAAATGCTACTATAGGAACAATTAATTTAGCTTGCCACTAGCTCCTTAAACTTATATTCAACAAGTGAAGATCTCTGGTGGAATTAGTTGTGTTAATAGCCTTCATGTGATCTGTTGTTTGGAGGCTGCCTCTATTTACCACTTACAGTGAACAAGCACAAGCTGTTTGGTCCAGTGAGTGAAGTGCAGGGCAGATTTATGACATTACAATTCCTATGCTTAGGCAAGCAGTGACCCTCTTCCCTTACATCAGTAGGGATAGGAAGAAGCTACCTACTTTATTTTGGGGAATTCCCCTTTCTTGCCAAGATTTCTGAAACTAAACTTAAACAACATGGGATAATTCAGAAAATTCACATACTTGCAGTGACAATGGAAAGCCGGCCTGGAAAAGCTGGCAAGAGAGACATCTCTCCACATCACTGGTTGCAGAAAAACAAACAAGCCAGCCAAAACTGTCCTCCTCCTAACACAACATCTCCAAACCAAGGGACTTTCTCTCTTAATTTCTGAAGCATTCTCCTATGAAATGAACCTGTACTTCTGGGATGCTTTAGGTAACATGCTCAGCTAGAGACTACTTCCCTGTTCAGTACAGGGTCCCAGGGTCAAGGGGAAAAGGAATGGCATATTTGTTATATTCACAGAGGCTCAAATGTCTTGCTGATTTGACATGCACATGGATTGCACATTACCACCCCACTTGTTTTACAGATACAGGTTTTTCAGACTCCTATGACCGAAAGATTGTTAATCTTTGGAGGATTAAATACTTGCTTAATTTCAGAAACTGTTTTGGTAAGGTCTCTGTCAAGTAGAGTATTAATATAAATGTACATCACAGGGGGTTTGAAATTGGAGATATAGGGTGGCATATAGTTGACTGATATAGATGTCTTGCTGTTTTCTACAGTAAACTGTTTTGCAGAACTGTGAGGAACCAGAATGTAGAACTTGGAAAATTACGTACACATACACAGGAAAAAAGTGTATTTGAACATTCTCCATTCTTTTATTGAAGCTGTGGCACTCTACAGAAAAAAGTCATGATTCATTGGGTCAGTGGTCTGTCCCCTGTATAAATATAGGGCACTATTGGCTCTTCCAGAAGCCCTGTAAAAGGAACTGCCTGCAGTTGCATTTTGCAGGTGTGCAGTTTGTTCTGCAAACAAGCTCAATGTGAAGATGAGTCTGGATTTGTTTCAACCCTAAATCCAGGACAGCAGTTCAGCAAGTCTCATGCCTCATATACCAGTGAAAGCTAATGGGACAAGGCTCAAGGTTACAGGATACATCACTGCATGCAGCAATCATAGCTGATAGCTCTTCAGGGAACTGCGAGAAGTCAATAAGTGTGACTCACAGCAGCGGGCCATGAGACAGGCTGAAAGATGAGAGAGGAAAGCCATTTTGGGTACACAGTCTAGTCACTTTGAATTTTCTTCTTTCCCTTCACTAAATTAGTAGGAATGTTCCTTTCGTGATTTTTCTGACTCATTTTTTCTTGTATGGTTTTATTCCAGATTTCATCTGTGTCATATTCCATCTTTCATGGCATTTTTGTTCTTCTCTAATTTACATTCATTTGTCTAGCAATATAACAACAGTCTTTTAGAGTGCTGGCATATCTTTTTTTTTCTTTCTTAGAAAGCTTTATAATGGCCTTCTTAATTTCCATTTTAAAGGCTGCAAGATTTTGAGATTTAAAAATAGGACTCATCACCAAAATGTCCTGTCAGCTTTGGAACACTGACAAGAGATCCACTTCCAAAGACTGAGTTACAGTTTAGTTCCACAAAATTTTCAAACTTTTAAAGGTCTAAATGCATTACAAGATTTCATGCTTTGGGGAGGAAAAAGAACACATTGATACCATTCCTTGAAAAAATTCAAGTAATATATTGCTGTAAAGTGCCAAAGTAACACATGCTTTTACCACACAGTTGGCCTGGCCAGCATCATTGAGTGCAAATATACAAGGTCCAGTAACAAAAAAAAATAAAAACCATTAGGATTCTTAAAGTATCAGAAGACTACCACTGAGTACAATTTACATCGTCGGTGGTAGCCCATGACCCAAGATTTTCACTGACCCACTGGTGTGTACTATGTGAGTACTATGAGCACAGCTCCATCTGCTGATCACACCAGCAGGGGAGCCAGGCACTGTGCTGAGTGTTCAGACACCCCGTGGGGCTCTAGCACTCTTTATTAGCTGTATTTACAAGCACAAGAACTGCAAGTGCTCTGAGTCACCTGGTATTCAGCCAAAAAATCAAAGCCAAAAGAAAAAGACAATGCAGACGATGTTGTCCTGTGCAGTCAGTTCCTGCAATGCTTTGTGGGTAGCAAACAGGGCACTTGAGATCATCATCTGTCTGCAGGCCTGAGAGTTTTGCACTAGTGTTTTCAACATGATGTTAATGTGCACTGATCTGAACACACTTACATGCAGGAAACTGTTTTCCTGCTAGCTGTCAGTGCACCATCCACCCCGGGCGTGCCAGAATCCAAAACTCAACCGGTACCCGAGGTCCATGGGAATTCAGGAGCCTATAGCCTCAAAACCTTTTCTTTCTTTTCTACAGTTCTCTGCATTTAGAGCTAATGTATATTTGTCTTGGTTAATTCTAAGATTCTTATTTCTACACTAGAAATGAACTAGCAACTTCCCCCTTTTTCACAGCATGAATCCCACCCCATGAGTTCAGGAAAAGATGGGGTTTGGTGGCAGTGATAAAAAGCTGCTCTCAGTTTATACAATAGTTCCAGGGACCAAGACCTCACAGAGATGCAAATGCAATAGCATTGACCACCCCTGAGAAAACACAAAGCATGGTCTTTGCCTCTTCCTCAATGACAGAAGTCCTGTGACAGGAGCAAAAGAGAGACACAGAATCATTTCTAGAGGGATCTGAAAAATTGGCAATATTCCCAGAGAAGAGAGATACTCTAGGCATAGACAGCATTACATAGACATGTGTGCCATGGAGCTGCGTCCCAGGGGATGCTCTTGAGTAAAAAAGGACCTTGCACAACCTTGAAGACCAGCCCCTATCTGAAGTAACATAAGGCATAGGACCTGCTCCAAATCCCACAAAAATCAAAGATAATCCTTTCATTTTCGTGGGTTTGACATGTCATTGCTGTCATTTTCCTGTTCCTCCTCACCATCCTGCCTTCTCCCTGCCTCACCAGTATCCACCCACTCATGCCTCATAGGAAAAACAAGGCTGTATGAATTTGCAGGCTGAAACTCTGAGCAAGGAGCTCTGATATTCAAAATGCAGCTCACTATTATTATTCCAGACTTCAACAGCCATCTGGAGAAATGTTCTGAAGCTCACTGACATGCTGAAAAACTGGACCTGATTGAGAAATGATGGTCAACAGCTGCCAAAGGGGAGACGGATGGGAGCTAAAAGTTTTTACCAATGGTTCCTGTATTGCCACACAGTGCTACTAGCAACTAAAAGTATGTCAGAACCTACTGAACATGCTCAGTTTGCATTTCATAAATTAAAACATATCAGCTGTTTCTTAACATTTTATTTTCAGTCTTCTTTCAGTCATAATTTGGCCTAAGGACTATGTCTATGATTAATTCCTTCTAACAGGACCTTGCCATTTGGACTACAGTTGTCATCAAAATATTCCAGCATGCTCACACAGGCTGAGAGAAATATATTTTTAAAAACATTCTATCACTTAAAAATTAGTTCAAAAAAATCACTGTGTCTTATAATACTAAAAAGTGACCTATATAAAAATTCAGTTTCTGCATTGCTCTGGTTAGAAATGTCTGTGTCTATATGTATATACAAACATAAGCACAGCGACACAGTAGCAGTAATATGTATAGGCAAAAAATATATGTACTCAATGTAGACTTCCAAAATGTAATGCTCTTTTTAGTATTAAATAGCAGCTTGAAGATAACCTCAAGTGTTCATTCTGAAACATCTTTTTTAAAAAATTTAATTCATATTTAAATTTTGAGATTGTGTTGCTATTATCAGGCAGCTGCATGCTTAGTGCTTCCAAAGGTGTTAATACAGGTGCAAGGGTCTGTAAAAAACACAGTAAAAGGTCCCACCACACACCAGAGTGGAGGTTCCAGAAGTTTAATTGTCTCACCCTTAGACAACAATAGGATTTCAGGTATTCCTGCTCCAAGCATAAACAAGTCAGCCAGTAAATATTAGCTTTTGCTTTCCTAAGTGCTCCTTCAGTGCAGTATGACTTCTCTAATATGCATCTGTGAAGCCCCACAATGAAGTGTCAAACCTAACACAGCATGATGTTGAGAAGAGCTGAGAAGTCACTTCTGGCCAATCCCTGTTCTTTGGCCACTTACTGCAAGATCTATGCAGGTTAGTCAGTGTGAGTTCAGATGAAATGAGGCAGGATTTGTGCTTATTTATTGCTCTACAGATGGTGGGCCTCCCTGGACCTCTCTGTACCTATGACAGCAGCAGAATGGGACAGCATGATCCTGTTACTCCAGGGCTATGTTCACACTTCTGGGTAGCTCTGTGATGCCTGTCCTAGTTTTAACAAACTAGTTCAGGTACTAGTTCAGAAGCTCCTGAGCTGTGACTACAAGGCTAGCAGGATAGATCAGCCCTCATGGAGCTCTTTGTTATGCCAGCATATTCTTGCAAATCACTACTGCTCTGTCTCTCTATATATAACATAATTTTTGCTTGACTTCATGCTCAGTGCTTTTCACAGGAAAGTCAGGACCCACAAAAGCACAAATAAGAATCACAGAATCATAGAATTATAGGATCATTTAGATTGGAAAAGATCTTTAAGATCATCAAGTGCAACGACAAACCTAACACTGCCAAGTCCATCTCTCAACCGTGTTTCTAAGTGCCACAGCTGCACATCTTTTAAACACTCCCAAGGATGGTGACTCCAACACTTCTCTGGGCAGTCTGTTCCAGTGTTTAATAACCCTTTCAGCAAATAATTTTATCCTAACCTACACCTTCCCTGGAACAACTTGTGTTGGGTAAGACAGACCAGAAGATCTAGGCCCCAGAGCACATTCCGATACCAGACATACTTTTCTATGGAAGCATATTCCCCTTAAAAAATCCATGGCAAGGGAGACCTGTTTGACTCTTCCATCCCCCAGCCACTCTACTAGTCATTCCACAGCATTTTTTCCTGCTTGCTTAGGCTGCTGTCATAGGCTGGTATGCACTAGGTAATAGTCTCCACTTGTCCAAGGAATCTCACTCTGCTTTCCAATCTATCAGCAAAAGTGACCTATACATTGCAGATCGGAGCTAAGAGAGAAGTGGTTTTCTCAATCCTTGTGTACTTCTGAGAGTTAAATTATTTTCCTTTATAAAAAAGAATGAAATTACTGCACAGGAAGAGGATGACACCCACCCCAGGCATACTTGTCTTAGATATGGAAGGCCCAGCTACACCATTTTGCTCCTGTGCAGTCTTTGGCTCCTCAGCTAAGTTTTATCAGTACTTTCCTATTTTTTACACTGACGCTGAAAATTTTTCACCTCTTTCCCCTTTTCACTGATCCATTTTACTACTGCAGTAACTGCTCATGATCTTTAAACCACTGATTTTTCTCAGTTTCTCCCTGGCCCAGTGAATATTTAACATTTTATTACAAGCTATTTTTCTTACAGCTCCCAGAGGAAGGATTAGGTGGGTACATCTTCAGAGCTGCCATTTGACATGCCAGGCTGAGTCATGTAGGAGTCAGACAGTTCAGATATTCTAATGGTGTTCTGCCAGATACCCATTCTAGCACTGAAACTGCTTCCCAGTGAACACCACCACAACTTCAATATTCCTGTGCAAAGTTTGAGTTTGAAGAAGAAAAACTCCTGACCAAGTATCTCTGTGGTGCACTTCCACTGTTCTGTCCTTTAATAACTCTTGGCAGCTGGGAACTGATCTGGAAAGCCTGGCAGTAGACAGAATTGCTTAGCTGGAGGCATGCTCAACTTCAGCTTCCATTTTTTGGTCAAGCTCTCATTTATCCTCAGAGTCTCTGAAGTTATGATTGTTTGAACCTGGCTGCTATTCCACATAAGCAGTGGTTTATGTATAATCAACTTATTTATTACATAACCAGTAACATCTGAAAGCTTTAAACATCTTCTAACATTTTCATGATAGCAAGGAAAGATTTATGGGCAAAGTAAATATCTTTTATTGGCCCAATGATGTAGTTGGGAAAAGATAGACTTGGGTTTGGGTGCACAAACTTTTTTCTGGATTTGAAAAAGCAGCTGCAAAATTGTGGGTTTGATGTTTGCTCTTCCTTTTAGACCTGAAGCCAACCATGGATGCCTGAACTCTTGCCTGGTTTCCCAGCTGTGTGAGTAGACAAATGAAGGTATTAAGCCCCTGTGAACCTTGCTTCAGTTATACCCTTAGGTCATCATGGATATAACACAAAACTCTTTTAGAATATTGTCAAATTCATTATAAAGTGAAATATCTCTATACTTGATGATCTTGTCTTTGAATTCTCATACTAGATTGCCTTATATCATTGTTTTCAAGTAATACTTTACCTCAAAAGTCTTTCTAACCAGCCTCTGTAGATTCACAGTATTTGATTTTATTCCTTAAGTTGTATTTCATTTTTAGACTCAAGAAAAAAAAAAAAAGGTTTACTTGCTTTTTAGGTCCCTTCTGTGAAATACTCATCCGTAAGGAGAAGGAAAATATACCATCTGTGGCATACTTTGGAACTCCTTATTTAAGGCAGACTGTTCAGAAGGAAGTAAATCTTCCCACATTTTAGAGAGCTTGTGAGAGAAGGAATTTATCCACACTTAACAGACACTGGGGTAAGTACATTCTTCTGGAAGCCACAGGTTTGGGGGGCAATAAATCCTTCCATTGCTATTAGACAGAAGGCAATAAATCCTTTGATCTCTATCGCACTCAATGATTTTACTGCACTTAGAATGTACATTTCATTGAGGTACTGTCTTCATTTTCCCATTTCCCTGAAACTAATTTATCCTCCCTTCCTAGATTACTATCTCTTTTTTTAATTAATTGGTTGTACTTCTCAACTGCTCACTGCAAGGGCATGGCACTCAGGTACATTACCTATTAAGAGAAAAAATAGACTTTATTTTATTTTCTACTTTCCTCTCATCATCTGCATAAGAGATTCTGAAATTGTACCAAGTATTCTCTCTTTTAAGAATACTGAAGTGTTTCCTCTTTGGAATAGATGGGTGTGCTTAAGCTTCTTGAAAAAAGATGATACTCTGAAGAGTTGTTTTACATTTTTGGCTAATTTGAGGTCAGACTTTTTCCTTTACATCTAGCTGCAAGCCTCAGTAGGATCTGTGTTGGCCTGAAAATATCAGAAATCTAACAGTCTGTGTGGGAAAACCTGGGGAAACAGGTTTTACCCATTAATTCAGTACAATATTTTCTTCCACACAGGCAATTGTAGGATTTCTATCTCCAGTTTGGATTCTGATTCCAGAAAATAAATCTAACTGATGATTGCTAGCAGTACAGCATCTACAAAATATTGAGAATTTTTTTTTTCTTTTTTCTTTCCCCTTGCTGTTTGGTTTACAAGCAGGAAAAAAAAAAAAACAAACAACAACAAACAAACAAAAACCCCACCCCCAGTCCACAAACCGAAAGCATTTTTCAAAATCCATTCAAAACAAAAGCAACTCACTGCAAAAAACCTGCAACTTCCAGTCTACAAGCCCAACAAGTATCTGGTGCTTTCAGCCTCCCAACGTTAATTTCTGTCAAACAGTGACACCCGGTGGCCGGTTAACCCAAACCTGGCACGTACAGGCTCCAGTACCTGCCTCTGTCTGAGGGGGCAGAAAGTGTTTCTGGCAGGCAGATACCTAATGAGGAATGAGAGGAATATGTAGCAAATGAAGCAAGAGCATGGTCAGATTCATACAGCCTAAACACACTGAGAGATCTGTCTTACACTTTTTTTTTTAATTCAGGTGTTTAATGGCATCATATTAGATTGGAGCTGCTTATCCATTCTAAGTTTAGGAAATAATTTGTATTTTGCTTATAAATATGTCAAGTATTCCCTTCTGTCACTGCATTCTTGTACAGCTGTTAAGCTGGGGACAGGTTCAAAAAACTGCACTACAGGGTGAAGCTAAGTGTTGTCAGACTTACAAACTATCTGGAACAGCAAGCTGCTTTTCATGCCCTAAAATCCCTAAGTCCTGCTTTTTACAGTACATGCACAATTGATATTTTCTTATAAGAACGTAAGATTTAAACTATGAGGCCATAATAAGAAGTTCTAGTCTTTTCCTTAAGTCTCTGATCTTACTGCTGAGGTGGAAGGCATTTGACAGGTGAAGCAGAGGACAGAAAGCCTTGCAGCAGCAGCCCTAGCCATGCTGCAGCAGTGACAGCCTCCAGCTCCCCACGGCTCCGCCCTGCTCAGCACAGTCCTGCCACACAGCACTAGCAAGCAGCAGTTTTACAAACGGAACTGAGGGTCCAGCTCACCACCTTCCCTAGAAAAATACCCGAGACTTAGAGAGACACATTTCATGAGCTTTGCCAGAGGATTTTCTGTAAGCAGCTGGTTGAAAAGATGATTTTTTTAAGCCCATACCTGACTCTTTAATGAAGGATGCTCCAGAGCACAGGTGACAGGCTGTCAATGGTGAAAAAGCCTTTCAAGCAGAGCCAGAAAGGAGACTAGTTAGAGGTGGGAGCTGGACTGGTAGGGATTTGTACAAGCCAGTGTACAAATCACACAGCCAGTGGATTGCTCACCAAAGGATAGGAAGAGACTGTTTCCCTGGTTTATTCGTTCTTTTACTAAGTTCCATTTCTAATCCATGTGCTAAAAAAAGGCTGAGAATACCTTATTTCCCAGTTTGATCAATGAGGAGAACCAATACTCTTTACTCTGCTTCAGCCTATTAACTCTGCCCTTTCCTTCTTTTTTATTCCTAAACGGATGGCAACACTAACTCAAGTTATAAAACTTCTTTGCTATTGTGAAAAATCTTACCATTTTCTAGTTATCTAAAGCAAAGTTATGAGATGGAATTAAAGATGAGAGAATAGCCAAAAAAATATATCTAACAGTATTTTTATCATTTTCCTCATAGTCAAGGTTCTCAAACATACTGTTATATTCAAAAGAAACTCAAATATGTTATGACAAATGCACTGCTGTGACCACTGTCACTCAGCTAGCCACAAATGCTCCATAATGATGCCAGGCAATGACATGCAACTGTAACAAGGATGTGCTTAGAGGCTCTTAATAGATTTTACAGGTTTAAAGACATGTAATGCAATTCATAATGTATATTAAAAGTGCTTTTATTAAATTTCAAGGGAGGGGGAGTTCTAATTGACATTAATACTGGTTATATGTTCTTTATTTAAATCTTTCTGGGCTACATACGTTAAAATCACCTTACAGCAGAAGCCAGAGACTCCAAATCGAGGCTGTCAGTCCACACTTGAACTTAGTCCCTGAGGAAATCAGTTGCTGTATGACATCAGCAGGGCAAATGGGGTAGCTTCTAAAATTACTTCCAGATAACATGCAAGAGCTGGTTGTACCAGTGCTCTGAGGTCCAAATTTCCATCCAAAGTGAAACATTGAACAAATAAGAGGCCAATTATGTCTGTGAGTGGAAGAAAAGTAATAATGATTAAAACAGTTTGGCTGTGTGAAATCACTGTGGTTTGGCTTTTATAATAGTGACACTTCTGCATGGAAATGAATTGTTTTCAAAGAAAACTACAGCATGTATCTGTCATATTCATTCTTTATCCACTCTTTTTTTGGTTGTTACTTGCATTTTTATTTCTTCAGTCTCCTTTCCTTCCTTCCTTCTTATTCTTCTTTCTTTTTGCTACAAGGTTCCAAATTATTCATCCCTTCACTCTCTACACTGCAAGGCTCTCTTCTCCCAGTCTCTATCCTTCTATTCTCTCTTCAGTCATTTCTCCTTCCCCACTTGTATAACTTGCTATACCTCTCTTTCCACCACTACCTAATGCTTCATCCTTCTTCCATTTTTCCAAGATGCTAGCAGGCTAATAGATTTATAGTTATTTTGAACTCCCATGATAGCCTCAGATTTTTTAAAGTTTAATTAGTAGCTTTTTAAGTGCCCTTAGAATCAGGTTTTTTTTCTCTTCACTCCTTTCCCAGCAGCTGAAGAAGGAAAGGTTCTTGCACATAGACTCAGCATCTCTTCAGTCAGGTCTGGAGGAAAAGAATAAAAGAGGATGGAAACATTTACAGCTACTGGAAATTTTTTGAGCCCTTACATATGAGTATCCTTGCAGGTATGTCTGTTACAACCAGGTTCATTTTTCATTTTTCTACATTGATTTCTGCTCTGTCTTCATTTCTACTGTCATTTGGTATTAACTAGTTGGTTGAACTGTGTTGTGCAATTGGACTAAGCAACTATCTTGATAATAAGACAGAGCCCTAAAGGTCCCAAATTCTGAAGCCTCAAAATACTTGCAAAATTTTCTTGTTGCCAAATGCTGCCCCTGGCAGAGAAAATGCATTTTGTGCTCCATTAGGCTCTGCTGTCTTCAGTTTTCTCTATCATGTCTGCCCCTATCTTTCCTTAGCCTTCTTCTACAGGAGCTTCTGTAGCACTTAGCATCAAAAGTGCAGTTCTTCAGAAAAACCTGTCAACGCAAGAATTTTAATCTGCAAAAACTACACAGTAATACCAGCTTGGGGCAATGTGCTCTGTACACAAAGAGAATTTTTATCGTTGGATGTTGGTCCTTATGACCAATTACCAAGCCCATCTTCCTGACTTATTTTTGTCATGACTTGATAACATAGTGGCTGTGACAAAGACCTGTAACATTTCCAGCATTAATTCTGCTGATGCACAATTTTGCTCTAACACATGACTCCAAAATTCCTAAACCATGTCAAGAAAATAATGGCTACTTTTCTGTATTTCCAAGGGAATATGCCTTCCTCTGGTAGTGCAAAATATTTTTAAACAGTGGTTAGGAATTTTCTTTAAACAATTTGCTGTCTTAATAAGTGAAACAATTTAAACATCACCATTATGCAACCAAGTGCTCTACTCAGCTGATAGTACTCATCATGTCCTGTTCATGATGTTGTAACAATCTTACTTTTGTGCTGACTTTAAGTAAATGGTGAACAAGTGGCTGTGAGTCCATGATAAGTAGAATATTTCTAGTATAAGAATGTCAATGTTTAGTAACCTTGCCCAAATGCCAAAATAGGAGAAAAGGGAAGGCCAGCTAAACCTTTTCATTTAAACAAGCTGATTTGTAAACATATATAAGACACAATACTGTGTATAGCAAAGGAAACAGCTAGTGAATTTTTATTCACTATTTATCATACTGAAAAATTGCTGGAGGCTTATTCACTGATTCTCACTGCAGAAGAATTAGGAGGCACTAAATTAAATCACAAAGTAACATATTTTTAAAAATAAGAACTTTTCACACCTGAAGCTTGGATATAAATCTCATTACCAAATAAAGACAATTTATAAGCGAAAGGTATAAGCAGATCTTAAGAATAGAGATGAATGCATGAGAGTAGAACCCACCTGGCAAAGCATAGGTGCAGCATTTCCTCCAGAAACCTAGCAGCTTGAAGCAAGCACAAAGGAAAGGATCTCTTTCTGTTTACCTTGTTCTTGTAGGTTTTTTTCCTAAAGATCTGCTCTTGGCTGGTCTTGGTACTTGCTGGATGCACTCTGGCCTTCTTGCTTCCATTCATTACTATAACTTAAGTACAGCTGTTCTGGTGCTGGTAGTTTGTCAGTATAGACTTTATATCATTAAGCATTTGAAAATTGTGGCTTTTTAAAAATACAGTATTTTAAACACTTTTCAAATTTCAAAAATATGAGAGAACACTCCACATGACTGTTCAACAAGGTTCATGTCCACTCACTAAAGAGCTTTCTATACCTGGACAAACAGTGCCCAAACAGGATGCCTTTCTTATCCTTTATACTTAAACCAAAAGGATGTTATGCTAGCAGATTGAGACTTATAAACCACAGTCACAAAACAGGTTATTTCTATAGACCATTGATCTCCCCAGCCTTAACAACAGAGGCTTCCAGACTCTAACAACTCCTTATATTTAACAGATTTTCTATTGCATTTTTTGAAAAGGACAAAGCTCACAAAGTGCATGTGGTGCTATCCCATCTCCACTAGGACTTGCTTCTGTTCATCTAGAAATATGGAACTATGTGAACAAAAAGGTTTAGTTTAAATTAGGCCAGAATAGCTGAATTCCTTCCTTTATCTTTGAAGCCTATGCAGAAATTCAATTAACACAGGGGAAAAAAAATCATCCTGCATCAATCTGTCCAACCTCCACCTGCAGTTCATTGGCAAATCTGTGACACCTGCAGCAGAAAGCAACCCTTAAAGGGCAGGTCATGGAGAAACTGGGAAGTCCTTGGCCTTATTAGGATTGCAGAACTGGTTGTTTAGAAGGTCTGCCTTCTTTATTGCCCTGTGAACTCAGGAGGCCAATAGGGTAAGTGGAATATTCAGCTTCTTATAAACAAGTCAGTTTTCTTAGGCTCTGAAAGAACTGTATGGATGCACTGAGGAACCCTACAGCAAGAGTGGGAGGTGACTTGTGTTCCTGGGTCATGTGAAAGACCCAATTCAGTTGGAGGAGGTATATGATCCTGCTAATGAACTAGAGATTGCTTTCAGACTTCATGGTGGGAGGCACAGGATTTCAAAACCCTCAACTTTTTTTCAGAATTGTAGTTTGAGATGAGTTTCCTAACCATGGTAAGTGTGGCCTAGGAGGCTCTAGTGTCCACTTCTGCCTAATATAGTGAAGAGGTCTCTCACAGCTGAGGAAACTGTATCAGTTTTCAAAACCACAGGGCACTAAAATCAGAATACACATAGTACACTAGAAACCAGAGGTTTCCATGAATGGTTCCATGTGTTTCTGTTTTGCTTTTCTGCACATCCTACTGGAGAGATGTGTGCAGAAAAAAATGAAAACCAGACATGCTGTAGCCTGTTTTCACATCAGGAAGTACCTCCATCCTCTTAAGTTGAAGATCATGTGTAAGTAGTATCTTGGACTAGCATATATAATGATGAACACCTACTGATTAACTCTGAGGAGACATAGAAATGGTTCCAGGGTCAGCTAATGAGGTCTCAGTTTTCCTTTCTGAAGGCAGAGCTGAAAACATCAGCTAGGGATGGTCGAAAACATTCTGGCTTTAACTTCTTGCTGAGATACAGCAACAGACTTTTTGGGTACTGACTTTTTGCTGTGATAAAGACTGTAAATATCATGAACTGTAGATATTTGGTGTCATATCTATATAATTTGTTGTTTATATAGAGAGAAACATAACTAGAAAAAATTCAGTTAATTTTCTGCTCTTGTGGTTGGTTGCTACTTTATGGTCATCTTTGAAACAAAAATTTGTTAGCAAAAAATACTTTCAAAATCAAGCTGGGTTTTCTGTCATTGGCCAAGACCACTGCTTTGTCATCTTGGTTCCCAAATCCAGAGAATCCTCTTAAATAAGCTTCAAGGCCATTTTCTGTATTCCTTTTGCTCTGGTTTCTCAATTAAGGGGTCTGTGGTTGTAATGCTAGTGCTCTCACAGAGATCACTAGTTAAGGGAAATTGTTAGCAGAGAGAAAAATTGCCAAGTGACTTAGCTTTAACACATGGACTCAATGAAGTTTTTGGCAGCTGCTGGCTCCAATTTAACTTCCAGCCATCCTGTTCTTCAGAGGAAATCTTTAAGTTACATATACAACTCCTCTCCTGTAACACTCTTTACAAATTTTCTGCCTTCTATAACTAAAAATTTTTGTAGCCCAATGTTCCCACTTGCTGCATTTATAAAGCACAGTTCTTGTTGACTTTCATCATATGTGAGGAACAGAAAAACTGAAGAATATGTCCCAGAGTAAAAATAAAACTTTCCACCTTAAGCAAAATCGACTATGGGAAATAATCATATTTCTAAAGAACAATACTTAATGCATCACTTCATAAAAATTAAAAAGGTAAAGAATTCACTGCTTGCTTAATAGTTTACTTCAGTGTAAATTCACTTTCACTGTTTGCATTCTGCTAGATTTCCAAACTAAATTTGCCTGGTTTCAGCTTCTAGGTATTAATTCTTATGATCCTTTTCTATTCTGGATTGAAAAGCTCTTTACTAAAATCTTCATTAGTGCCTTCTGAGGAAGTGAGGAAAAACACTTCTCAGTCTTCATATTGATCCAACAAACAGATTGACCTTCTCAGCTATAAGAAATAATCTTCAGGTCTTGAATTGTTTTAATGCTTTACATAAATTATTAAAATTTTGTTCTTGTGTAATGTCCAATACCAAGGTAACAGAACCCTTCAATTTCTTTGTCACTACCTTGTTAAGATGCAGATGTTCTTTCTCTGCAGAAATACAAAGAACAGTTTCTGGTTACTTGATCACTGAGATATCCTAAATAGCTTTTGGTATCGGAGGGGGCTGCAAGGGTGGCATCTGTGACAAGACATCAGGAGCTGCCCCTGTTTTGGGCAGAGCCAGTTTCAGCTGGCTCCAAGATGGATGCACCAATGGCCAAAGCTGAGCCCATCAGCCACATTGGCAGTGCCACTGTGATAACATATTTGAAGCTGAATAAAATGTTTTCATGGTTAAAAATAAAACCACTGATGGCTAACCACTGCTGAGGACTGTGCTGAACTACAGTTTTTGCAGTGAGAAATTTTACTTTAAAATTCTGTTCTGATTTTGACTTTTGAATCAAACAAGTTTCAAAAACATGAACTGAATTGCCTTAGGAAAAGAAATAATTTAGTTCAGTTGAAATATGTCATTCAGTTTCTCTTTAATAACTTTAATATGAGTATTGCACATAGACAGTGGATATGCAAGACACTGACTAAGAAAGTGATGCACAAAAAAAGCACTGATTTTCACTTACAGGGAAAGTTTAGTAAGATAAGACTCTGCAAGTGAGAGTCTTTTTGAGTGGGGAAAAAATCTTGGAACTGAGCATAACAAGAACCAACAGGAAAGAGAGGCTAGCACATTAAATCTTGCAAATAGACAGTAAATTATTTAAAATTCTGGTGTAGATGGGTAGATAAAATAAAGCAAGATAAATACATTCAATAGTGCATATGATGAAACTAAACCAGCAAACTATAAGAAGTTACCTTCACTGAATGCCCATTGACACATTTTTTTCAGTCTCTTCAATTAGCTTATTAATGTATTTTGGTTTATTCCATTTTCACTGCCTTTAAGGATATGGAAAATATTATTTAATACTAAAATGGCACTTTTAAAGAAATGTTGTATTCTAGCATTTATAGTACAGCTCTATCTGTAGTTCTTCCATGACTTGAATTATAAAGCTTTCATGTCTAACAATTTCTAGCTGAATGCAGTAAGATCACAGGAAAAAACCCTAGTCATTAAAAATAAAGGGAAATTAGTCAGCATATTAATGTGTAAAGATGTTAAAAGACTCTTTAATGAATTACAGCATTGTAGTCTCTCTGGAACCACCCATTATCCTGTCCATAATAGAGTGTTTAGCCAACATATGGGACCTTAAATATAAAATTACATTTAAGGCCTGGCATATGAACATCAGCCAGTCAAAGCAGGTAATTAGCTACCAGGCAGCAAATCTGGGCTGTAATTTACTGTTGAAGATATGGATGGAAACTAGATAAATGAACTTTGGAACAAATAGAACAGACTTATAATTGCTGTTTATGACATAAAATCCTTACCTAGTCAAGTCAAACCTACAGTTCATAGCATACATTGCTATTGTGTTTATTTTCTTGGTTTACAACAATCTGGAGAGAAAAAGACAAAATAGTAATTCAATAGCCTGGTTAAGGTTAAAGTAACAATAGGGCCAAACTGTCTTTACTCAGTGTTTCACCCCTTAAGGATTATTTGAAATGCTTTATAAAACTTGCATTAAAAGTATGAAATCAGTAAATGCAGTTAATAAAGAAGTTACTAGTGCTGTGGTAGAAGTTAGAAGAAAGCAAGCAGAGGATGAAGAGGATTTAAATTCTAGTCTTCTATTGACTTGTCAGTAAATATGAACACAATGGTTTGCTGCTCTGTGTTTTGGGTTTTCCAACCTGTAAAATGGGGACAGTAATACCAGCTGGGATAGATTGAGACTGTCAAGCACATTCACATGACAGGGTAATTGCACCTCAAGGGATCCACAGATGGTTTCCACAGAGCTGACTCCAAAGGCAGTCCTGCAAAGAAAAGTAACATCAGTAACACCACTTGCAGACTAACATGGCCTTAAGCACAGTGTCAGCTGGTGATACCACTTGATCAATTGGTTCCTTCCTAGAAAGTCTTCACCACCATCTCCCAAAAGAGATTATGGGATTTCTAAATGGTCTAAAATTATTCTGAGCTCAGGCTATCTACAGGCAGATTGCAGAAAGCTTCTGAGATACAGATACATATGTCTTCCAGATGCAAAACTGAATAATTCATGAATTCCCTGCTTTTATTATTTGGCAAAAGTTCACAGTACTAGCCTCATGCAGAAGCAACATCTCAAGCCTTTACACACTGGTATCTTTTGCATGTTGAAACTCTCCAGGAAAAGACTGGCAGAGGAGAATCAGCCCTTCCAAGACACACCTGATCTGTTTGGCCCTGTAAAAACCAAAAACCTGAAAATGCTCCTTCTTTCCACTGCAATCATGAGCTATGCAGAAGACCTTAGGAGTCAAGAACTGAGAATGCTCTTCAAAAGCTCCTCAGATGTACCTGGTCATGCAAGCACTCCTTCTCCTTTCTGGGGTCAGAGATTTAAACTGAGCAGTTTCTTAGCTGAAAGTATGGAAAAGGCTCATATCCATGTTCAGACAGATGATGCCTTTAAGAGGCACATCTGGTGCTATTCAAAAGCCATGAGATTATAGGAGACATCCATAAGGGACAACCCTGAGGATAGCTGCAATCTTTCTGAGAGGGTATTGGAGGCTAACAGGATACTGAGGTATACCATGAGGTGCCTGTGGGTTAAGGTAATCAGGCCCCAAAGGCAGAAAAGCTGGAGCTGCCCATTCAACCCTGAAATCAGTTGGGGGGGGTAGGAGGGAAGGGGAAGAAACCACAACCTTCTAAGTACAGTAGTTCTTTCAGGTCACTGAAAACCTGCCAACTCGCAGATGAAGAATTTGGAAAGAGGTGAAAAAGGAGCCAAAAGGACTAGAAAAAAAAGGGAACAAAATTGAAGATGGCCAAGCTACAGAAGACTAGAATCTCCAAGATAAGAGATGTCCATCAAGGCAAATGAATGATGCATGAAAGAGGGAGGAGGAGGGGGTGGCAAGGACTGCAGCTTAAGACTAAGGGGGGCAGAAGGCAGTGGTGTCTTTGTTCTGTCTAGATTAAGTAACGTAACTACTGAATTTAAAAGGAAGTTGATAGTTTTCTTTCCCGGGCAAAAATGGATTTTCAATTAAAAGGTGTGATTAAAAAATGTTTGTATTTTCCTAAAGTCATTTACAGCTCTAGCTATTGTCGTTGCTGTCTTCCTGCCTGATACACAGGGAGTGATGGCATTTGTAGAAAATGGTTGGGTTTGAAACGAGGTGAAGCTTAGCTGACCACTCAGGTAGCAGTTTTAATGGTCAGCATTTGGTGAGAAATATACTGGGTTTCTATTTGGGTCTTACAGTTGGCTTTACAGATTCACGGAAGGAAAAAGAATTATTTTTTTTGATGAATTATTCTTACTCCTAGTTAACAAAAACGTCTTTACAGCTTTAAACCTGCCTTTGCTCGTTGCGGGAGGGCAGCAGATGGAGCTCTCGGCTCGCATTTGAGCTCCTGTGCCAAGTTACTTTGACTCCTTCCTTTCAGTTCGCCTGTGAAATACATACACTGCAGTATTTGTCCTTCGAAATTCAGACATAACTCGAAATAAGAAAAACAAAGAAGGTATTTTCCACGCTAAAATGCTATATTTCCCTTTGGGCTTTCATGCCATTTGTGTCTCTTACAAAACCACTGTTCCTCACGTCTAACAACTGTACAAGTCCAAGCAGAATCAGGCTCTGCATGAGACCACACTGTAAACATTTTAGCAAGTGCACTTCTAATAAAATGCACGGTTTTATTAGAAAGCTACTTAGTCCTTAATTAGTATGAAGGAACTTCATGTGTCTGTAATTATATTGTGCAATTGATTTCATGGCAAATTTCTCCAAAGATTTAACCTGTGTTGCTTTGTATTTTAAAATTGTAGGTTTATACTGGTTTTCAGTGCAGAGGATTTGAATTAGTATTTATCTGATATTTACCTACTGCTTAAAGTTAATGAAAATAAATCAGACACATGTTCAGTAACAAATAGCTGACAGAATAGGTGGCAACCTACTTTTATGTGCCAACTGACTCAACAGGAGTCCTGAATTTCAAGTGCAAAATACTTTATTCCCCAGCTCTGGGGGTATTGTCTGGCACATGGGGTTTGGAATGGGGAAAGCAGGGCAATATTCACCATGGTGTTTGCAGGTAGGAGAGGGCTGCAGAAGAGAAATGCATGAGTTGTGGGACAAGGTAAGAAATAAACACAAGGTAGTTTGACTGTGGTGCCTTTTAAGAAGGATGCTTTCTGGAAATGATTGTGAGGCATGCTTCAGGTTTCTGCTTACAATGGTATTTAGGGTTAGGGTTTTTTTTAACTTTTATTTGAAGATACATATACTGTTTTCAGGACCAAGGCTTAGAGCCCAAGATTTCCCTCTTTACAAGGGGAGCTCAGTTCCTGATATGCAGTGAGACTTCAAGCTATTGTGTAATAACACTGAACTGGTTTGTTTAATAAAAAGAGTGTAGTCCTGTTTCTCTGAATGTTATGTGGCTCTACAAAATTTTCAGAAGTACCTCAGCAGACCTCAGGTTAAAGCACCCTTGTAAATACATATTTGTTCTTGATTTTCTAAATACTAATTGTGGTTTTTGAGAAAAACAGTACTGTTATCTTTTCATTAAATTAATAATTTCACTAGTGCAATGATAAAAGCCATAGACACATCTTGTTGCATTCCTGTAGGAATTTACATTTTTACATCTAGTTGCAGAGTGTAAAATTAAGTGAATAAGTACAGGGGGAGCAAGCTACTGCTTCTCAAATCTCCTTTTTTACTCCATAGCAAATAGGCTGTGGTCCATCTGTTTCAATCCAAACACTGGTGCTCTCAAAAACAGGAGTACTGTGAGCAGTAGTGCTTTGGCAATTTCAGGAAAATGGGAAAAGTGACAGGTATCTGGGAGCAGGAAGCAGAAAGAAATCATATAACCAGCTTGATCATGTATATTTTATAGAATATACTGGGCAGTTCCCTTAGATTAGCTATTTTGGATGAAATTTAAGGAGAAACCCCAGACTCTCTATTCTGACCTCCTGGGCAATGATCTGCTTTAAAGAACTTGCAAAGAGCAGAACCTGGCAGAGAGGAAAAATCCAGCTGCCAGGAGCTGGCTGCAAAATGTTGCCAAGTTTTGCAGTGGGAAAAGGGTACAAAGAGAGCATGACTGGTAGGGAAATTGAGCTTTTCAGCCTAGAGAGAGAGTTATATGAATGCTGAGGCCAAACATAAAATTAAACTAGTTAATTCAGCCCAGAAAAGCCTACTTAAGTCCTAATACACTAGACCCCCTGAAAGGAGAGTTAATTTTGAAAGTACCTGCTGTGTAGGGTTTTTGAGGTTGCAAAGGGAAATTCAAGCAGCAAATGGGCATGAAACAGGATTAAGTATTTTCTCTTCACTGCCACCATGCTTGTGCTCTCCAGCTTAGTCTGCTTCTCCCTGTGGAATATTGGCTTCTGCACAACAGTTTGCTTCTATTAAAAGAACTAGACTAAAATCAACAGCTGAATATCACAGTAAAGTAATTCCACAATCCAATTATTTTCCACCTCTTTTTTTATGCCATGTGATATATCTGTGGTCTTCAGTTGTGCATGAAATGGAAAAGCATGAAGCAGAGAGAAAACTCCATAGAGTGATACGTACACATGATCTTTAGTGGAAGTGGATTTGAATTAGACTGGATTTTGAGTATACAAGTAATGAGAACTCTTCAGTAAGATTGGGGGGGAAGGTATAAAATTACCCTTCTCTTTCTGAACTATTCAGTATGTCAGAAAATTGTCATTAACAATGTACAGGTTTTGGCATACAAATGCAGGTGAAGAGAACTATGACAGTTTGAAAGACAGCATTATCAGGAGATACTTTAGGCTTGAAGCTTACTTGATTTACCCATTCTTTCAGACATATCACAGTGCAGGTTGTCTTATATTCACTGCAGTTGTTACAGCAGCTGCAGTAGCTTAAACTGTGCTGTAGTGTATGCTCCCATCCCAATTACACTGCATAGACTACATTTAACATCAGTTTTGACTGAAAACATACATTATCTGACCAAACATTTTGCTTTACAGCATTGTTTCTGTACAGCTTTGATGGAATAGACCCAAGTCCACACAAGTGGATCTGCAAACCAGTGAACATCATGGGCTTTCCCCATACAGGTGAGAAGATGATTTTCTAGTCTTGGGGGAAAACAGGAACAAACTGCTCTGCAGGACCTGGAGATGCAGTAGCATCTCAATGACACAAATAGCTGCAGCTGTTCAGAATTAATCAGCACAGACACTTTATCCTTTGCTACCATATTCTGCCTCAAACACAGGTCTAGAAAGTGATTAATTAGAGTCACAAAACCACAGATGATGAAGAGTACATCATGTGCCCTAAAGCCTGGCCTCTTTCAAGTCCTGGGGTATCCTGTGTGATTCCTAATTCAAAATAAATGCCTGCTCCACGTGACTAGTTGCATTTCCTGAAATACAGCAAGTAGAGGAATGACCTGCACAGTGCTCTGGCTTTTTCCTCCTCTCTCTAGTATAGAGGTTGCTGTTATATAGACTAGGTTTGTAGATTGTCCTATTATCCCATACTTTTTTATTCTTTCTTTTCTTTTTTTCTTTTCTCATTGGCCCTGAGGAATATTGCTCCTTTCAAACTCTGCTGCTAAATTGCCTTTTTTAATTTTGTTTTATTTTATTTTTGTTTGTTTGTTTTATGCCAAGTAAAAAAAGCATACATGGAATCCCTGCTAGTAAGAAACAATGCACAATCTCTGTTGCTCTTGGAATAGCTCTAGTCGATGTCAATAGCATTTGTCAGTGAGATGAAAATCCCTTTTCAGAGCCCACCCCACTCTGTTGTATCATAGAAGGGGAAAAAGCTGTACCTCTTCATAGCTTCCTGTTTCCACTGCAGCTGCAAGAGCTTTACCAGTAGCCTGCTTTAACACAGGGATATGTACTTTAAGGACTTATTCAAGTTGAGCACCTTGTTAGGTTGATTGATTCCCATTTTCGTCTTTTACTTTTTACCACCTTACTCTGTCCTTTCTGAAAAGAAAATGATTAGGTATCCAGTGTAAGTCACCTCACAGGACCTCAGGGAGTAGTGTTTGTTGTTGACAACCATGCATGATTCCCATTTAGTGTTAGATGGACTAATGGCTGACATACACACAGATTTTAAGGCCTTTCCTTCAGGCAGTGTTAGTTATCCACACCATAGCCAGCTTTGGCTCCCAATGGCAAGTGCCACTGGCTGGCAGGGGTCAAGTCTTCTGGCAGGCTCCATCACTGGACCCACCAGTGCTCTGAGCCCCAAGAACTGTGCTATACTGAAACATACACATAGCCACCTCCTTCATGAGTTCCAGGCCTGCATTCCTTCTCAGAATTAATTTAATTCTTGGGGGGAGACGGGGGNCCACAGAAGAGGTACTGGTAATGCAGCAAATATCTCCAAAGGTCCCTAGTGAGATCAACAGACAGAAGTTCAGTTCCACGTGCTTCATCTGCAGTCAGTTCTGAATGCAAACAAGCTGTGATGCTGGTGTGGATTCCTACTTATGTCCAGTATCTTAGTTAGGCATGTGTTTAAGTGGAACAGAATGGCAAAGATCACCATCTTCCAATTCAGACTAAGCCTGAGCATTTTCTAAGGTGCCATGTCCTTTTGGTCTACGTTCTAATACTTACTTGGCTTCCGATAGTGCCTTAGATTTCTATTTCCAAAGAAGCTAAGGCTTTTGCAGGCTTTATTTTCGCTTCCCAATAAGTAATACACTAGTAATGCAGAAAGGATAAAATCTCAGGGTCATAAGCCATGCTAGATCTGTGCAGAGCTGACACTGTTCAGAGTTGTGTGCATGGAACAAGGGCAATAAACAAGGCTCTCAATGTTTGACTTCTAAATGTTTCTATTGGGTTTTCATGGATAGGCTTAATAATCTTATCTGTGCCCTTAACAGAGTATTCAACAAATGAAAAATGTATCCTGTAACCCACTCTACTGAATAGCATGTCCTGACAGCTAGGAACTCCTACTCCAGCCCTTCCCCTGAAATGAACCAATTTTGCCAATGTCATTTTTCAGCAACTGAAGACTTTTCACCTCATTTTTATCTCAGTGACAGCCCTTCTCCAGTAACCACCATTTACACTGACAACAATTTCCTTCCGCCACATGCTCCACTTGTCAACAGCAGCCACTTGGTTAATGTAAAAGTAGTTTCTGGGAGTTTTGCTCACAGTCTCACTCAAGTGTAACTGTATAAGATTATATGTATCTTCCTCCAAAATCCTCATCATCTTCTTTTGTGTTCCTTTAGCCAGTTCAGGATCCAGAAATTAAAGCTGCATTTCCCCTTCAAAATATATTTATTGTCATGAATGTACCTGTTTTGGGACAGTACAGAAGCAGTAATCCTCATTTCTGTGTTTCTTATTGTTTTGTCATTTTCGTTTAAACACACCTAAACCAAGCACTCAGTCCTATTTAACACCTTTCTGTCTCTTAATCCAGCTCTAAACCAGCCCTATGGAGTGGAGCTTCAGTGTAGGCATTGGGAAAGGATAAAGGGAAGTAGCATGGAAAGATACAGATCTTCAGGTGAAGGGTGGTGGGTCAGTGGGAACCTCTGCGAAAATTTACTGGGATGAAGGTTGTCCAACTGACCATTGATGCCATAGCTATCATCAGGGACACACACCTTATACCCTGCTGATCAGTCATCCTGGCCTTCATCCATTTTATCCCTTGTATGCCAAGGAGACATTTCATTTCAGATGACTACTGAAAGCCAGTGACAATGAAAGACAAGCCCTAGAGGTAGGCTCTACAAGAAGATAGCGTAACCATGCACAGGTGTGATGTTTTCTTTGTAGTATCCTTCCAGAAAGACTCTACAGGGGTCTGTACCAGCTGAAGGATCAGGCCTGGGAAAGAAGACTTTGTATTGCTTTGTTGTTTTCTAAATGGCCCTCTCATTGCCTAACCAGAGAGATGGACTCTGGTAGCAAATTCGAGATAGTAGAAAGTTTTATTGAGGCTACTAGAGTGCTTAGCAGCAGCAAGGAAGTCTGTTATAAACTGATTGATGAGGAAGCTTCAGATGAACTGCCTGCCTCACTGATGCAAGGAATCCCGTCACTACACATTGAACAGGTTCCTGAAAGGATTCACACCTCTATTACTGCTCTTAGCCCTATCACCTCTCAGAGTGTAAGTTGAGATATTTAAATGAACAGTTATACATGGCTGCTTTATGAGGAAAGAGCTTTCTTTATCCCAGATACAATGTAAATGTGTCTTGCAACTTTTTTGATCAGTGCTTGTTCCCTCTGGTGCATAATGCTGCTAAACTCACAAGAAAGTTTACTAACTGATCAGAAAAGAACAAGTTGTCTTAGACCGTGACACAGCTGGCAATGTCACTGGACATAACACTGAGCCTTAAAAGAGGCCTTACAACATACCAGAGTAATGGAATAAATAAATGAAAGATGACTTTTAAATCATACAAAATTAATAACAAGCTAATATTTTTGTTTCTGTAACACTAAAGCCCCTGTTCTGAAGCAAATATACGTGACGGGCTGCAAAGGACTGTTGATATTGTATATAAGGTAGTATACACAGGGAGGATTACCTTGAAAAGACCTCAGAAGGTCACAGAGGCCAGCATTCACAAAATTCTATACTTCAGGATTAATGTTTTCCATACACCAGTTTTAGCTCATTGTGTACATGCATTAAGATACAATTATTAGCTAAATTTTAAAAGTCTTTTTTTTTCCCATGCAATCTAGTTTTAGTTGGTGACAGACCATTTGAATGGACTCTTCAGCCTGGTTCTTCTGGTTGAGGTCCTAGCCATAGTTTCAATGTGGTGTTCAGAGCCTGTTCAGTTCAGTGTTGTTAGTTTCCTATTGGAATTTCCTCTAGTGCTTGCTCTAGAGGAGCAATCTGTGGGTTCAGTTTCCACAGGAATTGAGCATTGCATGAGTTCTTTTTGGTATCTAATCAGCAGAGCTCACAGCACCCAGTCTGAATTGAAGTAGTCTTCAAATTATTTTTTGTTAGAGTTAGGCATCTGCAAAGAGGAGTCACAAAACTAGCTTAAAAATATCCAGTGAAAAATGGCAAGAATATATCAAACACGTTTCTCTTTGGGACCTACATAGCTTACTGTCATGCTCCCTTCACTCAGCACTCAAAGCTCCAGGTCCTTCTCTCTCTTTGCAAGACAGAATCCAACTCTCCTATCACAGACTTTCAAGTTTTAGACATTTTTGGAGTCATCCCTCCCAAAGAAAGGGCATAAGGCCTTAAATGAACCATTAAGAAAGAGAGGTGGGGAATTTAGAAGGCCTTCAAAGTTAAGGAGCCTATCTGTGCCTAGTTTGGTAACTTGGACAGGTGGATGGGATTTCCATTTGGAGCCCTTCAAAGACATGTCCCAGAATCCACTGTCTATGCAAGGAACGAAGCCATTTATTATTGAAGAGCATTTTGATAAGGTCCCTGAAATGTGTGCAGGCTGGTCCACCCCTAGGATCACACCTGACTATTTACTGGGGAAAGATGTGAAGTGGAGCAACTCAAAGGAGTGAGAGTACCTCTTCCACATTTCACACATCTTTGTGAAACACAAATTCAGGTTGCTTTAGAGAAGGAGCTTCAACCTCAGTCTCCATAGCCTTCTACCTGAGTGCTTTTAACTGCCACTTAACACTATTCCACTCTGAAAGTTCTACTGGACTGAGCCTCCAAAATAAGGCCAGCAACATACAGGCATATTTTGTGATTCTCTGCAGAGCTGGAAGATGAAAGGGCTGGAAGATAGTCGTAGGATCTGGACATAATTGCATGTCTGTCTGTGTCTAGGGACAAAATTTAGGCACATAAGACATGAAATGATGGAATAGGAAAAAGTATTATAGCTGCATTTAGGCAGTTCCAGGACAGTGCATCAACTCGGGGTGGGGACGTCAGTGCTAAATTTAGGCATCTAAAATAGCAGTTGCCCATTACATCTTATCTATATATCTATATCCCTTCATAAGTCCTTCTGTGTTACACATGTTTTCAAAAGGGACAGTATCTCCAACAACTCCCACCAAGGAAGGACACAAACCATGTAAAAACCTTTGCAAGTATGCATGGTTTTACTCATATTTTTAGCAAATATTTTGTGTTTATGAAAGACTGCCATTTAATTAGCAAAATGAATCTCAGGAAGTGGACTCAGGAGAGTAAAATCATCTTTATATTGTTTAATTTAAATGGTTGAACTGAGGCAGTAGGGAATTCAGAAGTGCTAGAGGGGAAGGTGCAGGCTGATAATACCATATGCTTCGTGGTACTCCAAAGGGGGAAAAAAAACAAAAAGGACAAAAAGAAGTGGGAGTAATTTTTATAAGACCTTAGGGTCTTTTTTCATTAACAAGGGCATAGAAAGAGGCATAGGAAAGGACCTGAAGATTTGTTTCCAATGGATGGCACACAAAGCTCATTACTCTTTATAGAAACATTATTTTTTTGCTTCATACAGTTTGTTTAGTACTTTCCAATTTCTGTCATGTCTGAAGAACTTCATAAATCTTCCCTTTTCTGTAATTCAGCCATGTAGCTGAGTGTTAACTTATTTAAGCCTCACATAAAATTTGTGTGGTTCTACCAAATAAGGTCAGAATTTTATCAACAAACCCAGTGTTACACCCTCAATATTGTACTTCTGGAACAAACTTATATAAGGTCACTAAATAATGTTAAGCTGTTGAAAGAAGTTGTAAATATCTAATGATACCTAAAAAGATAATAAACAAAATGTGTATGCTTGTACACATACTTTATTTTTGTTATTCTTGCAAAACTCTGATGTCTTTTTGCTAGTACTGTGTTTTATTGTGTTTTAAGGTATTCTTGCTTAGGACAAAATAGAATTAACATAATCAAAATATTTATTGGTAAAAGAATATCCACAGCAAATATCAACAACATTTTTACTTACCTTTTAAAATACTTACTGGAGCTGCACATAGTAAACTAACTAGGTATCATCACTGCTGCAACAAGCATTTTGACAGTCCTGTGTCATTCTGACTATAAAAAACAATACTAACAATATAAACATCCCCTTAGCAATGCTCTTTCAGAAATGGATTAAATAGTCAATCAAGTTCAATGGTTTTCTGTGGTATGCAATAGTATAAGGCATATCTGCCAAAATTCATTCCTACATATTC
Source organism: Galbula dea (assembly GCA_013399015.1). Classification (NCBI taxonomy): domain Eukaryota; kingdom Metazoa; phylum Chordata; class Aves; order Piciformes; family Galbulidae; genus Galbula; species Galbula dea. The sequence goes on from VWZX01001666.1 coordinate 730,261, forward strand.
AAAAGCATGTTATTACTTCCCTGTTAGGTCTTGAGGACAGACTAGTGGTCAGCTGGTTTTATCTAGTCCATCTTTCTATTTATATTATATTAATATCTAAAATTCCCATCACTGTTCGTTTTTATCATCTGATATTCTGGAACAAAAGTAATCAGAATCCTTTTGAGACTCATTATTTTTAAAGTTTTCATGTTGATTTTTGTTAGGCAAGAATGGTTTGAGTAAATTCAGGACTACATCTTTGCCTGGTTGAAACAAGAGCTTTCAATTGACTAAAACAGCCTTGATATCACAATACTGCAACTTAATCATATAGATAAGGAGGAACAAGTCCTCAGTTTGCTTTATTATCAGCAGAGATCACTAGTTACTAACACTCCTGTGACTAAGGTGGCTGTTAGCACAGAGACTGATTCAATTTCTCACCCTCCTTTGTTTCATCAGCCCTGCCAGCTTTCTTCTGAGAGTTTGGCCCTGTACCTCCAAGGCCTTTCCTTTGCTAGGAAACTGAGCAGGGCACAGGTTTGAGCACTGTCTTGCAGTTGTGCATGCTGCTTAACTCATTAACATCTTCCCCAGCATGGTTTTGGTCCATGCAAACCAGCAGTCTCCCTGCCAGTACTATGGCATGGGCAGATAGATAACCTAAATATATAGGTAGGTAGCTATTTATCAAGCACAGGCTTGGTACCAGTTCCAGTAGCAAGTCTGAGCAGGGCTGCCCTATTTTACCTGTAAAGATGTTTATCTTTATGGATGAAAATGATATGCTCAGGTAAGACTCACACAAAGCAGTCAAGGAAACCTCTCAGTCAATGTTCCTTTCTAAAAGGGCTCCACTACTGAAATACAGGGATCGGGTTGTAGAGACATCCCATCTGTAAACAGGTTTCTGTGCAGACACTTTGACAGAGGTTGCCTTCAAAGTTTTAAACACTGAGTCTGTCATGTTAATATCATGTATACTTTGGGATATGTATCAAAACCAGGCTTCAGTAGGGCAGCCTTACATGCAAAAAAAAAAAATAAAATCAAATTCCATCTTTTCTTTGCCCACAGATGTGTTCACTCCTCCTTCCCTCTCACCCAGCCTCCTTTTCCTCACTCACAAGAGGTAGCACCCATCTGTCCTTATGCCACACTGGTAACTGATAAATGCTTTTGCATTGCCAAAGCTGAGTACTGTGTATGTGACTGTGCTGGAAATGCCCATTCCTCAGTACAGTCTGGCAGCTGAGAGGGGTGTTAGGGTGCTAGGTGCAGCAGTTTGCAGGCTGTTTTGACCTGAATGTATTAAATGTACTATCACAATTTTATGCTTGATCTTCAGGTCAAAGAGTTAAGTTCCATCATAAGTCCTTATAATCAAATATGTGCTCCTGCAGCACTGAGCCACTGGGGCACTGGAAACCCTGAAACCACCAGCTCAGTACTCCAGGAATATGCCATGACACAGAATACCTGTAAAGCAATCACCTTTGTGTCTTTTCCTCACATCAAATGTGATTGTCCACCAAATTCTAACAATTAAACATAAATAATTTTGTCAAGCATATTTTTTCTGAATACAAGACTGCTGCAGAGAGGTACAGTAAATAATTCCTTGTCCCTGAATTGGCTTACATTTACACTTCAAAACTGTGAGGAATAAATCTGACAGGGCTATTTGATCTTTGCATGAAAATGGACTTCAAAGCTGAATGTGTATTTCTGTTCATTTTACAGCTACAGATTTCCAGCAGAAAATTATTATGCCTCTGATTACTGATGCCTATTGTAGTAGCAGTTTCATCTAATGCTCTTTTAGAATATAATCATTGTCTTTTGTTGACCAATACAACAGTATGGAGAGCTTTGCACTACATGTGTAAGTGGTTAGTATAATTGAAAAACAGACTAAATCTACTGGATTTTTGTAATGCAGTAAAACATGAATAGGAGAATAAAAACGTCCTCAATATCTGGATGTGTATTGTCACTTTGAAGCTACTCCAAGCTACCACCACCACAGGATCAGAGGAGAAGCTAACACTCACTACTCTAAATAATTATTGGATTCGTTTTTCTCATTATTTCTCATTCATTCTGTTTTAAGTACCACCCCACTTGATGTTATAATTAGTTCTCTGAAAAACCTGTAGCAGAATAAATGATTCTGCCTTTGCAGTATCAGAGATATGACAACTATGTGTGATAGGCAGAAGAAGTAGTTTAGTCATCAAAATTTGCAGTAGGGAGCCAAGTTTAATTTTAATATTAGTAAGAAAAGCATGCATATAAGAACCATCACTTCCTACTTACAAGAAGCAGCATAAACTGGACACATACAATCTCTAGTTATGTTAGTATGTGACTCAGTACACTGAATCTTTTGAAGCCACAAGTTGATGACCCTTTTAGATTATTTGTTAGATAACACCAGAGGCATGTACCCATCTCAAACATGTAGATGAAAGTGCATCATCAACATGTAGAAGAAGAAGAGTGACATTTGCTGGGACTGTGTAATAGAAAAGAAGCTTAAGGAATTTCCCTGTATTCCTCTATAAACATTTTTTAATTTATTCAAGATATTTTTTAACAGGAGTGCTCTAAACCTCCATAAGGTAAAGACTTCTGTTTTGTCTTTCATCTTTCCTGGCTTTCTCTCCACCTCCTCTTCAGTCTTTTGACTTCTACACTCTCTGTGGTCCTGACTTTGCACATTACTCATCCCATGGGCAAATACCAGGTGCTTCCCCTTCCTGCAGCACATAGTGAAAATGTAGTTTTAACAAAGTCTAAAAGACTTTTTACAAGCCTTCACATACCAAAAGCAGCACTCAGCCAGTGCTCAGCCAGCAGCAGACATTGCCCATAGAGCAATTATTACATTTATGAGATTTCCATGACTGATGGTAGATAAAAGCCTCCAAGAATGGCTGTCCCTTCTTTAAATTTTAGTTGCAAAAAGGATTATATGTATTGGACAGAAAGAGGGCTCATAATATTGGTTCTCAAACCCTGATCCAGGAAGACACCCTGTGTTGAATGCAGCTCACACAGAGACAGAACCAGAGTGTCCAGTGTATTCAGTAGTTTCAGTGGCCATGCTCCAATATTTAGTAAGACTGAAAGAAATGTTGAGTTCTTACACCCATCTGCTGGTATAATAATTAAAGGATCATGCTATTAGTGATAAGATGACACAGTAGCATGGCATGACCTCTAGATTTCCTCCTCTCTTGATGCCCATTCATGTCTGCAAAATGAGTTTGTAACCAACTATTTCCTTTCCAAGATCTGTGCGTTCCTGGAAAATACTGCAAAATAAGGAAGTCATTCAAAGTGCTAGAGAATATGGGCCAGATTACTCATGGCTGAATAAAACTGGGGTGCCACTTTTATTTCAGCTTTTTCATTTGTCCTGCTAAAGTTTTTCCAGTGGCAAGAATTCAGGTGTTCATTATCCTTCTGTGCTGTTCTAGCAAATAAAAACATTAAATAACTTTTTTTATTGAACAGACTTTTAATGACTCAGAGAGTATAAAGTTAATATTAGTATTCATGTCACATTCAATTATCTCCCTACCATGTCCCCCCATTTGCTTCTCCATGTGTTGGTTCATCACACAATGCTAATTAGGTCACTTCAAATGGACCATAATTGACAATGGCATTTTTGCAGGTTTATACTTTCACACAGAAGATCTGAGAATAAATTAATGACCAGCAATTTTGACAATTACGGTCAATTAAATTTGTCAACATCACAATTGACAAAATTAATCTATATTTATTATTGAAACCTTGACATTAATAATACATTCTTGGCAAGCAACCAGATCTAGGTGACAAACATGCAATACTGCATCAAAGTGATTCACTACCAGTTGATATGTGCTTAAGTATCAGTATTTTTTATATTCAATACCCTACCAATAGACAACTAACAAAAATTGTTACTGAAGTTCACATATATCAGTGGGAAAAAATACGTATTAATAACCACACTATTGTCTGGGTGTTAATGAACACATAGCAAATTCCACCATTGGGTTTTCAGTGTTTTAACTGAAGCATGCTCCATCTAAAACTTTATTTAATGTAACAAAGATCTCTGCAGCATGCCTTTTCTCATTCCTATACTGGCTGGAAATTCTTATAGGCAAACTGCAAGACACCTTGGCAATTTGCTGAAAATGCTTGACTTTAATCTTATGCTATCGGGTCCATACACCAGAACTACAGATCTTATTCACTCTTCTGTGCAAGCTAGGTGCATTGGTAGTAATCCTCCCATCAGACTGAATCTACCTTATAGTCATTGTAAAAAAATAATGATTTTAAAAACCTCACAATAATAAATGTAGAATTAATTAAATGCAAAATTAATAAAATCAGAATTAAAATGTCAGAAGAACAAAGATAACTGTAGAAAATAAGTTAAAGAGCCATGCAGTCAACAGAGTTCCTGATATATGTATGAATGGAGTCAACAGTGTTTGTGATATATGTGTGAGAGAATCAAACACGTTAGAAAAGGATTCCTTCCCAAGAAGCTTCAGAGAGCAGATTGTACCAAACCAAAACTGGGTGAGTCTGGCAGCAGTTTTCCACTGCTGGATCTGGAAATAAAATAAAAAGTCAATTAACTGAACTTCAATTCAGGAAAAAAAAGAAAACTGCAGTTTGAAATCCTGATTATTGTTCCTACCTTTTGCTTGACTACATTTTGCCCTAGGGATATACACAGGTCAAATAGTTGCATTAATGCAATTCAGACAGGCTTTTTGAAATTAATCCCCCACACTTTGCAACACCCAGGGAGACTTCTGTCTTCTGTGGTCATTTGGAAGTCATTAGTCAAGCTAAACAGCCATGAAAAGCATTGATGGGACAGGATAGTAAAGCGGACACAAAAAAATCCTTGTTATCCAGGATACTTTAACTGCATGTTTAACATGGAGCTAGTGTTATATCAACTGTAAAGCAAGATGGCTTGACAGACATTGATATAGTTGGAACTGTATTATCATAGTCAAATGCAAATTAAGGATAATAGCTGGCAAATCTGAGAATAGACTTCATTAGCTTTCCAGGCATGTGCTTGCATGTGAACAGCATATTCCCATATTCATTTTGACCTCAAGTAGATAGACTGGTTAAAAGAAATTAACAATTCATCATAATTTTGAGTTTCCTGGTTGGACTATGGGGCCCAAGTCACTGTTTCCACAAATTATATCTGCCAGGAAAGTCAATTCAACTTTAGATGGAAATGAGAGTAAAAAGTGATACATGTCCTGTATACTTGCATTTTTCAGAATACATGACAATACCTGGTAACATGATGTCTGAACAAAACCTAATATTTCTAATGCTTTGTAGGAATTATTTTTATCTTTATCTAAACCATTGGACTAGGTGGAGAATGCTGACATGTCCCAGGGACAAAAATTTAAGTCTTTAAGTTTTTATCTGTAGTATTTGCATTACTAGAGTGCTTAAGAAGTTAAAAAAGAAACAGTGCTCTTGCTGAAGTAGTCTTACACCTTGGAAGCAAGCTTATATAAAAGCAAGTTCAAAGTCACTTTAAAAATACACAGCCAAAATGAACTTTGCAGGAGAAAGCAAAAGGACACAACTTAAAATACAATGTAGGCAAAGATCTATGCACGGAAATGCCAGATTTTTAGAAGAGTTCCACCTGCAGAATCCTATATTTGATTTGCAACATAAAGCAAAATTCTAACAGTCTGTTTCCTTCAGTCAGGTATTTCCTCTTGTCTGTTCTGATTATATCAGAGCAAACAGAGCAGGGAATCCTTCTGCCTATGATCTGCGTCACTGTGTCTGGCAAAGCAATGGTGAAAACAGCATGATGTCAGCTTATTCCACAAAGAAAATGCATGGTGAGCACAATAATTACAAAGCAAGAAAAGAATAATATGAAGAATTATTTAATCACTGACAATAAATGTGTCCCCCACAAGGGACTACACCACAAAAATAAAACAAATATTCTTATATCTATGAAGATTGTAAATCTTGCATTTCTTCAAAGAATTACTTTCTACTTAAGTGAGGAAGGAACCATAAAATGGCCCCATGAAGTGTAGATTACCTTCAGAGTAAGGGAGGTTCATCTGAGACTCCAGAAACGCTTCATTTGACTCTTCTCACATATAATTCTATGCATTCCCTGACTGTAACCTGGTCTTTGTCACTTTCCTTAAGCCCAACCATGAGGCTCCTCGAAAGAACCACCCCTACCTATCTTGCTATTTAAGAACATGTATTATTTAATTTTTTAATCAGAGAGTGGAGATGAAGAAACTCACTGATCACATCATAAAAACTGTAATTTCTGTCCTCGGGGATGAAGAGGAAGCTTTGAAGTTGTCACAATTACACAAAACGCTCTTTGGTACCTCTGCAAAGCTGCACAAAGGATGAGATTGAATATGCTTTCATAGAGATGTTTCTTCTGATAGAAATGAGCACTTTGTAGATGGTGTCAATTAGATATAAATACAGCCTCTTGAGTCACACAACCATGTAGGAGAAAATTACAGATAACTGAGACTTCCAGGGAAACATCTACATCCAATATTTTTATGGAACAGTTGATACACTGCAGTCATCGTTTCTACAGTAATTTTCTTTTGCTTTTAAGAGCTGCAGAAGGCACATGGCAATTTTCTATCACTCTCTCTTGGTTGGGATGAACAGGAATCCCCTCAGCAGACTCACACACTTTAAACTTCCCCCACTAGCTGAACATTTTTTTTTTTTGGTGGCTTTGTAATGCTCCTATTGGGTTAGAAGCAAGAAACAAGAAACAGACACAACTAGCAAGAAGCTTGATGAGAGGCAACCACACACCACCAGGCCACAGAGCCCAAGGGTGACTCCAGCTTCCATCTTTGCAGACTGTATTTTCTAGCCCCAGCTCTGGATCTGTGTGAGCAGGAAGAAAAATTTCCTCTGTGATACCTAATGAGTCACTTGCATGGTTAAATTATGGTTTTGGAAGAACCATGTCAATGGGACGTACCTGCAAAAGAGCTGCTTTCCCCAAGCATCCCTCTCATTCCTTTTGCTTGGCACACAAAGCATAACGTCATAAACTAGTGGGAAAATAATAGTTTCTCTTTCCTTGGAAAACATAAATATACACTCTATAAATTTTATTTTATTTTTAAATAGACATGTCTTGTTCATTATGTTACTAGGTCTCAGACTTAGGATTTGTATTATGAAATTATAGCCACAACAAATGTGTGGTTTAATTGTAGCTCGTATCTTCTATTTACAAACAACTGTGACTGATTACTCTGAAGTGCAATGCATGGCAGATCATTTCAGGGAAAAAAGAAATAGAATCCACAAAAATATAAAAAGGCAACAGAAATTGAGTATGCATATAGCTATTTATTCAAACTCACTGCAAAATCATTCATATCATTTAAAAGCATTCAGAAATGAGGTCAGCTTCTGGCTCACGTGGTTCTGACTTTACTGAACACTGCTCTGTGATCAGCTCCGTATGTGTCATCCTTCTGCTGTGTAATTTTGTTTAAAGATATCATTAAAGATATCTAAAGATATCATTAAAGTGACATGTCTGCAGCCCAGAATAAACCACTGAGCACTTTGCAGTTTGAAAAAAAAAAAAAAAAACAGTCACAAATTTGTTAACAATTAAAAATACACAAAACAGAATTGGTTTTGAAGAAACTCTTCTCGTCTTCCAGTTTGGGGTCAGCTTCTGCACGTGTAGTTAGGGATCTTAAATGCTGTGACAAACAGCTGCAAAATCTGATATCAAATCTGTTCACTACATCCCAATGGCCTAGCCAAGTGTGAGTTGTTTCATCATGTAAGCTAATATTCATTAGTATTTTATCTTTATTAGCACTCATCATTACCAGCTCATCAAGTCTTATCTCACCACAATGTTATTCTTGCAGAGGAGATATCCAAGGGCCCCTGTTTTAAACAATGCCAGATACACTGAAATATCCTACGTCTTCTCTGCTTCCATGGGTGATACAACAAACTAGAACAGCTACATTAGGAAATGTTTTATGTTTTGTCTTTATGTGTACCTATCAGCAGAGGTAAGGTAATATAAATATTTGACCACTGCAATTCAGCTAAATGTTCAAAGAATTGGGAGAACTAAACTGCAGCTGCCTTACTTTGATTTGGACAACTCTCATGTATCTGAAGCTAGGTAAAGCAATCTCACTTTATATTAGGTGGTTCCTATAAGGACCAGTAGCAAATACATAAATTTACAAAATAGAAAAAAATTATGCCTTTATTTGAAGCTTCCAGAGTAACGTACTACAGAATCACAGAATGTTAGGAGTTGGAAGGGACCTCGAAAGATCAGATGATAAAGTAAAATTCTACTACAACATATGGGTAAATGTGAAGAAAAGGCAGAGACTAATGTATGGGAACCTGACACTAACATACCAGTGTCAAAATCTTATTTGTAAAATAAGAAATGTTACACAGGCATTTATCATACTTGTTGAAACAGCAAGTACCAGGTCACGCAGTACTGCTGTTCTGTGTAAAGGGAATTTCAGTCCCATGTTGTGGATATACTCAGAACTTATGCCAAAAAGGGGGCACTTCTGAGATGACAGTGTTTACTGAATTACCAAGTTATTTAGGGCAGTAAAGGAGATCAGTGACTCTTCAGATATTGTGATATTGACATAAGTTTCACAGCAGGTCTTGTCCTGCAGAGATTCCTTCAGTCACTTCACCCTTACTCCATCCATTGTATAGCTCAAGTTTATTCGTATTCAATGCCTACTTCTGGGAGCCTATATTTCTTTTTTTGTAGGTGTTATGAGGAGGCTTCCTAAGGAATTTTAACAAAATAGAGCACGGAGTTGAAGATTTTATTATCCATAAATAAACAGACTCCAAAGTTATGAAGCCCCCTCTACTGACAAAGTAGGAAAAAAAGGTGATTTTTACGTATGGAATCATTTTCTGTGAATCTTAAGATGAAACAAATGTGAAAAACGGAATCTTGTTTTGATTTTTGCATGTGCATTAAGTGTTCAGGTGTGCAGCCAAAAGATAAATTAATATGTGTTTGTGGCTGGTTGATTGACTCAGGTAGAAATACAGGAATTGTAATGAAGCAACAAACTGACAAATCTGGTTGGTTTGAAAACTGAAGTAATTAATCTACACATTAAGTATCATTATCCATATTTTGCTCTTGCTAGCTGGTCTCCCAGGAAAACAGCAATGCTCTATGTTGAAGATAAGTAGTTATTTATGTGTAAACAGCCAGACAGTAATAACTAAGAGACAAATTTACCTATTTGACATTTCACTAAGTATTTCTTAGAATATTTCTGTCTATGATTCAGTGTATAAGAAACACTAAATAACCTTTGCAAATGTTTTCAACATCTTTGTACATGTTCTAAATTTCTATGAGATTTTCAATTGAAAATTATTAGAATTTTTTAGTAATGTCAACAACAGACCTGCAAACATGTATCTCTATTTTCTACAAACTCTACTATTTAGGTTATGTGAATGTTATTTTAAATATTCTCTCTCATTTTTATTTCATACACTTGACTTTTCTTTTATTGTAATGGTCTCTTTTCAGCCAACAGCAATCATATTCTTTTTTTCTGTGTGGATTTAAAATGTCAGGTAGCATTTTCTGTAAGACATTTTCATAACCTCTTAGTTAAAAGAACATTTGCAGTAATTATTAGAAAAAACATACATATTTCACTACTATGTCTAATTTCCTGACCTTCTGAGTGTCCAGACAAGTGTTATTTATGCATTTATAATTGGTAATGCATGTTTTAACAATAATAGTATATAAAAACAACATATGATGCTTTAATTATAAGTTTGTATGTATTGACCTTATACATTTTGCTATAATTATTTATGTCTGAAATGTGGATATACTTAATGTACAACACTTTTATTTCATTTCCTATTTAGGGTAATTCAACAAAAACTTTTCCATTTCACTCTGATGTAAATTCATTGGGGTAAGAAGGAAGCTTGTAATGAATTGTTCATTGAAAACAGTGAAAGAGGGTTTAAACTGTAATGTTCCTCTTCCATAGAAATAGAATATTTTTAAAAGAATACTCTGAAATTAATGGAAAAATCACAAACCTACTGTATTCACATATGCTAGAAGATCTTATTTTATCACTTACCCTCAGACACTTTGCAATGGCAAGCTGGGCCAGCCAAAGGAGTTAACCAAAAAAAAAACCAAAACAGAGAACATCTTCACTTTTAAAGCAATCATATAATTGAAATTATTATCTTTACTTTTAGTTCAACAAAGTTTCAGAAATATTTATTAAAAAGGCAATGTAATGAGAATTTTTTTGAAATGCACTGATAGAAAAACAAGCATTTAATGCCTGAAGAGTATATATTCTGGTAGCACTGTATCTCTGACTTTGAGAAAATAACTGTAAGTAGATAAAAATGAATTATTATGCATCAAACTAACCACTAAATAAATATATGCACACTCCTGTGCATTAAAGGTAGTTTCAGTTGCTGTTTTAAGTAACTACAACAGCTTAGATTTTTAAATACCTTCAAAAGTCTAATGTATCTTAAATTGCTTCAGTCAAATATTTTTTAAAAGATACTTTCACGTAGTAATAAAATACATGGTCATTAATTTTCCTCAGTCATGCTAAATATGTGACTCAATTTCTCACCAAAATTGCACTTTTTTAATGTCAGTTAAGCAATATTTATAATTAAAACACAACAATGTACTCTCAAGGATAATGAAATACTGCTAATAAAAATCTCTAGAGATTTTTAAATACTTACAAAATGTGAATAATACTGCTAATTCATGTAGCTACAGCATGGAATTCTAAACATGTCTAGCATTTGTATGAACAGCCTTTATTAAAAAATACTTTGATCTTTTATTCAGATATGGACACCAATTAATGATCCAATATGATTAAATTTCTAAATGTCTAAAGTGACACAATTGTCATAATAGGAGAGTAACACAATGTTGCATAGGAAATTCTATGTATTTTTTCCAGAAATTAAATTACATCTAACCTGAGAGATAAATAAACATGCCAGCAAATATTTCAGAAAGTAAAATATTATATTTTAAATTAAATATCTCTAGTTCCATAACAAAAACCAAATATTTGGAAATTTAAATAATTCAAAACAGTTTAAATTTGAAAACCTTGCTTATTATTACCCAGTTTATTTTCTATTGTCATAACCAAAAAATGTTCCTTACCTCCTTAATTAAACATGTCATCTTAGTAAACAACAAAACACAGTACCCAAACTAGTATGTTGCAAAGGAAGAAACTGTTGTATTAATTTAGCTTGTACTGAGTCCTTATCTTTAGCTTACCTCAGAAATGGGTTCTTCACCATACCTTCTTCTTGGATGTCTTTGCAGCACATTTCTGCTCTGCCAAGATGATATATACATATGCCTTGGCTTTCATGTATCATTCATAGGGAAGTACATTATGTTAAAGACCCTCAATGCCACAGTGTAAGAAAATTGTGGATGGTAGTGAGAATATCATGTTTTTTAAGAGCTTCATAAAGCAGAAGTTATTAAGTAAGCACTGTCTTGAACCCAAACTCAGCTAAATAAAGATGAAAGCTTGTCAAAAAGTTGAAATGATACTCTAAGAAATTGACAAAATTAATACATTATTATGTCATGAATAGTTTAACCACAAAATTAGATGGGCAGATATGCTGTTGTTTTCTCTTTAATCAAATTTAAAAGTCTCTCTATTGTAGGCACAGATGTGTAATCATATTTCCATAAATAATTATTTAAATTATTACCTAATCATTCAGCTACTGTTAATACTGAAAATATATTCATTGCACTAGTGTGTAAAAATAAATAAATGCTGCCACAGGTAATTATTAGTGGCTTAGTTGTCAGTTAGTCAAATCAACTAAAAGACCAATTACCCTGATGATACACAGGTTGAAAGGCTGGTTAAAGTAGAGTTCATTGTTGACATTAGGTTGTGTTTGGCAAGTTCAGATTCTACAACAGCTGGGTTTTATGCCTGTGAATTATAATAATGAGGGTATTTTGCATTTGAATTCACATACAGTCACTTGTTCTCAATTTTAACTTCTTAACCTTGCTTAAACCCTTAAAACATACAGAGCACACTTTCCATAATGCATATGCTGTGTTATACATTCTCACTAGAAAAAGGAAGGTTTAAATAAAGACTCAGATAACAGCACAAAACATTCCCTGCAAACTTCTTTTTCTTCTGTACATGTCTGTGGAGAGCTGAGTAGATCATGTAAGTTGTTCTGCCTCCAAAAGATGGTGAATGGCTCTTGAAACTTCTGCATACAGCATGCAATCATACCCACCTCAAGCAAGATGTTTCCCCTCAGAAACATCAACTCTGAGATGATTTTTCAGATGAGTGTGAGCAGTCTGGAAGGACGTATCAGTCAGATGAATCCCCTGCTATGATCTGCTGCTCTTGCTTCACTTTCAGGGAACAATGACCATGGCATTAACTACTTTCAAAGACCCATGATACCTCACTTCTTTACTTCTGTTTAAAAAAAATATTTTGAAACACATCATAAATCTGTGGAAGTAAATTAGAGGAGGATGGCAGAGTTTCTACATATCTCCCCAGCCACTCTGAAGGATATTTTTAATTTGCCCATGTGAAATTACACACTAAGAAACACAAAACCTCAGTACCCTAAGAAATCTCAGTCTTTACTCTTCACTGTTCAAAACTTTTAACTCTAGCAAATAACTCCACTTACCTTCTTCAGTCACATAATTTCAGTACTACATATTGCTGTAGATATACTAGACCAGCTGCTAAAATATTGAGAGAAAAGACATGTAGGTGTTTTGAACCAAATTCAATTATTAGGCACTGTAATGCTGTGATCTTAGGGTACTACCTCAAAAATTGTGTCTCTCCTTACATACAAATAACCTTATCAATTGGTTCCTATTTGTGAATTTTATTCCTGTTCCAAAATCTAGGGTATATAAATTATATTGTTGCTAACTGGTAAGAATAAAAATAAACCAAATTCTTTTTAATACAGCAAGATTCTGCATCTACCAAACAAGAAATAATGACTGGGTGAATTCCACAAATATTTTAAAGAGTTAAAATATCACAGAACCAAATGGAAAAATAATTAAAGCAACTCATGCATTTGTAAGTAAATAAGGCAGAGACATTTTGTCTCCTGTTTAGATGCCATGTATGTCAATAAAGAATGAAAAGTTTTAAAAGAGGCATCTTGTAGTACATAGTAATTGGCAAAATTATCTATTTCTTTATTGCTAACTGCAAGCACTCATGTTTGCCTCGTCTATTACTGAGCTCCTTTATTATATATGAAGAGCATCATTATTTAGCTGCATTATTAGCTAATTTTAGTAAATTAAATTAGTTGAAGCACCTGTAACACATATGTTACTGTATTTGGCTTATAGTCTCTTATTGTTTGTTTTCTTGAGACTGAAAATTATTTCATCAAAATGTGAGCAGACTGTAACAGAAATATCAAATTGTCTTAATTTATAATGAGACATCATTGATAATGATGGAGCAATGTATGATGTGATTTGACTTAGAATACAAGCTTAGATTAACTAGTATTTGCACTTAGAAATAGTAGAGATTTTATCTGGTTTAAATTATTCCGTTAGTATTTACATGAATCAGATGGTAAAAGTAGAAGACAATGTTGAGGTGTGTTTCCACCTTGGAGGAAGATTTAGATTATTGTTTCAAATTGCTTCACTGTATTGATAACAAAAGGATTACTATTAAATCTTGTCTTTTATTTCTCAATTCATCTTCAGAAACTGTTTGGGATGCAATTTACTTAAAGGGGAAAGAAAGTCAAACCATGACACCTTAATTAATAGCCGAGTATTGGTTTGCATTGTATCACTCTTAAATGTAAAATGCCAACATTCTACATCACTTCCAATAAAAAAAAAGAAATTCAAGGTATATCTCTTTATAGCAATCCTTATTGCAAGTATCCTTTATGAGATGAAATTGTATAAAATATCATTTTATTTTTAAATAAACAGGTAAGGTCTATTAACTAACATGAAAGGGAAAATATATTTTTTAAAAATTCCACAGCCACTTGATCTGGGATTAGCAGATCTTAGGCAATACTATATTTCCTTGGACTGCAGACCCTCAGGAGGGTTAAACAAATACTCTTTCTGCTGTTCCAGGATACAGTCTCTCCCGGGAAAAAAAATTACCAAGCCTTTTTTCTCTTAACATTCTATACCAAAAAAAATAATTGGCAAATAAGAAGAATTTAAATTCTAAGAAATGAATAGTAATGAACTGGTAACTAAAATATTGCTTAAAGGTTCAAATACACAAAGATCGTAATCATAGTACTGTTCTGTTAAGCTACATATACTTCATCGAAGCCAGTGGAAAGGAAAACATACCATATCCCCACCATACCGCAGGCATTTTCATATAACCTAGTGCAAATTCAAAGCTTTCTCCCACTGTGTCCAATAAAAGAGCCACAACTATTTTTAAATACATCAGGAGTCCATGACCCCATAAGTAGTAACTTCCCTTTCTTGATGGAGTGCGCATCTCACTTTTGTAAGTGTCAACGGTTTCTGGCTGGCTGGCTAGAGACCACAGCGCACTCTGCTTTCCTCCCAAAAAGGCCATGTCATTCTTATACAACTTAATCAGTGGCTACATACAGGAAAGCAACACTGCAGCCTTTCTGATCATTTTAATGAGGACCCCTGGCTATTCAGTCATTGAAATATAATTGACTTGCTCTTCTCTTATTTTCATAATAGACACTCCAACCTAGACCACATTTATTTTGCTATAAGAAATGTCAAGAAAGATTGGAAGTTTTCTGAGCGTCCCCATTAAAACTGAAAACATGCCACCCTGTCTTTTGCATTAGCTGCGATCATTCTGTATAGAACTCATTATGCAGATAGAAGATGCAAATGTTTCATCTATCTCACATCTAACCAAACTGCAAGTGCCAAGAAAATAAGCACAAGAAAAATAATTTTCTCTTTCTCTGTATGTGTGTGGGCCTGTGGTGTTTGCCTTGTGTCACAGTGCCAATACGCATGTGTGAGTGTGCACGTATGTGCTCCCAGAGAACATACATGCAACTCAAAGTCCTGATATTTTATTTCAGGTAAAATCAAAATGTTGTTAGGTTCATCGCAGCCAAGGAAGAGCATTTTTTTCAGCTGAAACAGCTCTGCATAGTAATAACTATTACTTTAAAATCAAATGAATAGCAGAAACCATTCAAATGTGAAGATATGGTTGTGCACAGGAATGCAGTCAGTGGGGTTTTTTAACTAGAATAACAAGCATTTGCATGTCAAACGCCTTAGTTTGAATAAGTCCTAGTCACTTACTATGACCACCCAGTTCACTAAATATCAGGTAAAAGGCTGAGTCGCCTGCATGCTAAGTTCTGCTCATATCTGGCTAGACTATGACACTCATTTCCTGGCTGAACAGAACATTATATGGGATATCTAGCATGAAAAGCCATTCATCGTCAACTCAGCTGTGCAATTTGCAGTGCAAAACAGAAGATACCTCTTTCTGTCAATTATTAACACATACAGCATCATACTGATCCCAACAGTAAATGCTATCCCTATTACATCATCACCTTTTCCTATTTTAAGGACATGACTACACAGGTGTCATTTCTTAGCATGTTACTAATCACTCAGAATAAGACCCTCACATATCTCATGATTTTCCATTCAGCCATCTACATTCCAAAAAACCTTTGTATTTTGAACTAATCATGACATAGGCTTAACAATGGAAGGATCAGAAATATAATTGCCACAAGATCTGATATTTTTAATGTGCATTTGAATAAGGAAAGTAGATTGATTTTTCCAAGACTTAGACAATTCTGTTCTGATGTATAATGTAGTATTACAAGGGAGACAGAAAAATCATATTTTACCTTGAAGCAACTCCATACTGAAATAATAAAAAGGGGTGGCAATGCAGATATTTTAAGTCAATATTTAATGTCATACATTATAATTTTTCTTCACAAGAGTCCTGACAATTTCCTTACCCATTTTTAGCATAAAGACATGAAAAGTATCATTCTTTCTGACATATTTACAGTTTATCTTTGACGTCTTTACATACAGGGCTTCAGAAGGAATGTTTCTGGGTCTCATTTTAACAGGGTGCTGTGCACCAACCAACCCCAGCCCCAGAGCAACAGGGCTGGGTCTGTCCCATCTGCCCCACGCTGTCTTCTCCCACAACTCAAAGATGTTGCTACAGAGCACCTTCAGGAAAAAAGACTTCTAAGCATCATGCAAGCTATCTGTTTGCATGTACAGCCTGTCACCAAGCCATGGCCCCCACGCCCTCGCACAGATTACTCTGGGCCTGGCAGAAATAATCAGTGTACAAGAGGGAAGGGAAGGAGCCCTAGGCTTCCTCTGAATCAACATCAGTGCACACTTTCATGCTACTTCAGCAACATATGTGTGTACCTCACCGAGTACTTTATGCATAACAGCAGCACTTGGACTCTAACGAATAAAGGTTTCAGTAATATAAGTGGGTACATGTACAGTTTTAATAGACAAGGATACTGTTTTATAATTGAAATGTCTAAAACTGGAACTACTGAAGTGACTTTTTTTACTTTATTTGCTGGAGCTGCTTTAAAGATTTTACATCCAAACCCTCTAGATAATGAGATTTCCACAAATTTTTTCTTTTTATGGAAATCATAAAATAAACCTTTTTTTCAGTCTAATCATAAGAATTTCATCTTTAAACTGGAATTGTAATTAAATAGCTAAATAAATATTTGTTTCTAGCCCAGCTTCCTGTTCAATAAGCACTTTTTTTTTTTTCCCAAAAAACGTCTATGAAAACAAAAAGACTTCCTTATGCATGTTAATATTGTTAGTGACTGTTTTGGTTCTACCATTGCTGAAGTGGAAAGTACTTTTTTCAGTTACTCTGCATATATTTTTCATGAAAAATTAGGACAGTATAAAATATTATACTGAACAAAAAAGCAGGTTTTATAATGTCTTTTCCCTACAAACATTTCAGTGCAACATCCTTGAAGAGTTCAAAAAGCATGTAGATGTAGTGCTCATTGACCTGGTTTAGTGAGCATGGTAGTGTTGGGTGGACCATTGGACATGGTTGATCATCTCAGGAGTCTTTTCCAACCAAAAAGATTCTATAGTTCTGTGATTTCACTGTGGTGTTTACCCTGGTCAGTGATGACCTGCTGCCACCCACAACAGCTGTGTATCTTAGTCAGATATTTTTGTTTATTGGAAAAATAATGGTTCTGATCAATTGCATGTAAATCCTGAATACTTTGGACACCTCAAGGGAAAAGTGGGCCACTGGGGAAAAGAAGGAGATTTTTAGCCACTTTCCTGTTAAGCCACACTGGACCAAAAGAGTAAGAATACAACCGTCAGCAAGAAGTCTCTGGTCCTCTCAAGCAAACTATCAGAAGAGAGAAACTGTATTGCTGCTAGAGTACAGATAAGGATTCTTAAAGCCTAGGCAAATTCTGCTGAGTACCAAAAAGAGAGAATAGATTCTATTATGCATCAAATGTCTTCTGAGAATCAAGTCCTACCACCTACCTGACACTATATTTAACAAGAAGCCAGTAAAGGCCTTAGGGAACTATAGATGTTTAAAAATGAGCATGGAGGCTGGAACAGGAAGGTCACATAATCAGGGTATGGTGATATATTTTGCCTTCTTCCTCCATTCTGTGTTACCAATGGGAAAAGTAAGACCTATTAAATTTGCCTGCCCAGGCTTCCATATTTACCTGCAATTAAGTGGAATTGTTGGTCTTATGCAATGTATTACTGTCATTATCTTTTTATCACTTACAATGTGTTCAGCAATTGGAAATACTTGCAATTTTTAAACTTATATATGCATACACAGATATGTGTGGGCATGCATCAAATACCACTGTAGTTATGATACAGTATATTAAATATCATATACAAATTACAGCCTTATTCTTTTTCACTTGTGTGTGGAAAGTATGTATTTTGATAAAAGGAGCCATCAACAAAATACCACCCAAAAAGGCTATTTTTGAGGAATTTCCAGTCAATCAAGAAACTTGCATTAGTGGAAAATTTAACAAAAACTCTATCTCTGGATTTTCAGGCATTTTTTTGTGTCTTTGCTTATCCTGTCTAATATTTCAGAGCTACACTCTGTCCTGAATGATGTTTTTTGCTTTTTTTCCTCATTTGAACAGGGGAAGCCTAGGGCAGTGGATGTCACTGGGAGTCAAGGTGCCTCACAGACAGGCATGCTTGCCTTCAGCAAGTCTACAGATTTGGTCCTCAGGAACTCTTGGTATCTCCAAGAAGTGGCAACTAAATAAGCATTCTGAGTATCCACATTTCAGATATAAATGCCTAAACCCTTCTGCAATCTTTAATCTTGCTACATAAGATTGCTGATTAATTACAATGCAATGATCCAAGCAGCTCACCCTGAAGTCTTTGTGCAATCAATAGCACTTTAAGAAAGAGATTAATCTGATCTCACACAGATATCTAAAGCAAGACTATATAAATCACGCCTAAAATTGCTTATCTGTCTCTACCACCCCTGAATAGCATAGAATGCTTAGCTGGGATTTGGAGACCTACGTTGCAAGCATCTATACATTTGCATAGATGAATCCTATTGCCAGTTGCTTTTCTTCACTGGGAAATTACTGCATGCCTCATCCTAATGAGGAAGGGGTGATCATAAATCCATCACTGGTCCCGAGATACTGGGATCCCTTACCTTGGTGATGTGTCATATAAATCTCTTCCAAAGTGTGAAAACAACTCTGATGGTCTATCCTTAAGTATGGCTATGTTCAGATACAAATGAAAGTTTCTTCAAGTTGGTTAAAGCTGTAAAACTTGTGACGCAAACAGAAGTTCACAGTGGGAGTAAAGGGCTCATCATCAGCAGTTTAATTTTTGGCTGTCTACTTGAAACCCCATCTGGGATTCAGTTGTGACCCCAGTACTCACGCCAAGTAAGGTCTTGTGTTACCATTTATTGTTGGGAAGGCATTGTTTGAAGGTGGCTCTTTTCATCCAAAGTTCTTGAAAACATAGACAAGCAAAAGGAAACAAAGAAGTAGAAACAACTGTCCTGGTGTCCTTAGCTAAAGGTATTGTTCCAAGCCTGTCAGTAGGCGAGTGTCTTTCTACTACATTGAGGTCCAAGACACATACCAATATGGCTTGTTATTTCAAGTGTAATCAAGTTGACATCTATCTACACTGATTACACTTCAAAAGAGGAGAGGGAAATTCGGGAGGTGGGAGAGAGGTTCTCTGCTCTCTGGTGGCTTCAGATGTAACCTCCACAGGGTAGCATGGGCCTCTGGGCACAGCCCTGAGAGATGGGTGGTGCACGAGGAATTATCCTGGAGGCCTTATGCCTCAGAGATGCTCTTCCCTATTCCTGCTTGTTCCTCAGGGCAGTAATTTGTTGCTGGTCTATACCAGCAGCAAATTATAGCAACCCCTATGCCAATTCAACTTGCATCTAGGAACTGGAAGGGGTGGGGGAGTGAGGGACAGAGGGCTCTGGCCTTTGCCTGACCATCTGCCTGGTGAAGTACTGGTACAGTTTAGTCAGTTTTCCGCCTACTCTCCAGTGCATGATGCAGAGGGAGCCACAGCAACTCTGAAGCTTCATAGTTCTGACTGCGATGTCAATCAAACACAACTCAGTCTGCCCTTTTTCTTCTGACTTGTGCAATTCACAACCATACAAGAATTTCCAAGAACACAATGGCTAGACCCTGCTCCACTGAAGACCTTTTTGCACTGGAAAGACTTGTGTACAGCTCAGTTCTAAGCCCTTCACAGGGCCAGTCAGAGAAGAAATGCTGACTACATTTCTGTAGCATCCCAAGTGCCAAATAACGCCCCACTTCACGCCTCCAACAGCTTTGCTAGATTGCTCTGCAAATGACAAGATTCTACTCTCACAGGTTGCACCAAGGGAGCCTGATAAATTTCTAGCAAACCTTTACAAAGATTGATTTTATTCTCCTTTTTTGTGTGGTAGTTTATCCAGGCCCTCATTTTCAGCTTCTTGCATGATAGTGCAAGGAGTTTATACTGCTGTTTAGTTATCACACAGGTTTAAAATCATTGTTACAAACACAACTCTGTCCTCATTGCCAACAGCATTAAAAAAAGTTCATCTTGTGAGGAGTGAGAGTGCTAAGAGTTTTTGTTTTACTGGTCTTGTATCTAAGGCAAAAGACAGAGTTAGGAAATCAGGCTCTTTTAATATGTTACAAGGGTACCCTACAACCTTCAACATATCTCCTCCAAAGATGGCTAGCCCTTCCCCTGCCTGCCTAAGTTTGCCAGTGGTGTTAGAAGATGGAGTGACAAATGTTGACTCACACACCACAGCTCCATTGCTAAAGTAAACTACTTAGAAACAACTTCTCACAAGAAAAGAAAAGAAAAGAAGAGAAAAGAAAAGAAAAGAAAAGAAAAGAAAAGAAAAGAAAAGAAAAGAAAAGAAAAGAAAAGAAAAGAAAAGAAAAGAAAAGAAAAGAAAAGAAAAGAAAAGAAAAGAAAAGAAAAGAAAAGAAAAGAAAAGAAAAGAAGACAGGCTTTCAAGCAGTGGCAGTGGAAAGTTGGGGATTTTCCCCTCCTTTCTATATACCTACCTCAACCCATTTGCAAACTGTAGTGTCGGCTCCACAGTGCCTCAGGGGTGGGAGACCAGAGGTGCTGCAAACCAGGACTGATGTGCCTGACAGAGCTGCACAGCAAAGTCTGAGTGATGGCCTGAGCCATGCCCGGCAGTAGCCAAAATTGTGAGTCGTTTTTCTTTCCTGGAGCACTGCATTCGACTACAATTACAAATGTGGCATGTGCAGCAGCCAGTCAGCTGCCACTTGATTCTATATATATTCTTACATTAAGTTTTTGAAAGCCATGTAAGAAAAAGGGTTTGCATGCACAGAAATATGCTGCAGCTTGGTGACTTACAGAAAGCTTTGGGGGCCAAAGCCAGGGTGGTACACTGGGAGATGCTGCTTGGCATACACCTGAGAGCTTTCACTTAAAAGAAACATTCAAATCTGGGATGTCTCTGACTAGATAAGTGCTGTAGCTTGTCCCACTGCAGATGATATTTGTTTAATATATTATTGTATCCCAAATTAATATACCATCTGGGAAAGAGGTCATTCAGCTATTTTACTTGTTTCTGTAGCAAACAGTAAAATTAATGGCATCTCTTTATAGCTGTATTTTGCTCTGAAGATGTTCAAATGTAGGAAAAGGCATGTCTCCTCAAAAAATAAAGGGCCAAGGGAGACAAACCTTGGAACCTACCTAACAATTAAAATAGCTGAAAAATCCTAATAGCTTTTTTAAAGTATTTTCTATGTCGCTAAAGCAGTAGAGTAGAATTCAGTTAAAGATTCTTGGATTTTTCTGAAAAGGAGTCATAGAAGAGCCATACTCTCTCATGGCAGCTTAGGAACTGGGAGCTTTTGACTCCACATTCTCTATTACTGTGTAAAAACATGCAGCAGTCATTCTCAGCCCCTGTTTTATTCTCTGTTAATATGTTCATGTTCATGGACAAATAAGCATCCTGAAATTCTGACTAACTCATGGTCTAACAGTTCATTTTCCCAAGTGCCCATGAAACATTCGTTCTAAAAGATAAGAGCCTGCATTCGCTATCTGCAAACTTAGATCTTTAGATTTACAATTCTAAATCTTTTTTTTTTTGCCAGTAAGAAATAGTGTTCTTCAGAACTGGTGACCTTTGTAGCTTAGACACTTGTAAGAACTAAGAAAATCCTTTCTGCTTTAAAAAAAAATAAATACATAAAATCAACATTTTATCTCCTTCTTCACACACACACAACCACACAGGGAGAAAATCAGCAGCTCTGTTAAGAATGGATTGGTAACTGGCTTCCCAAGATCTTAGATGTATTTTCACTGAGAGCTCTAGGCAACAAAAAAATATTTTTTCTTTTTTCCACTTTAATTACAATACTTGTTAGATACAAATGATCAGGGAAGCAGTGTATGAAAATTCACATTAAAAAAAGAAACACAAAAAAACACCAAACAAAAAAAACCCAAAGAGAACTAAGAACAATTTTGCACCCTCTTTGCTCTTTGGGAAAGCAAAGCAAATCAGGTCTACAAGTCCTTGTGCTGCACTTCATCCTGATATAATCTGTAACATCTAGGAAATTAAAGCTAAACAATGAAGCTCATAATGAAAACATTGTCAGTGACAACATTAACATAACACAGAGAGAGCCTCAGTCCTGTCTACCAACAGCTAATGTCCACCCCCCATATGAAGGATGCTCAAGGAAGAAAAAAAAAAGCCAGGTTTCAAGCTGCTAATCAGTGTTGATAGAAGAGCAGTGTGCAGCAGCAGAAGAAAAAGATGAAATTAAAGTGAATATTGCACTAATGAGCATGTTCTTCCTGATGAAAGATTTTAATGTAAATCCCTTTCTCTCTTTCATATGCTTATCAAAAATATCTTTATTTGGTAAACTTAACAGCAGAATTATATGGGTAGATGTCAATGGACATGTATGCAGGTCTGCAGCTAAAAAAGGATTGAGGTGTTTTGGCTCAAATCCTGCATTCCTAACTTCAAAACACCTGACCCTGGAAGCAAATTCCAAACCCAGTTCTAGGTTTATAGTCTCCTAGATGATACCAAGGCCTAGTTAGCCTGTGTCTGTATTAGGAAGTATTGCAGCCCAGCAGGAGACAGTTTGTAATGGAGAAGAGTTGGTTCTGGGAACCCAGTCACCACAGAATATTCATTTTGTGGGTTTACATCACAGCATCGCAGTCTGGCCCATGGACCAAATATTCCAGAAGAGAACTATGCCATGTGTCCCCTTGGAACATTGCTTCATTTTTTGCAAAAGAAAGCAGACTGAGCACTCTGAGAGTACTTTGTGGTGCTATGAATGGGTCTGAATGGGAGGTTCAGTTCAAGAACCCAGTCCTGATCCAGAAGAAAATGTTAATGCACATGCTCTTTGCTGCCTTAAACCAAGCCATTCAAAGAGGCTGCACCACAAGCAGATAACTGCTAGGACAAGATGAAAATATCAAACTGTGTTAAATCTATCCACCTTTGGAGATTGTGTCTTATTCACAAACAGGTTAATGTTTCTCATTCAATTTACAGGCAATTGGGGCAATAAAGGCACATAAATAGTTTTGCTTTGCTAATAATTGAGAACTGGCATCCCAATCCCTGTTTGGCTCCATGGACCAGTTTTCAGACCTCTTAAACTCTTAGTATCAGATAGCATCTAACCCATTGCAGTTTTATCCATATTAGAATGTATTGATGCAAATGGGTGAAACTTCAGACTCCAAACCACAGAGAGAATATAGTAATGAAACAGCAGCTGTTATTTTCTGGTTTATCTTATTAACTTTGAACAAGAAATATTAAGCTCCTTTTTCTACTCTATTTTTTACTTGTATGACCAATATTCCATAAAAGAACAATTTTAAATATCCTGTAACCATTTTTACTGTAAAAGTATTTTGTTTACAAATCATTCAGTAATAAAGAACAATCTTCAACCATGGTAAAAATAGCAATTAATTGACTCTCATTTTGAGTCCTATGGTAGCCTATGGATGAAATCATGTGTTTGTGCTATTAAAAATAATGAATAATGCACAAAGGAATTCGTGCAATTACATGTCTAGTGTCCTGTACAAAGAACCAGTGAAAACACAAGATCCTTGTGTTAGAAGAGCTACCTAAAATGCCATCTGCATTTACCAAATGCTGGGGAAAATATGGTTGCAGTCAGAAATGCCAAAATGAAACATATTTATCTGAATTAGCTCTGATGTGTGGTTGCAAAAGTGAAGCAAAACAGACATTGCTTGTTGGAAACAGATGTATTTTGAAGCAAAAAGTGGCCCCGTGTGTCCACATCTGGAGAATGAAATCAAGATGGAAGCACTATGCAGGGTTGCAGTTCCACCCTGACATGCAGTGAAGCCAACTGAAGGCTTCTTTTCCCCTCTCAGCCTTCTTCAAGTTCTGGCTACATATTCCAGCCTACCCAGCTTGAGCCAGAAAAGACAGCTGATCTGGATGAAAACTTATTTTCCCCACATGCATGCAGAGGTTAGTCTGCAGTTATTCAGTAATTTTTTTACATAATCTAAATCACCTTTCACCAAACACTTATTTCAGTATAAGCTTCTAACATCACCTGTCCTTCCTAGATCTAACCATGGAACCCTGCATCTACTAATCTGAGAGTCTGGCAATTTGGTAACTTGAAGTTGACCTTGAGCTGTAAATTTTGGATGATCAGTGACAGACCAAAGTCTCCAGAGAAGAAAACTCCACAGCCACTCTGGAGAGTCTTTTCCAGTGCTTTGACACCCACAAAGAAATTTTTCCTTATACTTAGGTGGAATTTCCAGTGTTCTGGTTTGTGCCCATTGACCCTTGTCCTATCACTGGGCATCACTGGAAAGAGACTGGTCCCAGCGTCTTGATGTCCACCCTTTAGATATTGATAAACATTGATAACATCCCTTTCAGTCTTTTCTTCTCTAGACTAAACAGCCCCAGGTCTTTCAGCATTTGCTTGTAAGAGAGATGCTTCAGTCCCCTCATCATCTCTGTAGCCTTCTGTTGGACTTTCTCCATTCAAGTAATGCAATTTAAGGTAATTTTGTACCACAGTCTTAATTTTTAATTGTTAATTTTTAATTGTTTCACAAATTCGCAGCACTGTACTTGCAAAAAAAGAAATCAAGCCCATGCTTTAATCAAATGCAACACATGAAAATGTGATAGATTTCACTGAAAGTTACAATAAGAGTAATCAAAGTTTCCTTTTATGAAAGATTGTTATGTAAGGGTGGGAGAACTGAGCTAATATTACATGATTAATACTCATAGCTTCTAACAGGTAGAATCAGTGTGAGGCAAAGAAAAGCACTCATAAAACCAGTGAAAACTATGTAGCTTAGGATTGCAAAGGCCCCTGAGAGTCAAAAGCAAATTGTGACAGTACCTAGAGAAGGTTTAGTCCAAAAACTTTAACATGTGGCCAGTTATTCCACAATGTCTATGAGGAAGAAGGCTGAAAAACAAGGTGACAAAAGTCACAACTGTCTCCTGTCTACAGACTGCCCTGCAAGCCTCAAACATGCACACCTGCAGGTAACCAGAAGAGTTACTTCCAACAAAATATTTACTTTGCCATGTGGCTGAAATAGCTCTGTTGATCAAGCTGCATTGCATGCTACACTGCCTCTCCCAAAGGGAGAAGAGCTTGCTGCTGCTTGCCCCTGGCACATGAAAAAGCAGCTATAGCTCTGCAACAAAGCACAATTGCTTCAATAAACAAGCATTAATCATGCACATTATGCACAACATAATACATGTGAGCTTGTCAGCAGGCAAACAGCTCCATCTCTGAATAGGATCCCTTTCCAAATTAGGAGGACCAAATTACAAAATCTGACAGCTGTTTGCTGACCTACCTTAAACAATTTGGTAGTCAGTCCAGTTCCTCGTAGGCAGGTGTCTGCTTCTCAGAAAACATCAGCACCATTTGCATTAGTGACAGGCTGGCTAGCAGTCTCAGCAGGCAAGCCAGGGCAGGGCTGGCTGTGCAAAGGGCTTTTTTCCACTGACCCCAGGGCTGATTCCCCCAGGCAGGGACGACAGACTGGAGATGCTTGGGATGGCAGTTAGCCCCCACCTAGAGGCTAAAAGAAAGGTGTGAATCTCCAGTCATCTCAGTCTAGCCCACAAATAGTCTGTTCCAATGAAAGCAACAGAAAGAGCAAGAATTATGTTGGTTAATAAAATAAAAATCTCTAAGCACTGATCTGATGGATATTTAGAAAGAAAATCAAGGATGTCACAGCTCTGTTTAGTAGGAACCTTGCTTTTATCTGGCTAGAAATCCTGTCCTGAATTCAGCAGTAATGGGCTTGATTCTCCATAGCTTATTGGTTTCCAATATCTTCAAGCAAAGCAAGTAAGAAATAAATATGACAGGCTTTAAAAGTTTGCTTTTCACTCTCTGCTTCAGGTTTTCATTACATTGTAATGACTTGCACTACTCCAGGTTATTAGTTTCACTGCTTTATACCTTTTCTGCATACAAGAAAATTCATTAAGAATGAGTCTATGCATTTGGCAGAAGCCAGCTACTACCTATCTCAGGTATAGTTGGTTCAGAAACAGAACCAAGATATCCCAAGTGTTAGCACCAATGTAAAAACTCAGTCATATTTCTATACCAAACTTTGAAATCACCCAATTCACCAGTCAGTCTGAAAGGACTTGTATCAAGCATCTCTTTTTCTGTAGTGAATTTCAGAAGTTTCACTTTTCCTTCCAGCTCAGGACAGAGCAGACAAAAGAAAGTCAACTGCTATATGTGGAGTAGATTCTCCAATCTTGATCTTTTCACTGCCTGAAAAAAGCATCAGGACCACTGATGCTCCAAAATGGTACCATGTCCTGAGATTCAGTAACTAAGGAAGCAGCTCTGCAGGCATTAATATAAAATTCAAGTTACTTGTTTGAATGCTGCCACATGGGGTTAGCTGGTGTCACCACCACTTTCACTTGTCCCAGAAACTCTGAATTTGAATGTCTGGAGCTTTTGTTACTGATGCATCTGTAAATAATTAGCTTTTCATTGTTGAACTCTGTGTCTGCCATGCAGCTGTGCCAGAGAAGCTCTTAAAATAAACAGCAGTGGACCAAATTGTCTCCTTATTCCAAGCTCACCCCAGAACACCAGTGTTGTAACTCAGAGCACGGCATGGCCTCAGGAGCCAAATTCACCTCTGGGTGAATCTCTGCTGTTCAGTTTTAGGAGTCATGCTTTTATTAATCAGCCTCACACAGAGAGAAGCTACTCTGCCAGGAGCAATGATGGTAGCTGGTAACCTCTTTATCAAGCCTTGGGGTTGCCATGTGACTTACCAAGAAGGGAAGACAAGGGGGAATGAGGTGATAAGCCACACATCTTGCAGTCACTTGGCAACAGCATTGTTCTGAGATTCTCTTCTAAGATCCCACCTGTGTATCCCACTGCAATGCTTTTTTCACTTTCAGTCCTCTGGATACTCATGGTGATACACGAATAAGTCCCTTCTCCATAAGTTCATACCTCATTAAGTTTGAGAGAACATACCCCAGCACCTGTGAAAGAACACTTGCCTCTCCCATAGCACCCCCTCTGAAATTACTTTATGCTCTCCACCTGTTTCCAATACTTTCCAACTTCCAACTCCTCCAGTTATCCTCCTGATATCACTTCTCAATCCCATTCTTATGCCATTCTTCCTTCATCTGTCTTGGTATTGTTCCTCAGTTACTCTCCAATTTCCCATAATACCAATACACACCTATGACACCAACACTTCACCTCTTTTCCTCCTACACAGAGCCACCCTCTTTCTTCCCTCTCTAATTTCAGCTCCCTCTAGTATGAAATCATGCTTCCAAATGAGTTGGATTATACTGGCTTCTTAACAAAAGAAAACTAAAAAGGGAGATCAACCTCCTTGAGCTTTCTGAGACTAGGTTCTTACTTCCTTCTTGGCAAATGTCAGAGCATAAACCATTGAAGACATTTCACAGCAGTTTTTAGTATGTTCTAAAAACCTTTTCATGTGTCTTTTGGCTGAAATGGCTACAAATTTATTAACATGTTACCCATCCCATGACCTCATTTTTCAGTGAGTAGTTATTTGTGAAAGAAAACCAACACCTCTTTATCATCTAGTGTTCT
This sequence comes from Galbula dea, assembly GCA_013399015.1. NCBI lineage: Eukaryota > Metazoa > Chordata > Aves > Piciformes > Galbulidae > Galbula > Galbula dea. Next base: position 758,215 of record VWZX01001666.1, read on the forward strand.
TTTCTCTAGACACCTGTACTCTCTCCTGCACCTACCAGCACTTTCATTTCCTCAGCACCAGATTTCCCTCAAACTTTCAAACCCGTTTTCTCTTACTTCACCATATTGCAGAGTAGCTGTTGTTGGAGTGTCTCATCTGCTGTATCCCTTTAATTCTCCCTCAATCCATGAGATTCCCCTCAGGTTTCATTGATTTTTTTTCTTTATTATTTTCCACTTTTCTTCAGGAAATTACCACCATATGCTTGCTTCATTGCAAGTCTCTTTCCCCACGTGGCATCTTCTTTTGGCCATTGTTACAACCAATATACTTGGCTAGGTCTGACTCAGTATGGCCTTTCTTATGTTAATCCTAATTGAAAGTACACCCTCAATCTCTACATCTGTCTTCTTCCAGCCAATACAATATCCTAGCCTGCTGCTATGGCATTCTGTCCAAAATATTTAATCTCTACCCTAAATGTACCACAACCAGAGCTGAATTCTTGGACTTGAGTTGTCGACCACAATATGACAATGGTAGAATAGACAAACAGTCTTTAGGTTTGAAATCTCATTCAGGCTCTAGTGATTTCACAGCATGGTCCTTGCAGTTTTCTAGTATCTGTAGCAAATGTCCTCAATTTGTGAAAAACTGCATGACCAAGGTTGCTCCTGAGATTACTGTTTTGACTGTTATTTCCATGTGTTAACTTGTTGCTGCTAGTCCTTTTGCCACAGGAAACTTCGTACTTAGCCTTTCATTTTTGATTGCAAGGACCAAGATAATTTTACTTCTGTCAGTCTTGGCTCTCCAGGTCTGTTTCCTTACTGACAGTGGTGAAGACAGTCTGAGTCCAGTGGCTGTTTTCCCACCCTTTGTCCTCTCCTGTCCATTTGCTACAGAATAGCCCAATCAGTGATACTGCCCCATTCTAACCCCTGGTCAAACTTATTTTATCTCACTTCCCAGATCTGTTTTGCTCATTTAGGAGAGATGTATTGAAAGGAGAGGAGTGCTGGGAGGGACTCCAAATACAGTGGAAAAATCATTGCAGGAGTGATGTGATGCTGAGCAGTGGGTGGAGGTTGAGAACCTAATGTTGTTTAACCAGGGGAGGCACCAGAAAAGAGCCCATTGATGATTACTGAGCTGATGTATCCCCTTCCCTCAATTCATACTTATTTTTCTCAGACTGTGTGCCCTTAAGAGGAGGGAGTAGGTTATGCGCACAGTTAACTACACAGCCAACAACCTGGCTGTAGGATTTATTCAGAAAAGATATAGCCACAGTTGCACAAAAACAAAGAACACTGTCACTTAGGACTGTCACTAGGACTTTGTGATAGACACCCTGAAGTGGCCAATCTCCATACAGCCACAATTTGATTGCTGTCACCCCTCCACCATGTTGGATACTGTGGGGTCTGTGAGCAGGAGTGCCCTGGAGCCATGGGCTGCCTTTCCTCCTCTGGGGTTTAAACCATGCCCACTTATTGCCATGTGGCAGCTCCTGGAAACAAATCAGAATAAAGGCTCCTCCTGAGGAGAGCTAATGATGCAGCTCAGGCAGAGGCTCTCCATCAGCAGCAATGAGATGCTAACATAAGGCAGCACAGTTTGCTGGGTTTTTCTTCAAAAGGCTGTCTTTCTTTTAGTAGCAAAGTCAGGAGCTGGAGGGGGTAGAGAGCTGCATGAGTGACAAATAATGGTGCAATGCTAGCCAAAACAAAAAATTCTTTGTAGTAGGATCTTGAGGGCAACTAGCCTCTTCAACAGCTCACACAGCACTAAATGGACTAAAGCATTTACCAATTTAGAAAGCAAGTACCACTGGAAAAGTTGATTCACTGGACAATATGTTGCATCTTCCACTGAATGTAGCTCAGCTCAGCAAAGGCACCACAGTCCAAGAGCATCCTCCTGATAAGAATTAATATTCCCATTTTCTTTACTGTCATAGACTTAAAACAATCAGTGTCTCTTCATTATTTTTATTCCTTTTCCTATCTTTGTTGTCATCTTCAGGTCTCTTCTCATCCCCACAATACTGAACTGCAAATCAGGTTTATTTATTTTTGAGATAGAAGTGCTCCTAAGCTGACTGTGCAAAAATCTCCCAAATCAATTTTTTTTTCTTTTTTTTTTTCTTTTCAAATGGGAACCTACTGGTTCAAACAGTCAGTATTAGCTAGTTTTATGATAAAATGTCTTTCAACTGGGTACTGTGGGCATCTGCTCCCAACAGTTAATTTTAGAGTTCCAAAGCTTACACTGTACAGAGACACTACTTTGGAAAGTCAGCATGTCAGATAAATGCAGCAACTGTGTTGGGTGGAAAGGCAAAGAGCATCCAAAATGGCACCTCCTTGACTAAATATACATCATTAGATTTTCTTATTTGTTAATATTTTCCAAATGCATTTACAAATTTCTTTTACACACACCCTTTTCTCAAGTGTCAGAAAAACAGTAACCAACCCTAAACTTCCACTTCACCAACATGAAATCCCAACACTGTAACAGATGCCTCCCTTCTCAGTTCCTCTGAGCCTCCTTCAAAGCAATCTCACCAGAATCACCACTTACTCAAAAATTCTGAAACAAATCCAAAGAAATAAATCTGAACACCCCTAATTGCATATGTATGGGGCTCCAAAAGGAATATTTTGGAGATGAAAAATATTGTAACCTAACATCAGCATTTTTCCATTTGCAGCACATTTTGGTGATGTGATGCCCAGCTTGCAGGACTGAAAGCAAAGGTGTTAGCAAGAAAAAGTGAACAAGCCTGAAGTATATATTTCACTTAGAAAAACTTCTGATGCATGGGCATGCAGTTTCCCCTCCTTTAAATTTTGAACAAGTCCTATAAAAGCCCAGTGGCTACAGTATATTAGCTGGACTTTATACATTCCTTCAAAGTTTGTTTCTCAGTATTTATCCTTGTGATTATGGTTAAAGCCATCCACATTGTCCTTGAGTAGTTAGACTGGCTCCACACATTTTTGTTCCCTGATCAAATAAATGTCAGTCTGCTTTACCAGCTGCAACCATATAATTACTTGATTGTGTTGTGTTGGATCTGTAACAATCAGCTAACATGTAACAGAACTGAATTTACAAAGCAACCTTGGCTGGCAGATTTCTGCTGTAGCCATGCCCACAGCAGTCATGGCCCAGTTGCTTCTGTTGTGACTTTTAACATATCAAGGAGGCATTTTTCACAGTGCTATTGTTCAAAAAGCTGCATCACCAGCACTGCAAGTTCCAAGTCATGACATTGACACAAAGTAGGTGTACAGTGCCACGTGGAACTGACACAAATGTACTCACAAATAAACCTTTACAGACATTTATGGCTATAATGCCCCACTTTGCACATATTATCATAGCAACTGTGCCTACAAATAGGCCATGTTTCTACCTCCCTGAAACATCTACTGTATTTTAACACTCTTTGTAAATGAATAATGTTCAATAATGCAATCATTTGTGCATACATTTGTGTTGTTTCCACTTGGCACTATATATCTCAGTTGAAAGCAAATCTTGACAGTAAAGGCCAAGGCAAAACAGGCACTGAGTAACTTAAGGGCCTTCTCAATGCCCTTTTGTCACCAGGTTCCTTGGTCCATTCAGCAGTAAGCCCAAATTTCCTCATCTTTTTGCTGCAATATACTTTAAGAAGCCCTTCTTGTCCCTTTCCTGATTCAACTCCACATGGACTTGGCTTTCCTAACATCATCCCTGCACATTCAGACAGTGTATTCCTTTTAAGCCTCCAATCCCTTCTTCCACCTCCAGTATACTTTCTTACATTTATCTTATATAAGTGCTCCTATTTCTTCCATGCAAGCTTCCTTGTTCACAAAGATGAGGTCCAGGAGACCATCTCCTTTCATTGGCTCATAGATCATCTCTGTCAGGAAGTTATCACCAATGCACTTCAGAAAACTGGTGTATTGCTTGTACTCTGCTGAGTTCTCCCTCCTGCAGATCTCAGGGCAATTTCAGGCTGCTGTGAAAGCAATACAGCTCATGAATGTGATTCTCTTTCCCATTGCCTGGAGGAGGCCTCATCTACCTCTTCCTAATCAGGTGGTCTGCAGGTGACCTACACCACAATATTAGCCATATTGATATGCCTGCAGCACTGACCTGTAAGCTGCAGCCTATTTCAGCATCCACCCCTAGGCAAATCTCCTCTGACCCCTGCCCTCATCTCCTGTCAGGGGATTGAACCTGTTTTGGAGCAGTAGCTGTCCTATGGTGCAGGAGCTCACAAGCTCCAAGCCTCCCCTTCTTATGTTATTCCTCTATTAAGTGATCTGTGGATTTTGAAGGCTTGTTCAGCTTTAGAAAGGAAAAAATTCATTTGCTAGTAAGTAAAGTACATACTCGGGGAGAAATTCCTGGTAGTAAGTAGCTCCTTCACAGAGCAGATCAAGGTGTAGAGCTTAGAAAGTATATTTCACTCAACTACAGTCAAAAATAGAGGGGAAAATTTCAGCAGGGAAAGATGTCAAGCCATGAAACAGCCATAGACATGGTGGCATATGACTTTTTGAAGTCCTTGAATTGCAGTATTATTTCTCAGAAATCCAGCATTGCTTAAGCAAGTGTTACAGGTTTAGTTACAGACTCCTGGATGAGGATCTTTATATGTGGTACAGAAGGTGCCAGACTACACTACCATTAATAGGTATTTAGGACCAGCAGGAACTCTGATGCTGTTGATCTACACAACTAAACATGTAGAATGAAGACATTTCCTTGTAACTGAAATTTCTCAACCATTTATATGTTGTGTATTAATATTCACACCTGCTATAGAGTTGCTGGATCACCTTACAATACTGCTGTGAGATCCTGGAGGAAAGGATAGCCTGTTTTTTGAACAGATGGCAGAAAACATAATAGAGCTGTTAACTGTCACTAGATTATACAAATGGACTTCCCCAAAGATTCCAACACTGGTTTTCTCCCACTATATATTACAAGAAGTCTACTCTACTAAATGCCAAAATGCATTTGTCAATCAGGTCCATACAATATTATATTTCCATATGTATTTCCTGCACACTGAATAGCAGAAAAAAATACAAGCTCTATAATCAATATTCTCATATAAAAAGGATCCTTTATTTATTTTTTTAATGATAAATTAATTTTTTATTTCCATATTCATCATTTGAAGCTCTGTGAAGAATGCACAGATTGATGCTTTATATATGTAAATAATTCCATCACAGGCAAATAGCAACTCTTTACTGGCACCAGTGTGTAATGATGTTTGGACAAAAGACCAGACTTAAGATTCAGTGCTTTAGTTGCTGGACAAGGTCTCAGATCAGTGTTATCTGTGTAACACATATTACCTTTTAGAGATGCAAATAATTCTTATTCATTCATGGGCATCATATGTCTAAGTATGAACAAAAATAATACCTAATGCCACTATGTAACAGATAGGCCATAATACCTCACAAAATAAACAAAAAAGGAACCTAAAAATTTCTGCTGGATACCATAAATGCAGTCCAGTATATGAAGACTAATAACCCACTGACACCTTGAACAGGAGCCATGGGAGCAGGGGTCTACTCTGTGCAGACCTCAAATCAGGTCACTAAATTACTGCCTCTCTCCCACATGGCACTCTAAATTATCCACATATCCACATTATCCCACCAGAACTATATCTTGGATAAACAAAAAAGGACATTTCCTGATTGACCTGTGTTGGTCAAATGTCTCTTTCCTAAATGTCCCATGACCAAACAGAGTTATATGATAATGACTGGAACAGTTATTTCTAGGCACACAGGAACTAATTCCATTTATTCCTGATATTTAAAATTATTTTTTTAATGTATAAAATATTTCTCCTAAATGATGTTCCAAAGCAGAATAGCATTAAATCTGTTTGGTGAGAGTTGATGTTAAGAAGCACTTTTAACATTTACATGGGCATGTACAGGTTTTGTTGGGTATTCTAGGACTCGCTTCTGAGAAACAGCAGCTTTAATCCTTCACAAACAAAACACAGAAAAGTCTTACTGATACCAACCATGGGGACAAACCCTCTATAACAACCTGTGGCTTGTCTGCAGCCTGTAATTAGTTAGAGAGATCATGATATAGAGCCTCTTCAAAGAGGATAAGAGTGTTGTCTATGGAGAAACAGAGCAACCTTTTGTACCTGGTAATTTAAGGAGCAGCAACAGGCTAATCTGCCGCCAACGTGGGGTGCAGCATGTGGTGTGGTTCTCAGCAGAACAGCAGGGCCCTAATGAGGTCTAGGAGTGGATAGCAGCTGGTAAACTCGATGCTCAAGTAGGAGGCTCAGAGAGCCTTTATTTGTTAACAAAAGGCTGCAAATTGCTCAAAGGCCTGAGTAGGCAATGAGAACATGTTCATATGGTCAGCCAATATATAAATTTTCAAAACAAATATTGCAATATATACATTTTCACTGCAGTGGGAAGTGGTGGAGTTTCTGAGGGCTGGCTGGTTTAGAAATCAGTCCTACATTGACTTATTGCTAAATTGAGTCACCCCAGAAATTACACAAGCTCTTCTCTCTGTATTTCAGCAACTGGACTGCACATATGCATCTAATGAATTTCTATGTGATTTTCAGCAGAAAATAATTTCAGATGAGCTGCACAGTTAATAAATTTTTAAATATTTTACTGTATTCCACTGCCACTTGAGTCTGAGAACTTTATCAGCCTCTGAAGTGAATTGGATGGGGAAAGATGAACTATACACCAATCAAAAGGCTTTGACAAAGGATATCGTAATCCATAAGTTCAAAGATCAAGTGTTTGAACAAGATCAGAAGCTGAGATTTACTCAGATTTTGTTATGGATCTGGCCTTACACATTGTTTTCTTTATAGCATACTGATACACAGTTTTGTTTAATTACATGTTATAATCATGTTTCAAAAGTAGTGTATGGCTGACAAAAGATCAGGCTTTATTGCTACTGCAAAACTGCACATGCCTCAGCCCCCTCTGGAACATAAGATTACTTTATTACCACAGTAAATACTTATGTAATTTATTCACTGTTTCCTGAAAACTATATAAACAGGAGACAGAATCAGCTTTTGGTTTAAAAAACCTAACAGTAAATATTCCTTATCGTTGCAACAAAAGAATAACACAATTATAGGCAAGTAACCTCAAAGTTTCCAGTGACACACTGGTAATAGCAGCAGCCCCACGGCGGAGAGCCTGGGGAGTCTCCTTCTCTGGAGATATTCAAAACCCATCTGGACGTGCTTCTGTGTGACCTGGTCTAGGGAATCCTGCTCTGGCAGGGGGGTTGGACTAGGTGATCTTTCAAGGTCCCTTCCAGCTCCTAACATTCTGTGATTCTGTGAAACAAATGCATTTGAGGAAATCTGATCTGCTCATCTGGTTGAGGTTTTGTGGTAAAACCACAAAGGTGAAAAAAAAACATGTCTTCAAGACTTCTTTTAATTAATAAGGATCAATAACTTTAATCTGGGACAAAAAAAATAGCAAGCTTTTACCTAAAGCATGAGCTCAGGCTTTTTTCCTGGAGTATGAGGTTTAAAATAACTCCCAACACAGACTCAGAGATTCTCCTGAATTATTCCCATTAATTAAAATCTAAAAAGGACCATACTTCACCAAGCTTGGAGAATAAGGTTAAATAATTGTCAAGGAATACATCAAATACAATTACAGAAACCTCCCAAAATTGATTTCTTCATTAAATCACCGCACTGACTTTTCCCTGCCACGTGAGTTAGATTAAGAATTCTTTTCCTTGACCTAGGGATATGGATAAACAGAATAATTTTCTACATTTTCTTCCCTCATTCAGTGAAAAAGTGGAGTGCAGCACTGTTCATAAATGAGATATTTGAGCCCTCAAAAATAGGAGTTCCCTCACCTGGCTGCAGCTATGAGGACAGTTTAAAGACTGCCACACAAAAGCAGTGACTAACCTCACTCAACAGTGCCTGCACTAAATCTGAGCTGGCAGTTTAAGCCCTGGACGTTCATGATCCCAGAGAGCAACAGCATCTCAGCGAGGGTCTGAGCCTCTCTGCCTTCACTGGTACCGCTGCACTGCTCCATGCCCTTCGCTTGCAGCAGGGATGGGCTCCCACCAGCCTCAGCAGAAGCCGAGCCAGTGTCCTTGCCTCTGAATTGCCTCCTGGGTGGCTTTTTTGGCTCACATACTGGGAAGAGGGTTCCTCAGAAGCTCCCCAGGCTGGCTGCTGCCAGTCACCGTCTGGCCATGCTCCTTTTAGGTCAGGAGATGCTGGCTCTCAGCTGGTTTGGGCAGGTGTGATTTAGGAGGAACACATTAAAGGAACTGGTAGACACAAAACAGAAGTAGTTTATTTCTATCTAACAGTTGCTGGGTTGGTTTCTTTTAAGCAGAAACTGCTGGGCAGAAATGCAGCATAATAGAGTATTTTACAATTGTACTGGTATAAGAAAAAGAATACTAAGGCAGAACATAATTTAATTAACTCTATTGCAGGAAATTATGATTATCAGAACTCATTGAAGTTAGACCACTGTGTAATCATCTACAGCTTTCAGAAAATATATGCTACTTTAACTTTGATGAACTTGACTCAATAGTACATCATCTGAATAGGTTCTCATTTGTGAGTATTCATTATGTATTCAAAGAGCTTTTGGTACAAAACAAATTCTCAGGGCTGCAGACCCAGACCCCTGCTAGACTTCTAATAATGTTGTCACAAAGGCATGATGTTTGTCATATTTTTCTCCTTATATCTATATTTTAAAGCAGAGACTGGACAGATTTTACACTGTCCTTAACAACAACATTGCCAAGCAATTGATAAATTTGAAAAACAAGTATTCAAGAATCTATAGATATTAAAAAAGTTATCATTTTGGCTGTGTATTTTTGACTCAGAGGATTCTGTGATTCTGTGATTTTGAAGCCTAAGAGTAGGCCTCTAAAAAGGGAAAAAGAAGATTAAATTGCCATATGACATTAACATGTACCCACAAATATGGGTACCCAATTTGAAATGGAAAATGGCTGACCCATGAAGCTCTTTCAGTAGACTCTCACAAGGATGTGTGTAAATATCCACACATGATCCTGCACCATGAAATAAATAAATACACATTTTGCTTCAGGTTACATTGAAGATAAAATTAAGTCTTTAAAGAGTATATTATGTAGATTAATTGATAGAGATAAAATAGGTTGGGTGTTGGGGTTTTTTGGTAAAACACTTGTTAACAACTATTGATTTGATTGCCTGAGATGTAAAATGGCAAAAAATGTATACTAATATAGATGTTATTTTACTTTTTACAGAAGGTAGGTAAAAAAGAAGTTAGTTTTAGTTTAAACGCTGAGACAATGGAAGCAGAATTTGACTCAAAAATCTGTGTGGGAAATATGACAAGCAAAATCAATTACTTTTTTAATTTCATGTATAAGTGTGAATGTTCTGTCAGCACGACTATAAAGTTGTGTAATATACTGCATAATTACAACATGTAAGGAAAAACAAGTATCACACCTGCTATTAAAATACAGCAATTAACTTGGTAGATTGTTTTATTGTTGCAAAAAGCCAATGTTTATGAATAACTAGAGTGTAATAGCTGAAAGTAAGTCCATAAATGAAAGGGAGTTTTATTTTCATGATGTTGCACATGAAAATAATTTCAACCACCTCACACTCAAAAGGTACTAAATGGCGACAGAAAACTTTCAAACATTGTAGGAAAAAAAGTCCAAGATCATTTTAGTCTTTTAAAAATACATTTATCAACTTCATTGATTGTTGTCAGTAGTCTGTCTAGTTCTAATAGACGGTTTGTAAGCACTGGATGAGGATTGGGATATAATGCAAAGAGAATGGCTCCCTGGAGGAAAGTTTGTGATGGGGCCAATTGCCAACAAGAGAGTCCAGATCTGAATAAAAGGGGTGAAATCATGGTTCTATTGATATTAATGGCACACTCCCAATTATTTTAATATGGCAAGATTTCAGCCCTGGGGAGAGGGAACAATCATTGCCAGTGCAGGGAAAGATACACTTTACTGCTTCTTTTATCTGCTCATCCTTTTTAAAAGAGAAAATATTTATTCCTTGAGAGGTCTCCTGAGCACCGCTGCTTTTTGTTACAGTCTTGAGAACTAGGAACTCAAAAATCAGAAAAATACTGTCCACTTTCTGCAGTTATTTTCCTTTCCTGAAGCCTTTCACCAAAGGGGCTACTGAGCCCAGAAGAACTGCAGCAAACTTGTGATCTCATACGCTTTTTTTTTTTGCCTTCTCGATCGATAAACCTGTTTCAGATCATCTGATGTCAATGGTAAGCAGCTTTTTTTGTGTGGTTGGTTGGCTTTGCTGGAGGCTAGTCCTAAGGACCTGGCTGTGTCACAGTCTCTGGCTCTCCAAAGGAGGCTCTCAGGCCTGTTGTGGCACCGGCATCTGCTTTGTGTGCGAGGATGTGCAGAGAAGCTTAAGTAAGTGTGGGAAAACAGCAACTGCAGATCAGGATTTGCCATAAGGCAAGACCTAACACATAGTGCTTTCTGGTTCACCACAAACAGATGGAAAAACACATAATAGGCTTCAGCTAAAAGTCTTCTGTTCTATTCTCTTACAAATATGCCACTGAGAAATTAGTGTAGTATTTTTCAGGAACGTAACACTCAGAGAAAGTAGCTAATTAATTGCAAAGCCTTTTCCTGTTAAGGATTTTTATACAGTTATGGGAGACATAATGATTAAAGGAATATGTGTCCAGAGTGGCTCACAATGAGCACATTCACTTTTACAAGCCACAATTTTTGAGCAACATGCTAATCTTTAACAGCACAAAGGAAAATTAGGCTGGTCACATTCAGATCCTTAGATCTTATATGCAGAATGGGGGGAGGTCCTTCTGCAGAAAAAATGTCCCTCTCTCCTGCCTTTTTTCCCCATGTGACCTTAAAGGATGGTGGGAAGAGAAACAAGTAGCAGGAAGAAACTACATCTAAGTGGTTGCTCAGCAGGGATCAGGTAAAGCCCCTCCAGATACAGATACAGGCAATGATACACAAGCCTCTTCTTACCAGCTGGAGTTTTCCTTGTAAAAAAATCAGCAGTCTCACTTGCTGAGTTTGATAGCAAGAACTCCTGGAGTTATAATCTCCTGTGGGCATTGCATACTGACAGCCCTTTGGGGTCATGGGGGAGGTGTGGGTGAGAATGAGCATTTCTCCATACTGTAAGATATGCTGTGTCTATCGGTTTGCTGTTTTGTTCTTTGTGTGGTCCCCTGGCATGTGGAGAACCTGTGGGTTATCAGCTGAGAAATAGGTTCGCATAGGCTGCGAAGTAACTGGTGCACCCCAAAAATACTGATTACATATAGAACACAAGTCCCTTTAGCTCCTATAGCAGAGAGATAGAATTTACAAGGGGACTAAGGATGAATCAAAATTATGGAAGACTTCAAATTGAGAAATGCAGTTAGGCACCTTATCATGGTTTCATGTCCTCTAACCTGGGACTTCTACTTCTCTAAATGTCCACTTCCATTAGTCATCCAAACTGTATGACCCATGGTGATGAATGGGTGCTTCTAAGTTACAAGTCACCTTTAAATAGACAATAGGTCAGAGGGTTGTGTGCAGAGTGCCTGTTTTCCTCTCCATCAATTAGAAAGGGAGCCTATTGCAATTACCCTCAGGCACAGGTGCCAAGATAACAGCAACTAGATAGACGTTGCCCTCACACTCTTCCCAGGTGCTGTTATATCCCCGTTGTCTGGTGACCCCTGGACATCTCAGCTAGCAGGTGCTCTCCACATTCTGCCACAAAGTAGGATGATCTCTGCAAAACTTTCCACACACTCTCTGAAAAGGTTAACCAGCCTGTTATTTGTGCATAAAAGGATCTTCTCCTTTCTTGGTAGAACAAAAGCCAGGTGTCAGGCACACCATGTCTGCTGGTGGCAAGCAGTAGTCCTCCACGGCACCACATGGCAAGGACCTCTTTTTCAGTCACTTAGGACAGAGCCTGCCAGGCCATTATGGGCTGGTTTGCACTGCCTTCTACAGCACCTTGAACACATGATGAAAGCACGTTATTTGGACAACATTGGAAAGAATTTTCTCTCTTTCTTCTTGAGATACCCTGTATTCAGCCTGCAATAGAGTACTTGGGACAGCATCCTACGTACATCATTGCCCTTGATTCCCTGGATGTCCTCCATGTGCCCCTAGGTGTGAGTGGGAGGCACATTCACTCCTAAGGAAAACCTATGTTGCATGCTGTTTTACTAACATACATCCAAACCAGCAATCAAGTTAAAGCATTTCCTCTCATTTTGTCTTTCCTTGTTTGTTTGGAGAAATAAAACATGCATTAACATTTCCATATGGACAGATGAAGAGCCTCAGCATCCCTCCTCTTACATCCACCTGCAGCCACAATAACTATTTTGTTTCCAGTGGTTACTATCACTTCATATGAGTGGGAAAAGGGAGAGAAATTGGTCCATTATCACTTTCTCAGAGCTTTAATGAAAATAACTATCCTTCACAGGCCAGCTAGCCTCCAGCAGCAGTCATAGAGGAGCAGAGATGTCTGCCTGCCTGTCCTTGTGTTTAGAAAGAGAATACAGACCAAAAAAGTCACAATAAAGATTGATGCCAAATGTCAACTCTTCACTTATTCACGTGTGTGTTTATTGTACTTCACTGGGAGCAACTAAAGCAAACCTGCCATGGGAGTGCTGCAGTTGTGGCATAACTTGGTGCCAAGTGGGGGAAGTAGCAGCAATGGCTGAGCCATCTACTGCTGAGCCACAGAAAGAGCTGTGTTTGGCATGCTTTTTCCCCAGGAAAGGGCCGACAAGCAGATGGAAAGATGGGCTAAGGCTCTGACGTGCTTTTAGCCAGAATGATGGAAGCAGCCTCATTCAGCCTGGTGTCTAGCTGCTGGCATGGTTTTTAGAAGTTGCCCTGCAACTCAGCCAACTCTGAACAAGTTACCGCCACAGGAGTCAAGCTCCTATGGCTCAAGAATCTTAAAGAAGGAGGATAGTAAGGTAATGCTGTGTATTTAGCAGCAGGTAATGCCCAGGCAAAACAGCTAGGTGGAAGAAGTTAAAATAGCTACTTCAAGGGTCCAGCTTTACAGGGGAAAGAAAGGAAATCCACAAAAGAGTTAAAACCAGCTCTCATTGCAGCATCCCAAGGACAGGCAGCCCATGAGGCTAACAGGAGGAAAGAATTGTGGTTTCAGCCACCCATTGCCCTACAGCACAGGCACAGCTGGCCTCCCAAGACCAGTCCAGCATGAGCACAGCTGGCTGGTGACTGTCACCATCCAGCCAAGTGGGAGTCTCATGCTCTAAGCTCTGTGAGCTGCACTCACTGACCTCCCATCAAGATACTCACTTATGTAACCATCGGAGCTGATGAGTCCGCTGCAGGTCAGTGTCCCATGGTTGGAAGATGCCAAGGAAGTGAAAAAACACCTCTCACAAAAACAGGGAGTCTGCTTTTTGCTCTAGTGAGTTCTTCTTCAGAGGAAACAAAAATCTTAGTTATCAATTGAATCAATACCTGCACCATTTTGCTACTTTGATGAAACATATGACAATGATTCCAGATTCTGGTTGCTACTGACATTACACCTGAACCCAGAGCCTTAGTACATTTTGTTGCTGAATGAAGAGTATCTACAGACATGTTCTTATGTATATTATTTTTTGTGTGTAATTGCACATCTCCAAGCAGTTTATGTGGTCTTGATCTTTAGATGTTAATCATATATTAGTGTAAAATTAATTAGCTTTTGGTTACTACTGCATGAAATTAGTGTTGTGGGTTTTCAAATAATTGCATGAAAAATATATAAGCCCATCTACAAAAAAAGCTGTGCTATAGTATTGTGACCCAATTCCCTCTGAACCATTCAAAAGACTCATAATATCTTCTGATTTCTGATATTTCCTGTTAATGTTTTTTAAGATAATTGCATGCAGTTGCAGAGAGGGCTTATGAAGAGAAACTGATTGAAATAATATAAATTACAGGTCTAAAAATACAGGTCAGGAAAAAAATTGATGGCTGATCCTACAACTGCTGAATTTCTTTAAACCCTGTCTCCCAGGAGACTTGCATAGCCTAATGAAAATAAAGTATATGCTGCACTGATAAAGCTGCAGTTATTAACTGAAATTCCATTTAATAGAAAATGTAGCTTCTACTAAGCAGTTATACTTGTTTCAGCAGGTGATAAATGGATGAGATTCTAAGATATAATCTTCTTTTTATGGTACTGCACATCCAGTATGTTAATTTCTGAATACAAATTAAAGTTTGTATTTGCCTGCAAGCTTCTTTTGTCTTAACAGAAAATCAGCAAGGGATCTAAGGAGTCATCCTTCCTATTTGTCCTTTTACTTTGGCCTGTGTCACAAACAAATGAAGACCCTGAATTTGGTCGGCAAGTTTTCCAACATGCAAGGTGGAACAGAGACCCATTGGTACAGTGGCATGCATGGGAAAATTCTGTTCTATAGAGGCCAAAGATAATACTGTAAGTCTTTCATTTTCATTTTCCACTTAAATGTGCTATTAAAATTCATTTGTAAGCATGAGACAAGCCTTTCACTAAGTATAAAAAGGAAAGCATAACTGAAACAATAAGTGACATTGCTTGGTGGGTTCATCTCCCCATTTCTCCCATAAAGTCAAGCACCAGCTTCTTTGAGCAGTGAGCAAGTGAGCAGAAAACTGTCAGTGACAGTAAACTTTCCTGCACAAACATCACTTACAAGTTTTATTTGTATGACTGCAGAGATATTAATGCTTTTTATGAGCCTCAGACTCAATTTGTTCTCAGTAACATCCCATCACCAGAAAAACTACACTAGGAATTAAATGTTTTTTTAAAACAAGTGAACCAGAAATATCATCTGTGAATTTAAATCCTCTCCTAGACCTTTTGCTTCTTTGTCCAACAAGTTTTCCAGAAATGCCAGCTGCTCCTTTGCAATTCATAACCTCCTGAACTTATTCTACAACAGTCATTAAAATAATTTTTCCTTTTGGTTGCATTGTGCCTTTAGCTCCAGTAAGATTAATACACTTACATTTTGAGGAAGTGTTCTTTCATGATTAAGCTGCTAGTGTAATACTCCAGTGAAAAGGTAAAAAGTAATCTTTCACAGTGGATTTTGATTTTGTCATAGAGTTAGCATCTAGGACCTACATCCTGACAAGGTTTTATGAAAAGGCATTTTGGTTGTAGCTACATTTTTAAACTTGCAGCCTCCTGGCACAGCCACAGAACACATTCATTTTTGCCTATCAGTAAGGATTTCCTCTATTACAAAAGAGTAATCCCAAGGTGCAGGTATGGCAAGATGCCGACACTGTGTTCAGTGTTTCTGGCAGAAATCAAAGGGGCTTCCCATTTCCCTTAGAAACTAAGCTGGTGGAAATACTACTTCGAGGTTTCTGAGCACTCTGTCATGCAGTTTAGACATATGCAGCTGGACAATGTTCAGGGTAGCATTAGTCACTCCTCCTTCATTTCATCATCGTTGGCTGCTCTGCCTCTCCAACCATGTACTGCTTTGGTGAACACCAGTGCCTCACCATCACTGGGAGGAGTTTTGGAGACCAGACACTATGGACCTCCACTGCAGGACTCCATTGACCTCCCACTGTCACCCCAAATGGAAGGACCAGCTATTAGTTCATTTATTGTATTTTTATTTTCCTGAAGTGCCTGCAATGGGAAGAAGGGGAAAAAAAATTACCAAAAGAATGTCAGATATGTGTACAACTATGTCAAGTAGAAAATTACAATCTATATGCAGCATGGCAACAGGAATTCATAGTGCTGAATGATCTTGATGAATATCTAACTTCTGCAAATCTGACCAACATTATAGAAATCATTGATGTAGGAATTTCTAAGAAACAATGAAAGGCAAAATGCTCATTTGTTCTTTCAGTAGCTTGTTTTGTCTCTTCAGCATTCTAGGACTCCTTTTAGTGGTTTGTATACTTTTTTATGGGTGGCATCTTCATATGCTACAGTTAGCAGTGCAACAAAATGTTCTGAATAAAATCAACAATTTTTAATAAATCTTACCATCACAAGTGCCTTTATTACAACCTTTGTCCTAAAAAATACTCAGTTTCTCAAACTCCTATTTTGTTTTTTTTTTTAAACCTTGCTGCATATCAAAGTATGACGACGAAGCTTTGTTCCTGCTGTCAAGACAACCACTGCCTCTTCAGCAGAAGGGGAAAAAAAATCAAAGACTTGTAGAATGCCAGTTGAGTTTGAACCTGAAGGTCACAGTATGAGCACATGTAGTACTCCCTACAAGAGCAGGATACTCAAGAAAATTGAGGCTTCAAATGAGTTTCCATATAACAACCTATAATTTCTTTTCAGGGAGTGGGGAAAATGTTAAAGGAAAATGCAATATGACAGTCCCTTTGCTGAAGCACGTGGAGGAGTTCAAGATGATCTTCAGAATGCTGCAAGACAAAAGCCTCATTACACATAATAACTGCTTGCCAGTACCCCAGACTCATAACAAGCTTCATCTGCCAATTTTACTGTATCATTATAAAAATAGGTGATTAAATTATTTAACAAATTAACTTTCCTGTTCAGTATGGAGTTATTGACCACAGGTAGAACAGAGCAAGGTTAGGTAATGAAGGGAGCTAAGTGGCATGACAACTACAAATGACAATATTTGTCCAAACCTTAGCTACAATATGCAGAAAATATTCAAGATAATTAGTGAGCTGGTATGTATTTGAAAATTAACAGATATATGTTGTGACATTATAGGGCATGCCAACCTTCAGCCACTACCTTGCATATCTTGCCTCCTCCTCCTTTGCAGGCAGAGGAACTGTCCTGTAACTGATGGCTCCTGGTCACCCCTGTGCATCCACAGCAGCCTGATGTGGCAATGGCTGTTAGGGGCTGTTCAGAACAAGCAATTCATAGCAGATTTCTCAGCGTGAAACTTCTTTTTCCCCTCTCCAGGTGTCTGGAACAAGAGAGCAACCATGCCACAGGCCACACTAAAAGCACAGTACAGGTGGTTGCAAGACATGCTGGCCATGTACTCTGGTCCTATTTGGTTTATTGGTGCAGACATAGCCAATCTTTTCCACTTTATCATTTCAAAAGAGATGTCCTCTGTAACCAGGATGTTGTTATTCTCTTGTTGTCCATTTGCAGTCTTTCTTTTGAGTGGCAGGAGGTCCATGCCAATTAGCTTTTTTTTTCTGCTGGAAACCTTTGCAATCTCAAACTCAGCAACAGGAAAAAATGTGACTGAGAGCAAAAGAGATGCCTTGAGTGACACTAGCTGAATTTTCTGTGCTGAAAATTTCTTACTCAAGTGAGTATAACTAAGGTTTATTTAGAGTTCAGGTGCTGTGGAAGTGGAAAAAAGGCCACATGGGAAAGTCACTTTGGATGACCAGCAGCCCCCCTCTTGCTGAAGACAGCAGGAGGTACCATTTCAGGAACAACTTCCACACACTACCAACTTACTGTGTTGTAAGAAATGAGCAGCCTGAATGCAAGCCAGAAGCTTAAATGGGAATCAAAGGTTAGGCCAATGCAGAGAGGTCTGGCAGTGTCCTACTTATTTTACTTGCCTGACCAGCTGCACAAACCCCTGGTACAGTTACAGTCCAAATTAGCAAATAAGAGGTGTGGAAGAAGAATCCTTATCTGGAGACTGAGTGGGGCACTGCTCCCTCCACCTGCAAGTGACCACACAACCCTGACCATGGCCAGAGCTGTCTTCTCCAGACTCAGCAGATCAAACTGATGTTTTCTTGTTCCCCTATGCAATGCACTCCCAAGCATCCCAAATGACCTCTTCAAAACTTTTTTGCTTTGACCCTCACCTTAGCTGATGGGCAACCACCATCTCATCAGGCCAGGCTGCCTGAAGGCAATCATAAGTTTTCTGACTCATGCATGACCTCTTGGCCAGCTGAAACAAAACTGCTCTTCAAAGCAGGTGCTGGCAACAATTGGCTCCTTCTAAAACCCATGGGTTGAGTGTGAAAATGGTACTACATATGCTAATTTCTTACTATATCTGCATGAACTATTCTCTTCTAAATCCTTTGTTTTGCCACATGAGTGCTTTGTTTTGAGGATCCCACGCTGTGTGATTTCACACAGGCTCTGCTGTGCTCTCCTCCATACTGTGATTCAGGGCTGGTGCCTCCCACCACCCATTCCATGCATGGGCACAGCCAGTCTGTGGTTGTATTTGTGTACATTATGAAAGAAGAACTTGGAAATCACAGGTCACTAGGAGTTTTTAAAAATATGTTGTTGAAATTGGAGGTCTTGTTTTCTTTATTTGTTTTTATCTCAAATTTTCATCTCTACCACCTAAAATACTTTATGTATTATTCACTTGATCTAAAACATAGTTCAGCTATTAGATGGGGTATATGGGATTCTTTTTGTCTGTTTCCTCTTTCTATTGTATGCTTATGTAAAAATATACCTGGAGAAAGTCATGTTATATAGAGCATTTATAATCTTACCCTTAAGATGCCTAACACAAATCTTTTATAAGTGGCAAATAACTATGTACTTCCACGTCTGTGAGAATGTCAAGTCCATTTTCTCTCCTCTTGATAACACTCCTGCACAGATAACAATTCCCATTGTCTAACTAGTTGCCTAACTGGTTAAAAGGATCATGTCAAACTCAGACAAAATGTTCTCAAGCAGTCTCTGCTTTTTTTGTTTCTAGAGCTACATGCATAAAACCAGCCAGCATTCTTTCCAGCTTTTTCATTTTTTCTAACCAAGTTGAAATATGAACATGTACTATAATTCTTGTTTGTGTTATTAATATGATGTCCAGAATCCACCTGAAAAAAAAATACATTTATGTAGGTTTTCCAGACATATGCTTGAAGGAATTGTATAGGTCCTCCTTGAAAATCAGGAGTAAAACATCAGAGATGTAATTGCTGTTTCATGAAAGTGTTCTTTCAGTAACTAGCTGCTTCTCAGTTCTTTGTATTAATTAATTTCTGATTGTTGTGATTAATTTCTGTAAAAGTGTTTGACATACTAGATAGGAATGTAAAATGAGTGATACACTCCTGCATTCTGGTGATTCCCTTGTGAGATACATTTACCACAGTAGTTATGGAGATCTTGTTCACTCCTATTTCTTGCTTTGGATCATGTCATTCTGCCATAGATAGAGTCATTCAGTACTTGTTGGTTTGCAAGAAATTAATTTTTGATTGTGGGTTTGGTGAGATTAGGAGATGTGTCAAAGATGACAGAGGAGGTGCTGGGAAAATGTATTTCAGGACACAGTCTTCCCATACTAGCGGTTGTAACTGTGTAAAAGACTTTCTGTAGAAATGCTGTTTATGATAGTACCTGATTACTAAGAATACAGGGCTTATGGGAAGGGTGCTTTTTATGCTGTAAACAGGTGGCACAGTTGGAGACTCAATTTATTCATCCAGAGGTGTTCTTTAAGGGTGGGTGGTGCTCTTTAGTTTAGTAAGACAAAAAGCTTTTCCACAGCAAATCGAAGGCACTCGCAATGTCAGCTGAGATGTCAGCTGCAAATTACATATTTTTCAGTATGTTTTAGGAACACTTTGATTCTGTGGGAACAAGTTTGGGTTATTTTTTATGTAGTCATCTGTAAGCTGTCCTTTTCTTGATGATGAATGATATTTACAAAGGGTACATGAGTACAAGAGTACCAGGCAAAAACTGAAGAAATGAAGGCAAATGGATGGCAGAAAACAGAAGTCAATTGTTTTAGGTGATGCAGTCAAGGTGTTCTTCTGACTTAGACATGCCCTAATTCATCCAGAATGCAACATCTCAGGGTGCTACAAACATGTATCTTCAAAGGACACCTTGAGCTTTACCCCAAAACATCAAGACTCTTTGGGCCATGCTCATGTCTTAGTCATTCAGGTGCTCTCAGTGCAGTTACTAGTACAGTGCAGAAAAGCTGGCAGCTGCTTTTGCAGTCCTCTGTTGGAACTGGCCCTAAGCACCTAACCACTTGCAAAAATGACAGTAAAGCTGAGTTTCCTTGTTTGGTTGGGTTTTTTTTTTACCAACCTCCTGCTTTAAGTACTATTTAGGTTCTTTTGTTGTATTCAGAGTTTTGACAATATGACCCAGAGTCCTACTCTCCCACAGTGATGTGAGCAGACTTTTCCAGGTAGGAGCACAGCAGTTCAATACAGTGTTTAGAATATGGGTCACAATTCTTTTTCTGATCTGTGAAAGAAGCATTAATAAGCTCTTGGCATTTAGAGAAACAATCTTTTCTCTTTCTTTCCTTTTCTTTCACTTTTTTTGTGTTCAGTTGAACTTTTTTCTCCCAGCTTTCAACTTCTGTAAGAAAAAACCTTGGAAGAAAATTAAAACTTCTTTTTTAAACACACCACAATTTGTTGATATTTTCAAGCTTTTCAGCATAACTGCATTCACAAGTTGAATGTGTGTGCTGTTTAATATCAAACAATTGTTTTAGTGCCATTTCAAGTGCCTGGCTGTGTTCATGCCTGCTAATTAAATGTTTTATAAAAAGAATACAGCCAAAATTGTGCAAAACTTCATCTACATCTGCTTCTCCAATGAAAAGATGTCCTTGGAACAATTCCAGTATATTAAATAGAAAGCTGTTTATTACAAATAAGACAGTCATTTACCTGTAGGCTTTAGCATGAGATATGGTGTATTAAATTTACCATTCACTCACTATTGATGGTCAACAATGGAACTGTCTCTGTGGGCCAAAAAGAAAGTATTATTTTAACCCTATTTATATGTGTTATGTTCTAATGTTTTCAGTGTTTGGTGATAACCAAATATTTCTGTCCCATCTCCAAAGACTTCAGGGTGGAATAAAGAAGTTGTTGTGTTTTCTGCTCACATTCAGCACAGAGGGTCATTACAGGCTGTGGAGGCAACAGCTGCAGCTTCCTTCAGGACAGGGCTCTCTCTTCCATGCGCAGAAGTTTTGATATGAAGCCTTTGAGGGAGATGGTAAGACAACAGCTTGTTAGAGTAGGCAGACAGTATACATTTAGACATTATCATTTTTATATTTTGTGTTAATCACACCATTCTGCAGCTTTCCTGATATCTTGCAGGCAACTGAAAAGCCAAGGATACAAAGATGGAGCTGACAGTGCTAAGAATGGAAAAGCAGTATGGAGAACCTGTCTGGTCTGGACCATCCATCACAGAAGTGTGATGCATCCACCAGGAATCTGGTGGGGTTTTTGGACTCCTCAAGGCTATGAAAAGCCAAACTGTCATCCACTCAATCATTGCTTCACAGACGTGACCACTGCATGCTTTTAAGAAAAGCTTCCTTATGCTGTCTAAGACTCACTGTAAGACCAAACCTAGCCTCACACATAAAGCTTCTCCCCTTAAAAATAAAATAAAATAAAATAAAAATCTGTACAGATTTCCACTTTCAAATAAGAATTGCTGTGGAAAAGCTTTTTGTCTTACTAAACTAAAGAGCACCACCCACCCTTAAAGAACACCTCTGGATGAATAAATTGAGTCTCCAACTGTGCCACCTGTTTACAGCATAAAAAGCACCCTTCCCATAAGCCCTGTATTCTTAGTAATCAGGTACTATCATAAACAGCATTTCTACAGAAAGTCTTTTACACAGTTACAACCTCTAGTATGGGAAGACTGTGTCCTGAAATATTTATTGCTGCTTATGCCACTGAAATTCCACTTTCTTGCACCTACTTATTTCACTTGCCTGACCAGCTGCAACCCAAGAATTCTGGACTGACAAAGCACAAACCTGTCACTGTCCATACTGCTTACTGTTCAAAAAGAACACTGCACAAAAAAATAAAAATTTATGTAATCCAAAGGGTGATTTTCATTTTCCAGATGTGGAGAAAATGTCATAAGAACAGTGGAAGAGCAAAGTCAAGTTTCAGAATTATTTGCTCATCCACACTCCTAATTAAAAACCCAAGTTATTTAAAATTTGGGGAAAAATATCACTGCAGCAAGATTTTTTTTACTTTTGGTCACCTTCTTGGGAATATTTCTGAGAAAACTGAATCCAATCTGATACAGACACTGAGGCATGAAAAACATCTGTCCAGCTCCCTATTTGTTGAATATGGGGCATTCTTGCCAGCGATGTTTCTTCCAGCTTTATGTGTAGTAAGTTCTGCAGCCACTTTATCTCAGTTGCTGTTAGATTTATGACAGGCTGACAGATGCACATGTCTTTTTTGTACCAGTCATTTGCTGTACCTATTGTATCATGCCACCACAAAAGTGATGCTAGACTGCTGCTCCTGAACATTCTTACACAATATGGGTCAAGTATGTATAATTGCTGTAGGCTATGCAGACTGCTATTCAGGAACTCCCCTACCTGTCATTCAGGTTCAATCACCTGAGGATCTTCCACCTTGAGACTGTGTATCCAGGCTGTTGTCAAGCACCAGGTCTCATGTCTCCACAAGAATTACATTCAGCATTTTCCTTCTGTCCCAGTAATTGCAGTCTTGGTGCAGCCCATTACTGTGTTGTCTACAGCAACCACCTCTTTTCTACATTTTCCATCTCTGGCAATACTCCTCTAGTCCAAACAAAATATGAAAGCCAAAAATATCACCCTCCCCACTGACACACTTCTATCAGAAAGGTGGCCATGGTGTTATGCAGACAGGAAAGTTTTTCCTTCTGTCCAAAAAACCACAAGTTTTCTGAAAAACGATATTTGCCATTCTGATGATAAATTCTACTGTGGCTTACAGTTAATAATCATAACTGAGACAGCAATAGTAGTCCTGCATCCTTTTCTTTTAGAATCATATATATACTTACACAGAAGATGGTAGAGCATCAAATCTCCAGTGGAGCCCAAAGAAACTGGAAAAACAATCCCTGTCATTTTATGTTGTCTGCATGTTTTCTGTTGTATTAGTCTTAAATTATAGCAGTTACAGGTAATTAATAATTGCTAGTTTCTATTAACATTAAAAAAAACACATCAAGAACAGATCCTTCTTAACAATGGCACATTTCCACTAGCTTGCCCAGGATTCTTATTTCTATGGCCTGGGCTTGACAGACTAAGAATATGCCCAGCTGGTTTTCAGACCAACACTTTCAATGGTCTAGGGAAGGGCTGTGTGACTTGTCATAAAAACAGCTGCCTCTGTCTCCCCAACCAGCCAGGAATAAGCTAAAGAGAACAAAACCTTGAATGAAAACACCTCGACTTTTCATGCAAGGACAAAAGGAGGTCATTATGCATACCAGGAAGGTTCTTTTATAGCTGGTAATTACATATAAATTGGAGAGTTGTAATAAAAAAAAACCATTTCTCTCTTCATTTACCTAAAATGTGATTCCTACAGCCATTATATAATTACTGGTATTTTTCAGTAACATTATTAAGAACAAATGAGCTAGTGTTTCTGAAATAATCATAAAGATGCAAATACAGAAAGTTCTTTATTATAACTGGTCGTTCAGCATGAAACAAGTGGCAGGGAAAAAGATCTTCTCTTGAAAACTGCAGGCTGAACTTTTTTCAATATTCAAAAAAGATCAATTTCTATCTTTCAACTACCAAGAAATAAATTACCCCTATTATCTCTGACACACTATTTCAAGCTCTCCATTTTTCACAGTTTCTCATTTGTTCAGAAAATGTCTACTACTGACCCCCAGCAGCACACCTAAAATAAGACAAAGATCACAAAAATTCCTACAAGAACAGCTTCCTGCTGTCTCTAATCTCCTTTTCCAGGAAACATCAGTCTACCTTGAAATAAATGTTGTTCATGACACTTAGTGAAGCACTCATTCACATGTGCAAGTCTGAAATGATGGAGTGTAAGCAACAGTAAACAATGTCTTGGTGAAAGAATATAAAAATAAAGAATAACCATCTTTTAGGAGATATAAATTTCTTCATGAACTACAGCCTAGATAGATTTTAGACAGCTTTGCTCATATACCTCACCGCAATGAATAATTTCAAATGTCTTGGAGGCTAAAAATCCATGCTAAATATTATTAATATAGAGGAACAAGAAGAGTGATACAGAGAACAAAGAGGAAAGACTTCTCTGTGTTTCAAAGGGAGAAGGAAGATTGGAATCAGGAATATCACCACATCTTCATCCAGTTCAGCAGAAACTTCATTTATCTTCAGGAAAATTATTTCTTACTACTGATAGTGTTTCTGTAAACAGATAAAAACAGTCAGAAAGCAGAAAAAATGCAGAAGTAAATATCCAGTCCTCCAGATGTTTTCTGTTGGCAGAAGGTGAAACAATTCACATCTCCACAAGAGCCCTGGGCCTCTGGTGTCAGCATTTCCAGTGAACTCCTCTTGTCCTGAGCTACCCTGAGCCACAACAGCAGCAGAAAGCTCCAAACAAATAAAATAAGCTAACACAAAATGTGGAAAAACAGACAGAAACCTCCTGGGTGGGCCCAATGACAGCCCATCAGACTCGTGTCCCCTTTGCCCCAGCCCATGCTCTGGCCCATCAGGTGATTCTGCCTCCTGAGGGATCCCTCCCAGGGGTGGAAGCTGTTTGTCCTCTGTCAGGAAACTACAGGTTAGATCTGAGCTGACAATAAGAAAGGAAGTTTTCACTACTGGGATGAAGGGGTGAACAAAATACCTGAGTTTCAAGACAAAGTCTTTTCTACTTATTTAAAAGCATTCAGAGGTTTTTGATTGTAGCAAATAAACTTTTCTGACATATTATAATTCTTCTGACTCCTTGAAAATTTCACTTACTCCACTAATGATGAGAAGAGGCTCTGTCCTTTGCTGACTCAGACTATTGAAGTGGCTTCTTCCTGGTTAATTGTTAAACATCCTGATTTAGCATAATTTTGTTACCTTGCTCCTTGTCTTGTGACTGTATGTAGTGTTTGAATACCTTCTGTGGTACTATCATTTATGTGTAATGTCACCAAAAGGCTTGGAGTAAAGTTATCCACATCTTACTTTTAATCTTCTCCTAAAAAATTCATAGTAGCAGCTTAATTTACCTGTGACTATGTCCCTAGTATTTGCTGTACTACACAGAAGTCGGTCTTATGGATTTTCAGCCTGTCAGTAGGAAAGAAATCACAACTTACTGATCAAATACACATACTAAACAACAAATACATGCGTGCCTGAAAATGTATTCAGAGGCATGTATGAACCTCACAGCTTGTTCAGTAAGACCCTTTCACTTGGTTCACATCAAACACAACATTAATTTACAAGTTAGTGTCCTTTTCTTTGTTTGATCACAAAATGCATCTTCTTTACATGTCTGGTTTTGCACTGAAGAATTTACTAGTCTTCCTTAGCTGGTATAAACAATACCTAGTACTTGCTATTTGACACAAGACACTTATCAGTGAGTAGAGCTGAGAGAAATGGGGCCAAGTTTTGTGAAAGTGGAGCCTGGATACAATAAATAAGTCATAGACAAAATGAAAGATGGCAAATCATAAACTAAAGCATGTCTATGTGACTATAAAGCATGGGGTTATGGCTGTCTTTGAAAAATGCTAATTCATGCTCTTGAGCCTAACTGCCAGACTTCAATTTTCTGATGAGTGTTCAGAGTGCACTTTTGCATAATCATTCCATTTTCTGTTCCAGTTTATGTTCATTTCTTCTTGTCCTGTCACTGGGAACCACTACGAAGAGCCTGGCTTTGCCTTCTTTAATCACTCCCATCAGGCATGTGTACACATTGATCAGATCCTCCTGAGCCTTTTCTTCTCCAGAATGAACATCTTAGTTCTTTTAGTCTCTGCTCATATGCCAGATGCTACAGGTTTTTTAATCATCTCCCTAGCCCTTCACTGAACTCACTCAAATAATTCCCTGTCTGTCTTGCACTGGGAGGCCCAGAACTGGACCCAGGACACCAGATGTGTCTCACCAGAGCTGAGTAAAGAGGAAGGATCACCTTCCTGTTGGTGATGCTCTGCCTAACCCAGCACAGAAGACTGTTGGCCATCTTTGCTGTGAGGGCACACTGATGGATCACATTCTGTTTGTTGTCTACCAGGATTCCAAGTTGATTCCTGTAAAATGCTTTCCAGAGAGCTGGTCTCCTACATGCAGTGGGGCATGAAGTTATTCCTTCCTAGAAAGGGATTTCATTTTTTAAACCTCTCAAGCCCTGAGAAAGCTGGCCTGAAAGACCTTGCACTGACTTTGCTGTGAGCAGACTGGGCTGGATGGCCTCCTGAAGGATCCCATGGTTTGTTATAACAAAAACAGCTGAATTGCTCCCCACCAAGAACAGGACCCAGGGCTAGGCTCTTCCTGCTATGGAACTGCCATGAAGGATCAAGCTTGCTTCTCCTACTTGACAGAAGGAGGAAAGGAGAAATGGTGACAGTGAATTGCTATTGCTCCTGGGAGGGTCATTTCCCACATTCAGCACTGAGCTAGTGCACCAGCCCAGCTTCCCACAGCCCAGCACCTGCTACAATATGTGTGGGATCTCCTCATCTCAGCCTCAGCAGTCTGCTGCCCTGGGTAAGTCCACCTGGCAATTCTGAGCTCTGGATTACAGCACTCCTTTCTGACTACCAAAGAACATTTCTTGGTTGTACAAGTGAAAGTAAGGCCAGAGGATTAAATCAAGAAGAAAAATAGCAGAAAGAGGTGAACAACAAGAAAAGAACAGCTGATCATGCAGACCTAGCACTGTGCAAAAAGTTAATTTTTTCTAATATTTTTCTATTGTTTGCTGGGGGATGCTGGACTTACAATAGCCTACAGCACAGTAGGGAAAAAATGCAGTTACTGGGTTGTGCTAAAGTAGCTCAAAGAATCTGAGATCCTAGAAAAAATACTTCTAAAAATATTATTTTATTTTTGAAAAAATCTCAAATCTCAAACTGATTTCTTTTTTATTATTTAACACATATGAGATTGTTGAGTCAGACATTCAGTATTGTAATGCTTGTGGCAACATTAATTCAAAATCCACTTTATTATTATGAGGATCAGAAACGGGGAATACAAATAATAATACAGGGGAACAAAAGGCAAAGGCAGAGAAAAAGTTACCATGAGGATCCTGTAAATTGCAAAACTAGGTACCTGGCGAACAAGACGGTGTCTGATATTGAGGTGAAAATCTGTGTAGAAATGACTAAGCTATGTTGAACACAGGCAAAACTGAGATACTGGAGAAGACAAGAAATCATTCTTCACTATGGTAAGGTAAAATAAAATCTCAGAGAACATTTGTAATATTTTTGGGAAAGGGAGCTCTTACTTGCTGGCTGAAAGTATATTAGATGTTGAATCCTATTGGTCACTCCAATATTGTCTTGAGGTTGTCAATTTGAGTTGTTCCTGTGGATGCATCCAGGACTAAATCATCCTTCTCCATCCACAATGCATGGCATTTTGGAGGCCCCCAGACACATGCATACTGTCCCAAACATGTGTCACCTATCCTGTGATACTGCATACTTGGCAAGCCTCCTTCTCCTGAGTTCTCCATAGTCATTGATGTACCATGTGCATCCTTCACTGCCTTTATAACAGACATGCCATTACTTTTTGTTACAAACCAGGGGCTAGGAAAGAGGACCACAGGAAATAGGACAGTACAGGAGGTAGTCATCCTCTTCTGTGCTCTTCCCACACTTTGAATTTTTGACAGATGTACAGAGCAGTCAGTATCTGCTCTGTAGAACCGGCTCATCCTAATATAGGAAGCTCCTGCAGGGATGCAGCATACTGTCACATCTCATGGTGTTCATTTGTCATCTCCCCAATATGTGTCCTCAAGCCTGGTCTCCCTGTCCTCAGAGGGAGCCCATGAGCCTAGCTCAGCAACAGCAGTGCTCGCTGCTACCCAGGGACATGGCCAAAGCTGGTGGAGAATCAGGGGCCTTCTCTGATTAGTGTACGTTCGGTTGAATCCTGAAGCTAAGGTCCTTCCCTAGGGCGTGGATTCAAGAGACAAGGCACACGTCAGCAAATAAGATCTATTTTATTTTTGCCAGAAACCTCTACTGCAGTCTGGCACCATAACTCCTACTAAAAGAGGTCATGGGCAAAGAGCAGGCCTTCTTAACACCCCATGATTATCGAGCTCATTTCATAGTGATCTGCCTCTTCATTTCAAACACCCTCAAGTCGGCCACTTGCAGAGAGATTCAGGCTTAATCCACTGAGCTGAGAGCAGGAGACTTGAGAAAACAACAATGTCTGGAGACACCTCTCAAAGGAAACAGATCCCACAAAACTCAGATCTCTCCTTCTGAGCCATTAAAACTGAGGACTAATTGCCCAGGCAGTCAGGAGGAAACATCTATTAGAATAACCTCGGACAAGATGCCCTCATACAAAAGAACCCTGAAAAAATAATTTTCCTCAAACTTTTCCTAAGAACTTAGGCTTTTTTTTCTAAGTGAACAGGCAGCTCTTAAAGGGAGGAGCGGGAAAATGTGTAAAGCAAAGCTTGGAGCAGCAGAGAGCAGAAAGGACAGTTAATCATTCAAGCATACAAATCTTCATTATTGTGCACACTTAAGATATCTTCCTCAGTAAGTTAATTTTGAGGGCATCAGAGAAAACCAGAGCTATGACAAAGAGGTGGTTATTGTATTCACCTTTGCAGTGAAATTCTTGTGTGTATATTACAATTTTTCAGAAACAGTGTTAAAATTGTTTAAGCAATATTTAGAAAATCGGGACAGTCCAATACTAGTCTCTACTCAATCCTACACAAGGCCAGAGCAAAATGTTCAATATTGATGTCATCAGACACTCTGAAAGGTTTTGCAATATAAAGTGTAGAAAAATATCATCTAGCATAAAAATATGGTTAAAAAATTGGTTTGGAAATAGATGAAAGGAGACAAGTACAAATTTACTTTGGTTAAGAAGGTCTACCTGTGTATTAGCAACACAAAGGACCCAAATTAATATATTCTGCTCCTCAGGACTTAAAACTTGACCCAGTAACTCAGGTGAGGACTGCAGACTGGCTTGACTTCTTCAAAAGAGCTAATTCTACTCAAACTCTACTAAAGAGCTAAAACTCAAGTTAAACTCTACTAAAGAAATAACTCGAGCGCTCAAAAGAACTAATTCTGCTAAAAAGCACTGAAGCAAGCTGCCAATGATTTCTATTTGAGATGTAAGAAATCTTTTGTATACAACATCCAGTGTCTACTCAAATGGTCCTGTAACTCCTTCAAAGCATTTCCACCAGCTAGCCATAGCTTAACATCACTACTACTTCCCATTTATCTCATAACTTCTGTCTTCTTTCATCTGATTCAGTTTCTGTGACACCTTCCCTGTCCCCAAAGGCCAAGACTCTAACAAGGACTTGGTCTAGCGAGGGGTAAGGTGGTTTCACACTATTAACAATATAATATGGTTCATCAGGAGTATGTTCCACAGCTGAGCATTGTTTATTTTACCAATGAGAGATGTTCCTTACATATAGTTCATTCTCAGTATTCAGGCAAGGTCCATACAGACCACACAGAACTAGCACATTTTTCTTGTATGATTTCTTTCTTTTGGGGCTTTTATCTTCTCCTCCAGTGAAAGCAAGACACTTGTGGTCTCAGAAGACTTTTAACTAGCAACTTGCAAAATTAAAAAGAAAAAAAAGAAATTGCCATAAAAGAAATTAGAGGTGAGGAGTAGGAAAAGGGGGCAGCTTGAGCAAGGCAAAACAGGCAAGAAATGGGCTAGAAGATGGAAAAAGAAAGACAGATGGGAGCTAATTTGCATAAGACCTTGAAGGAAAGAACAGGGAGTCTGAACTGCATGTGGAAAGCTAAAATACAAGATATTTCTTCATAAACATTCATACTGAAGGAATGATATTTAAAAGCCATAATTAGATATGAATTTGGGTAACATTTTAATTGTCTTTCTGAGAGAATGACTCAGGTGATCCAAGACTCAGGACTGTTCTTCATATTGCTTTTTCCCATCTGCAGAGTCACTAAATAATTATGCCATTGTTGTGACAGTGGCCTCACTTCTGAGGAATTTCAGCAACACCTGGATATGCTGCCATCCAGTTCAGTGATTAAACATTCAGCAGTTGCTTTAGTAACCATTTCTTTGATAGGATTAAAGAATTCTGTCACTCTTTTGTAAACACCACGAGGCTCTACTTTACTAATCTATTAATTTAGTTCTTCATACTTACCGCTGCAGTGGCCACCAGAAAACAGCAGTGATTACAGGACATGCCTTCTAGGGGGATATTTGAGAATGCCTTTGCAAATATATCCTAAGTTTCCCAATATTTGAGCAGATTTTTTTTTTCTTTTGAATATCTAATCAGTACCTGATGAAGGACCCCAAAAGGATAATTTTTCCATTCCAGAAAAAGCCTCTGGAAAGGGTGCAGTGACACTTCCTTCTTCATCTTCTAATCTTGGATAAGGTAAATGAGCTATACGTTTGCATCTATCTTGAGCTATGCCTTCCTAAAAGCAGAGGTGCCTTTTCAGGTTCTAAGCTAATAGACTCTAACAAAGGTTTTTACCATCAAGGGACAAAACAGCCTGTTTTGCAAACTGTTATATCTGGAATTTTCAAAACAGCCCCAAAAATTTGTGCACCAAATGTCCATTTTAAGTCCTCAAGAGTCAGACACTGAGCTCCTTGAGTAATGCTTCAAGCCAGCAAATCCAGTTATGCTGAGATACAGGTGGTATGACTACAACTGACTGCACTCTAACAATGTCTCTTGTTGGATGTGGGCAGGAGAGCACAAAGGCAGGATAATGTTAGAAGCCGTGTGGCATCCTATGCTTTGATAGCTGTGTGTGGTTGCTTCTACAGCTCTTTTACTTCTAGCAACTTTAGGTTGCCAGGCTGCAACAGGCACTTTTGGTGAACCCAAAGATTTACTGAGGATCAGTCTGAGTGCACGTCTAAGTGTGTAGCCTTCTGTGGATGCCCAAATAATTCTTTTTCGTGGAAATGTATCATGCAGCCAGTGTATGGCTGACAATCCATTTCAGAGTCCACCCTAGAAAAGGCTCTGTCACATACCAGAAGCGTAAATGGGATTTGTAGGCAGCCGAAGCCTGCCTTGTCTTTTTACCAGCATGGCTGTACTTGCCAAAGCTCAGTCCAGTAGTGTTGACATTATGGGGATATTGTTGGCAACGGCTCTAGCGCAAAAGACAAATAAAGGTTGTGTAAACCCCTATCACCTCTGCTATATCTATTCTTTAGATAAAAGGTACCTTTTGAAACTGATTGTAATTCTGTCACTCAAATCCTTGTTAGTTTTGGCATCCTTCATAAGCACTATAGATAGAAGCAATTCTGAAAGCCTTGGAAGGGTGCAGAGGAGACATCAGGAAAAGCATGAACACCACAAACAACTGTGCCAAAACAGATGAGTTTATAAAGATCTGTGGTCTGTTTGAACACTGTACATGCCATGTCTTTCACCATATATTCCTCAGACTATAAATAAATCAAATTGACATATATTCACAATCTAGCACCATCTGCTGCATAAAAGAGGAAGGTATTTCAAAAGCAAAAAAACCCAATATATTCCTTTTCTTACACAATACTTCTTAATCAGTATAACAAATTCCTGGTTTTTACGAATGTGGGGCTTGATTTTAAATCAAATGAGCATTTGAAAAGAACCATTTGAGAAAACCCTTCTAATGATAGGTTCTCATTTACTATTAGTTTCTGCACTGCCTTAAAAACCATTTCTTTCCAAAATACTGAGTTGAGAGCAAGAAGCAAGAAAGTCTCAGTTGAAGTGTGGTGAATCAGACAGCCTACAATTTCTAAAAAAGAATATAAATACAAGCCCTTCCATTATCCTTGAAACTGGGTAATACATTGCAAAGCAGAACAAATAAAAAATTATGAAACTTTAAACATCAAAAAAACACTCAGCTGCAAGTTTACAGAAAAGCTCTGTGAACTTTGCTCAGAATATCAGCTCTAAACATAGCTGAATATATACATCAGATCTAGTGATCATTTCTTCAGCTATGTTTTTTCAGTTGCTAAGAAACTCCTTCCTCCTGTTTCTTGTAAAATACAAGTTTGCAACATCCCACATGCTGTCATCATTCCTCATTGGATTGACTTTGAATATACCTGAAAGCATTTCGTTGCTCCAAGTTTTTATTGGCTACGGTCCAATGAACTCCAGTGAGCTTGAACTCAACCTTGACATGTTGCTGTCTACCTTCAGGTGACAAATCAGAAAGCAAACGCTCACAGTCAGGTTTAAAATCATTCTTTTCAGACAGTTCTGAGGAAAACAAAAAGATCAAAAACAATCCTTGACCTTCAGCATTCCCTGACCTAAAGCTACATTTTCTCCCATCCTCATGTCTCCCTGTCACATAGGAAGTTTGAATCCAAGGCTTACTGCTCACTTCATCAGGTGCAGGTCTGGGGATTCTTTTTTGGATTGAAAATACAGTTTAAAATACAGTGACTATTTCAAAATGTACTTCCAAGCACATAACTTCAGGTGAAAATAGAAAAACAGTTCCCTGAAAATATTTTCAGCATGAATGCAACCAAATGAATTCATAGACTTTTCTGAATCAATAAATCATTTTTACCACATCACAGTTGTGGCTGCAGAAAGGGACCCTGAAGAACATGCACATTTTCATACCTGTAGCAGACCTTTCTAATCAGATCACTTCTGTTTGTGTGTGAATATAAATATGATCTCAGTGCAAAAACCTTTGAAATTATATCTCTTTAAATAGATAGAGCCATTGCCTTGCACAGAAGTGATCAAGTCCTCCCTGAGTACTTTACTAGCAACCAGTCCAAAACCTAAACTCATTTGCAATACAGCAGACTACATCTATCACACCTCTATGTCAAAGACCTTGGCAAATTTTAAATCAGTTCCAACAGTTTTATTAGAAACAGCAGGTATCCAACACCTTTGCAAAATCAGGTAATTTGATGGGTTGTTTAAAACTGTAAACTCAAGCCTTGTGTTTAAACCCATTCAGCAAGTTTAGAGGAGTAAGACCTAAACCCCTGGTCTATAAGACCCTGCCCTACAGCTCAATTATGCACTGTGTTGCTGATCTCCCACCCTGTGCACCCTCAGACTATGGACACAGCATCAATTATACTAGTAAGATATATGGCAGTTTCATACTGAAATCAGGGTCAGTTGGAAACAAGAACTACCCCCAAGATCCTTACAGTCTGCTTCTTGGCAACGCTTTGCACCTCCTGCCAGATGCACCCAGACTTCTTGATGCTGTTTCTATAAACAGGCTAATACAAGCTAAATCAAAAATCATCAAACTCCTTCTCATTTAAGAAAAATTGGTGTTACAAGAATACTTGAAGCTGAGCATGAATTTTTAGAAACTGAAAGACCAGTTTCCAAAATGTTTAGACTAGTTTTTCATAATGCCCAAAAGCCACCCCAGTGTATTTTTTTTCTCTTGACTTCCAGTAAGCGAATAATGTTCTACGTCTCTCTCACAAAGTGCAACTTTTCACTATGATCTGTTCAACTCAGAAAGTTCTAGTTCTCCCATAGAAAATAAAATACGCAAATTTTGTTGTTTATTCTCTATGGTCCTTGAGCAAACAAACCTCTCAATTAGTAAAATTTAAAGCAGATAATTATTCTTCAGTCTCACCACCATATTTTTGCATATGCTTTACACTTTGCACATATCAAAAAGTACATTTTTCTCAGCTAGAAAGCTTTTTGTTTCACTGTAAACGTGGTTAATTGTTTATTCTATGTGACAAACTGCAGAGCACATACTTGATTTACTTCAACTATCAAGAACTCCAAAGTGAGAAAGTAAACCCAGTTGATTTTTATCCCTTGGTTGTGAACGGCAGCCAGCACCCATGAGGGACCTGCACATGCTGAGAACGCAAAACCCAGAGCTTGTTGTTCCAGGGCAGGGTCTGCACTCAGCTCAGACCATATAACCTACGTCCTGCAGGTTTCGCAACTCCTTTCAGACGCAAATTCACCTCCAGAGGAGCCGAGCGACACAGGTACCCTCATGACTGGCATGTGGCTTAATGACCCCAGGAGCTGCCATCAAGCGGCACATGGGGCTTCCTCAGCCTTCCCCCGCCGCCGTTCAGCCCGCACCGCCCCGGCCCCGCTGCCGATCGCCTGCTGACCAATAGGAGCTCGGGCCGCAGGAGAGCTCAGCCAATCAGCGTCCGTGTCGGCTCTGCAGGAGGGCGCGGGGGGGACCATGGACGCCCGGAACATGCTGCGCGGGGCGAGCTCCGGAGCGCGCTGCGAGCCCCGCGGCTGCCGCTGCTGATCCGCCACGGCTTTTACCCCCGAGACTCTTCCCTCTCTCGCCCGGGCTTCCGGCGATGCCCGCAGCGCTGAGGTTTCGGGAGAACATAGTCGCCTCATTCCTGGCCCGAGAGGGGACAATACAAGAAAATAGAGTAAACCGAAAAGGAAAAAAAGGAAAAGGAAAAGGAAAAGGAAAAGGAAAAGGAAAAGGAAAAGGAAAAGGAAAAGGAAAAGGAAAAGGAAAAGGAAAAGGAAAAGGAAAAGGAAAAGGAAGAGGAAAAGGGAAAGGAAAAGGCAAGGCGAGGCGAGGCAAGGAAAGGCAAGGCAAGGCAAGGCAAGGAAAAAGGCAAGGCAAGGCAAGGCAAGGCAAGGCAAGGCAAGGCAAGGCAAGGCAAGGAAAGGAAAGGAAAGGAAAGGAAAGGAAAGGAAAGGAAAGGAAAGGAAAGGAAAGGAAAGGAAAGGAAAGGAAAGGAAAGGAAAGGAAAGGAAAGGAAAAAGGCAGTTATAAACACAAGAGAAAAATAATAGTAATTAACCAGCTCTTCTCCCGAGAGGACTGTCAGAGCACACGGCACAGCTGCCAGACAGATCGGAAGTCGCACCCGAGATCAGTGGTCTCAGTCAGGATCGGCGTAGTGCTCCCGCCTGCAGACCGGGCCGCGCCGCGTCGGTGGCAGAGCTCCGCCGGGCACAAGCCGCTCCAGTGAGCATCCCTGGCAGGTCACCGGACCTCACTCTCTGCCCCCGCACACGGAGCCGGTGCACTGGAGTGCGCGTCTCCGCCAGGGATGCGGTTCTAGAAATGAAACATTGCAGAATTTCTCCCTCTATTTCCCCTTGCGTTTCGTACTTCGATGTAGCCGCTGGGTAGCGGCGAAAGAATTAAGGAAAAAAAAAAAAAAGAGCAAAACATGTTTTGGTCTTTTTTGTTGGTGTTGCTTTCAGTATTTTTTGTTGTGATTGGTTCTGGTTTGCTCGTTTTGTGTTTTGTTTCTTTACTAAAAGGCTACATTCATTTTCAGACAGAGTGATAATCCCATAGACTGAGTACCTGGAGTTACTTTTATCGCCAAGGTATCCCGCGTATTACTATCAGATGGAACACTTCTATTAAAATACACAAACCTCACTCACACGTAATTCCCGGCACCCAGTTGTATTTTTCTACCGCTTCCAGGACCTCCCAGTGTACAGGACACTTCTCTCCCCGGCAACAGCAGCTCCACGGTGGATGCCTTCCTTTGGGAAGGTACCAGATAAATATTGAAATAAAGAGCTAACTGGCTAAATTCTGAGTCCCGCTGCCGGTAAAAGACGACCGCATTTCAGACCCTAGCGGCAAATGAACAATATTCCAAAGGAGAGAGATTTTCTATTTACTTTCATGACAGGAACACAGCTTGCGTCGTGGGATAAAACCGAATCGAGTAAGTGGTTATTCAGTGCTCTAGTCCAGACAATAAAGAATCCTAAATCCTACAGCGTTGGAATCTAAATCAAACCTTTAAAGGAAATCCAAGCCTGGCATTTGAATGCCCGTTTCCTGTTGCTGTCAGATCCGTTTAGCATTAATCGGAGGATCAGTTTTGTATCTGAGATTCTTTCAGTATTATATTCTAGATTCTTTCAGATGCTGAAAGTGATATGTTTGTATTTTACATTGCGTCTCCAGGATATCCTGGACTGAAACAGTGCTCGATCTTGGAAACTCACAGTTTTCTAAATACCATCATCAATGGAAGAGATTTACTATCTGCTCCGGAGCTAAGAGCTACTCAAAAGCGAAGGAGCGGGATTCACTCCTGCCTCCTCTGCCCATCCGAGTGCAACGTGCTCCTGAAAACACCAGCTCGGACTCGAACGGGTGACTCAGACAGCTGTGGGTCATTGTCGGCAGCGCTGCAGCCTTCCGCGGGATGACGTGGAGGATTTTCGTGGGGAAACAGATGTTTTTCTGACAATTATCTTTTTTAAGTTGAACGCGTTTCAGATTTTTCATAACAACAGTCCAAGGAGGTTTTCCCCTCAGAAAAAAGTAACAACGATTCTGAAGAAGAGTGTTTGCAAAAAGGGGTAGGTTTGACAGAACAAAATCAGCTACAGCAGATTAATAATGTTCAGCCTTTAACACCTCTGCGCTGGCCCTGTGGAAAAATAAATAAATAAATGCCTCTTTTTTTTTTTCAACAGGTCGTACACATAGTGAAGAACAGACTGGATTTTGTTTGGGCTTTGCTGGTTTGTTTTCCTCAGTGAGAGTAAGAAAATATTCAAACGAAATATTCAAGAGTGAATTCCTTAGAGCCTGACCCAAAAACGCTGAGAACAACAGCTCCAGATCATCATCATATGGAGAAATACGAGATCCTGCTGACAGCACTTCAGTGAACAACTAAACAAACCGTAGTTTGTCAGTAACTTTATTTTTTTTTTAAAAATCGCATGACAAACTGGAACCAAGACAAAAATACGGTATCCACTGTACATCATTCATTAGAAAACAAACATACACCACAGTTGTATTCTACCAAACAGAGAATGTATTTCCTTTAAAATTATATAGTGCGTGCTTTTAGATTCATGCTTTTCAATATTTATTTTACATTTGTGACTCAAATATTATCTGTTATAAATAATTGCAGTTTGATCAAATGGTGCCCCTGTTATCATATGCGAAGCTCTTCAACCCTGCAACTGAGGCTTTTTGTTGCCTTTTTCTTTCTTTCTTTCCAAAAAGGTGTTGATACTGCTTTATTAGGACCCGAGAAACCACATCTGAGGTGTCAAATGAAGTGTACAGCTGCCAGAGGCGTTTTCAGCCCCGGGACTGCTGCCGAGCCCCACGGCTTGAACCGCTGGAACAAGCGACGGGAGAGCACGTAGAAAAAAATCGTTTCCAAAAGGCACAATTTCCTCGACACAAAGGTATAATAAAAATATATGGCCACTGAAACACGGGCGCCTCTGGGGACGCGGTGCCTTCCCGGTGAGGTCCCGGGCACGCCAGGGTTTCGTCCCCCGCCCCTCTCCCGGCCCTCCACCTGCAACTCCGGCCGCGACGCGGCGCCGGGAACCGGCGGATGCCTGCTGGGAGCGCGTACTCCTGACCGCCCCACCGCCGTCGGGGGCCTGCCCGCCCGGCACTCCCCCGCGGCACGGCCTCCTACCCCGGAAGGCTGGAAGCTCAGAGTAAGTGGGAGGAGGGGATCTCCAGCGCGCCCCCTGCCCCCTCCCCGCCCCGGACGCCTCCTGCATCACTGCTCGCGGTTTCGGCCGCCGCTCTCCGGGTCGCTCTGGTCGTCGGTGAAGCAGACGTCTACGTCGCTTTCGTTGTCAGTCTTTTGCTCCTGCTCGGGGTGGGCATAGCCAGAGTCAGTCTTGTCCTCGGGCGCCTTGCCAAGGCTCTGCCCCGGGTGCCGAGACTTGACGTGCCGTTCCAGGTCACGACGCCGCACCAGCACCTTTCCGCAGTACTCGCAGCGGTAGGGCGTGTTGCCCTCGGCGTGCAGGCGGATGTGCTTGTTGAGGTTGCTGGGGTCCCCGAAGGGCCGCAGACAGACCTTGCACTTGAGCGGCTTGTAGCCGGTGTGAGTCCGCATATGGATCTTCAGGCCGTACTTGCGGGAGTACAGCTTCCCACAGTAGAGGCACAGGTGCCCTGTCTTGGGCTTCCCGCCGGCCGCCCCCCCCGCCCCGGCCGGCAGCGCCTCCAGCCGCCCGCGGCCCTTCTCGGCCGCCAGCTCGGAGAGCTGCTGCGTGTGCATGGCGATCTCCCGGTCAATGCTGGCCAGCGAGCCCAGCTCGGCGGCGTGCAGCCCCGCCGCCGGCCCCCCGAAGTACGACACGGACTCGGGGTACTTGAGGAGGCCTCCGAGGTGCAGCTTCAGCGGGTAGTAGGGCGCGGCGCCGTAGAGCAGCTCCCCGTTGTAGACGGTGAGTGGCATCACCGGCAACCCGCACTCCCCTGCGTACGCCTTCAGCCCCTCGAAGGGCGGCAGCGCGAAGCGCTCCAGCGCTCCGCCGGGCAGCGGCGGGTAGCGAGCGGGCGGTAGCACTGCGGCGGGCAGCCCCCGCTCCACCTGCCGAAAGGCAGAGGCCTCCTCCAGGGGCGAGAGCAACGGGAAGGCCCGCAGCCCTCCACCGCACGCCAGCCCCGCCGCCGTCGGGGGGGCGGCCTCGCCCGGCAGCGCACCGCACTTGGGCGGTGCCTCGGCAGCGGTGCGTCCCGCTTTCAGCCCCCCCAGCAGCTTGGAGAAGCCGAGGGCGGTGGCGCCCCGCGCCTCCTCCCGTAGTGGCCCGGCGGGGCGGAAGGCCGAGCGCGCCCCGGGGCACAGCGCCAGCCCGTTGCCTCCCGCAGGCCCCAGAAGCGGCCCCGGCCCGCGAGTGGCCCCAACGCTCATGTCCAGGGCGCGCTCTTGTTCGTCTTTGCCAGCCACCCGCTTGGGCAGCCCCGGCTTGGCGAGTGGCGGGGAGGTGGCGGCGGACTCCCGCTTGACGGCCTCCCGCGGGCCGCAGCCAGGGGGCGGGTGGCCGCGCAGGGCGGCGGCGGGCGGCTCCTTAGGGGGGAGGCCGAAGGCGGCGGCGGAGGGCCGGCCGTGGTCGTGGTGGAGAAAGGGTCTCCCGTGGCTCAGTGCGCAGTGGAAGTGGACGTGGGCCTTGAGGCTGTTGGGGTACTTGAAGGTCCTCCAGCAGTACCAGCAGATGTACCGCTCCTCCCCTGCGAAGGCAAGCGGAGGGGCCTGTCAGAGGCCGCCACGCACCCCAGCGCATGTCCCGCGCAACCCCGCGCATGTCCCGCCGCCCCGGCCCGTCCCCGCTGTACCGCGGTGCGGTGTAGTGCGGGCGCTGTGCGGTCCGGGCTGTGCTGCCACGGACGGGGCGCCGTGGGGAGAGCAGCTGCTGCCGAGACTCGTCTGTCGGGGGTCCCATCTGTTGGCGTTTGCAGAGGAGGTAGCGTATGTCAGGGAGTTGGCTGCACCGAACAAAGGCCAATCTAATGATCATGAGCCCCTCATTACGCGGCGAGACAATATCCGATATGTATGGGCCATATGTAATCGTTCCCTTTCAGAGGACAATGCCTTTTGTGTTCCGTCCCTTAAACATTTCGGCTTCTCTCAAGCGGAACAGACCTCGGTGGCCGCGGCTGCGGTGACTACTCGGCACTGGAAGGTTTCTCTTTCCCCTTCCTGGCCCTGCTTGCCATCAGTATCTTCCCACGGAGAAGCATCTCCCCAGCCCCGACGGTGAACTGCTGCCTCTGCGGCAACCTGTCTGAGGATTTTCCTTTTCCTTTCCTATTTCCTTTGAACCACTGCTTCTGCGGCAACCTGTCTGGGGATTTTCTTTTTCCTTTCCTATTCCTTTTCCTTTTCCCTTTCCTCTTCCCTTCCCCTTTCCTTTCCTTTCCTTTCCTTTCCTTTCCTTTCATTTCCTTTCCTTTCCTTTCCCTTTCCCCTCTCTCTTTCTCTTTGTGTGTATCCATACCTCTCTCTCTTTCCTCCCGGTCACTATAGAAAAAAGTATCAGACCCTCCCTCCCGCCCCGGTGCCCATCCTCACCCTTAACTTAATGCACCCAAACGCCAAAGACGAGGCTAAGTGCCACATAGCCAAAGGCCGATCTAGGCCTGGGGACAGCTCTTCATGTTTCGAGGTGTCCCTTGGGAATTGATGGGGTTGAGGTGAGGCATAAGCGGCCGGAGATGGATCAGGACACCCGGTAGGGGCGGTGGGTCTCCTTCTGAGAGGGCTTGTAACGCATCATTTGTGCCAGGGACCGGCCGGGGACCACTGAGGTCTTTGCTCTCCGTGGGAAACTCGGGCGCCAACTCGCGTGGAAGGATCCAGCGCTGGTGTATGCCCCGTAGCCTTTGTCTCTGCTGTCGGGCGCTGCCCTCCCTCGTTCTCCACGGAGCGGGAGTCCTCTGGCCTCGCAGCCAGAGGAAGTAGGTGGAAGTGGTTCTTCGTGCCGTCGAGGATGGAGGGAGGTAGAGAGGCGGGAGCCTGCCTGGCCGGGTCCGGGTTGGACATCTGCCGCGGGAGCAGAACCATGGTCGCAATCCCACCGCCGTGAGTGGGACAACCAGTAAAGGAGTGGTGCGGAGCGAAAGGCGTGCGGGCACCGGACCCCGCGGATCCCCGCTACTGCCCTCGCGGGTCTATCCCGCGATGGGGTTTGGTTCTACTTGGCTTTGGCAGAAGTGTGGCGGGACCGGCAGGACCAGCTGCCACCCGTGTGCCACCGAGCCAGGCCCGGTGCTTTCTCCAGCTCAGCTCCAGCTTCAGCTCCAGCCCAGCAACCGTTGCTCAGGAATTATTTTTTTTTAATTAAATTAAAAAAAAAAAAAAGAAAAATTTAAAAACAGACACAGAAACCTCCCGGTTTTCGTTACGGTAAACCCAAATAGATGGGGTCAAACACAGAAGATTTCCAAGGTTTTGTTTTGTTTTTAAAAAATTGTCTTTGAATTTCTTCTGCCTTGTTTGGTTTTTGGTTTTTTTCCAGCTTAATATCCTTAAAAGAAAAGCGCTTCAGCTTTTTGATACACTTACTCTGAGTCCGTATTAATTAGCCTGGAAAACGTGGGATCGGAGACATAAGGTCAGATCCGCAGGGTCAATCTGGAACTAAGCCTCGCTTCGACGGGACGAGGAAGGTGCCATGCGCTGGGTACGTCTCGCAGACCTCAGCTTCCTTGTGGTATTTTCTCCTGAGCAGCTCTGATATTCATCCCTGCTGCGAGGGGAGGGTAGGGGGGCGCAGAATTCAGCATCATGTCCTCCTTCCTGCAGCTGAAACTTCGCCAAAGCCCGAACTTTCCGAGGCGGTGACCATCCGCATACCCATTCGCTCACTGCCCTCGGGAGCGGGGACAGAGAGGTGACCAAGAGTTTCTTTTCCCGGTATACCTTCAACGCGAGGAGGGATTTATTTGGGCTCTTGCGCATCACATGAATCGGTTGGGACGTGAGCAGTCAGTCAGTGCCCGGCGTTTCGTCAAGAATCCCTTCAGGCCGAACCCTGATCACTCTGCGGAGCAGCCAGCCTTGAGGGGCGGGAAGGGCTCAGCCCCTAGCCAGATTGCGCCCTTGCTCCCTTCCCAGGGGCACCGCCAAGCTGAAGAACCTTCTGTGTAGGGCAGGAGCAGATAAGGGCTCAGCTGAGCGGGCTTAGCCCGAGGTGAGCCGGTGCCCGTAGGCCTCGCAGAGCTGCCGCCACCCCGAGGAGCGCCAGGAGCCGGCCTATGCCCGCCGGGTTCAGCGGGAGGTTGTGCCCGCCGCCAGAGCAGCCAAACGGGTGAACGCTGAGGGTTTTCATCTTCTTTTCCCCCGTTTAATGTTGTTAGCATCGGTGTAATTTCAGCTAAGAATCAGCTCGCAGATTGAAAAAAGCGGCCCCAGCCGGGTGTCTTCCCCTTCCCGATATCCTCAGATAGCTTTATCTGAAAGACTTATCTGCCAACTTAATTTCTTACCTAATGCATCCTAATTTACAGGGGCTGCCTAATATCCGTTTTGGTTTGGCTATGTGAATCTGCCCACAAGATGACCCGAAAAGAGGATCTGAATGTCTGACCAGGGAAGGTGAAAGTGGTATTTCGAAAACCTACGAAGCCAAATTGCTATCTAGCATAACAACACTAGAGTTGTTTCATAGAAATCCAATTTGCCTATCAAAAGATCATTAAATTGTGCCGATGACGGAACGACTTGAAACACAGAGGCCTTTCCATACGCTACCGAGTTAATAGATCACCCTTTAAATATAAGCAGATGGAGTCTTGTTTTAAAGGGTGGCAGCTTAAAAGTCCCTGCAGCTGTGACAGCATTAATTTTTCTGAGGGAAAGTATTTGAAGGGCCCACGTTTGCCTACCGGAGTTTTAGCTCCTGTCAAAGGTGTCAATTAAAAAGCGTTTGTTTTGTTTCACTTAATTAGGTTGTTCTGAAATGAATGCCCACATCTGTACCTTTCTCGTCGTGCGTCGGGGTGGCCGTGACGGGGATGTCAAACCACTGCGCCAGGGGGTTGGAGTACCAGACGGTGAGCTCCTCTCCTGGCTGGACATCTCGCAGCGCCCGGTAGAAAATCTGGGAAAGGGAGAAAGGAAACTTCTTCAGGAGTCTTAAGAGGGGAGAGAAATGGCAGAGAGCGGTGCAGGCCGGCCCGGAGCCGCGAGTGGGGTACCTGTCCTCCTGGCAGATCCGCAACAGCCTCCAGTGTCTGCTCTTGGGAGTTTCGGGCAGCCCGGATTAACCCTATCCACTCCAGAGCTGAGCTCCCGGCTTCATCCACTAATTCCCCTCTCACCATCCGCACCTGAAAGACAGGTGTGCCCGCTGTCACTTCC
Source organism: Galbula dea (assembly GCA_013399015.1). Classification (NCBI taxonomy): domain Eukaryota; kingdom Metazoa; phylum Chordata; class Aves; order Piciformes; family Galbulidae; genus Galbula; species Galbula dea. The sequence goes on from VWZX01001666.1 coordinate 800,947, forward strand.
AAGCCAGAAAAATCAGAAAGAAAGCAAAAAGCTTACCTGTCCCCCTCCCTGCCCGCCCGCGCCACCGTGCCCGGCGAGCCCTCCGGGCAGATGTCTGGGCATCGTAGCTCTGAAACAGCTGCCAGAGAATCTCGTTCTGCCTCCTGTTTGACCCTTCCATCCTCACCGACCTTTGGGGAGGACCTTCCTCAACTCGCAGGTGCCTTGGGAGAGCTGCGGCTGGCCTGGAGGGGGTTGCTGCTCTGAGTTGCTGCTCTCTGGTTGCTGCGGCTTACCCTGGAGGGGGTAAGGCTGGGAGAGCCCTGGCCCGTAGGGGACCTGGAGCATTGCGAGGGGAAATGCGATTTTTCCCTTGGGTTGCACTGGCCCAAACGCATCTTGTTCAGTCGCAGCTGCTACATTTATCTTAAAGGTCCATTAAATACCCAGGTAAAACGTTATTTTTTGGAAGTTCTGTGTAGACTCTGAGCCAGCGGAAAACAATTGCGACATACACTACGTGCCGAGAGATGGGGAGGGGGAAAGGGGAGAGGATTCTGCTTAGCTACAAAGTCTCTGTAGCCCCATACTTCATAATCTGCTCGCCCATACAAAGAGAAAATGAAGTGCCCATTCCCTGAATGACCGTGCAATAAAAGTCATCGGAAACAAAACAGTCTAAAGCGACAAACCAAGGGAGCCAGATGAGAAATAAATTTGAGTGGGCTGGCAGAGCGTTTAAAAACAATTAAAGGGCATTAAAAATCCGAGCGGAACGCGTGAGCCGCGGCTGCCCGGGGGGGTAGAAGGATGTCTCTGATCCTCAGCCCTCTGAAGAACCTGGTGGACAGGGCGAGTCTCCTCCTCGCTCCTTCCCAGCTCGGACACAGACTGACCTCGGAGACGGTAGCCGGCCGGGTGGCCGTTTCCCCCTCCCGCTCCGGTTGTTCGCGGCTCCGGAGCTGGTCCGAGGCTTTGCGAGGAGGGTGAGCTGCGCTGGGCTGCCCTGACATCTGCGACCTGCATCCCACTGCCGCCCCCGAGGACCCCCGGACCGATCCCCTCCGGCCCCAGCCAAAGGATAGGAGGGGCACAAAGCTGAGCCAAACGCAGAGATAAACTGGTGCATTTGCCTCTCTCCCTGTTCCTTTTCCGGATAAAACCCGGGGACTGTAAGAGCCTCATGCCCCCTTCTCGCCGGGGCTCCCTGGGCGAGGAGCCAGCCGGGTCACGTCCTGGCCTTGCCGGCAAAGGGGCAATGCCCTCCGGCAGCGGGCACCTGGCACAGGGCTGCGGCGGCTCTTTCATCACGTCTATGTCCAAGGTGGGGACACGTCCGCTCCTCCGGGAGAGCCCTCGGGTTCCCCGGTCTCGCCGAGGAGGCCAGCCGGGCTAGCGGGGCCCGGCGCTGGGGAGGAAGGGGAGAGGGCACGGGCGGGCAGGTTTTCCTGGCAAAGCCGCGAGGAGACATCTCGTGACGCTCTGGAAACTCTTCCCTTTCCTTTCCTGGCTCGCTCTAAGAAGGGAAGATCGAAGAGAAAGGGAAGAAGAGCAACCTCTTCTCCCAAGCCGGATTCCCCCAAGTCAACGGAAAAAAAAAAAAAATCAATGTCCAGCGATGCAGGAGACACCGTAGGAAAATACCTTTTTTTTGGGTCCTGGCTCTCTGCGGTCTGACAGGTACTTGCCCAGTTTGAAGATGCCTGGCACAGGACCCAGCCGCAGCCCGGCCGGGATGCAGCTCTCCGCGCTGACGCTGATGGCCGGAGCCCTGCTGGTTTGCATCTCTGCCTCTGGCTGCGAGCGCTCGGGAACCCCAACTACTTAAGGGGGTCGGAGTGACAGCGGCGGGAGGATGAGCACAGGCGTATCTCCGCCCGCAGAGTGACGCGGCGGTGTGTGGACGCCGGCTTTTGAACGGGAGCAGGAGGGGTACCCCTTGGCAGGGGGATGCTCTGGGGCGCAGAGTTTGGTGAGAGAGTTTGGCTCCTCGAGCAGCTGCGGAGTCCCATCCAAGAGGGTCACATGGAGCCTTTCCCTAACCCTCCTGCATAATCAGGCGGAGTGAATGGCTGGCAGACAATGGGCCAGGCGACCTTCCCATTCCTAAAAATCCAATTTGTCAAGGGCAAAGAAAAGGCGCTGGTGAATCAAAGGTCTGGAGGGACCATTAATCCTCAGCATGGGGTATTGTCCCCAAGACAGTTACGATATTTTAAGTGACAAATCCACTGTATAATTTCTCCATAAATTTTACTTCCTTTTATTGTTCCTCGACAAACCAGTTTTGGAAAATAAGTGACTATTTTAAGTCTACTTGGCTGAGCCTTTTGAGGTTTAATATACTTCAAAGATTTTTAATTCTCTTCCCTTGGCTTTATTGTAAAGGAGATTAAACAAAGAGATGGGGAATGTTTTGAGGACTTGTTAACTTCTATTGATTCCCGGCGTGTGCCATACAGAAATTGGGCAGGTACTTGATGGGAAAACACCAGAAAATACCTACACTTTTTTTTTTTTTTTTTAAAAGAACGACCATATTACCATTTCAGTGGGTTGGTTTCAGGCCAGTAATCTGTTCCGAAGAGCTTTGATCCTTAAGAAGGTTGAATAGAACAAAATATGAGCTGCCGTAGTCCCTGTAAAACGCAAACCGCTGCCCCTGCGAGCGCTGGGGAAGCTGTTGTCTGTAGTCTGTGCGATTAAGAAAGAGAGACAGGAGGAAATAGAGACATACAGCCACCAGGAAAGAGAGAGACACGGCCAGCGGATAACAGAGATGTCTAGCGAACATCGTGCAGCTGGATTTCTCGTTTCAAACATCCACAGGTTCCCCTCCCACATGCAAAATCGCTTGCAACAAGACTGATTTTGGAGGTGGAACCACCAAAAAGCGACTGTAAATAAAGTCGGAATTGATTCCAACAGAGTGTGTCTATGTCCCTCCTCTTCGCATAAATATTTTAATTAAGATACGGCGTGGCTCTAGGGTTAAATCAGCTTATAATTCAGGCCGGGTGAATGTCCCAAGAATTTTTCAGGAGCTGAAAAGGAAAGGTGTGCTGCTTCTTTTCCTATGCACATGCAACAGTCCAGATGTGCCTGTCACGCCAAAGAGTATAGTAACAAATCCTTTTTCCCACTTTCACTTTTATAAACCTTATTCCCTCTAGCAGATTGTCTCCACGCTATACCTGGTAATTCTCCAAGAAGGTTTCTGAACCTTTCTGCTGCATGCAGATTTTATCCAATGTTTTCAGAAGCAATTGCAAAGATGGAGGTTTTGGGCTGGGTTGGTTTTTTTTTTCCTTGTCGTTTTTTTGAGAGTCAGACATAATAAATTTCAAAAGGAAACACGAAAATCTACTCTTAGAGGTGTATCTGCAGATAGATGCCAGGTAACCGAGAGGACTTTTCTCTAGTAACCCCACTTTCTTCAAGTTAACTTTTGTCACGCTGCTTTCGGTGTGATGGTCAGTGCGGGCTTCCCTCTGCATTTGTTTGCCGCCGTCAAGAATGGCACCGTGGAAGCCATGGTCACAGGGATAGATGGGAACTGCGGGCCAGAGCGATATAGAACAGGCTGCGACCCAAGAGTTGATGCTGGTAAAGATGCTCTTTCCCGTCTCCCTGACCAGCACAGCACCGGGAGAGCAATTGCAGCTCAGCCTGGCAAGTTACCGTTGCTGCTGCGATGACTTTTGTCCACGCGGGTTGCCGTTTGCCCCCGTCCCTCCGAGCCCGCTGCCCTCCGCAAAGGTACTGCCGCCCGCTCACAGCCACGAGCACTGAATTGTCAACATCCCTGCGGAGACCAGCGGACAGCGAGGGGCTGACCACCCTGAAACCGCCTGTTCCACCTTCGGTGTCGCCCGCGGGCGCGGAACGGGGAGCGCGTGGCTCCGGGCGGCAAGGGGATGGGGACAGCAACGGGACAGGGAGCTGCTGCCTTCTGCTCCGGGAGCTGCTGGCCGGCTCTGAGCTCCCGTGGGCGTGGATGTGTTTTTAGTAATGATAAGTATTGGCGCTCATAGGAGATAAATGTCGCGCCTCCTCCCGCAGCATCAATGATCATCGATCGCATCTCTCCGGGGTGCAATGGCAGGGACCGTCCCGGCAGCGGTGGATCCTTTCACTCCGGGAACGGGAAGGGTGGAGGGGCGGGGGGGGAAAGGATTTGGGGAACTGAAGATGACCCCTTTGATCAGTGAGCTGAATGGGGGGAAAAAAGATAAACAAGAAGTTGAGGGCAATAAATTTAAGCCATGAACATGTCTCTGTAACCTCTGGCCTGGCCACTTGACGATGAGACCGGGTTAAAATTCTGAGAGCCGCAGAGGTAGAGAGAGGGCTTTTAAGGCGACCAAGGTACCCTACTGCTCCGCCTCGGGAGCTGCTCCCTCCCGGGCCTTAATGAGTCAAAAAGCGTGAACGACACGCGAACAATTTTATCAATAGGACCATGTAAAGGCCGACTGTGAGGAAAGTTATTTATTAATATAGCCGATTGTGGCTGGTTCCCATCCACTCAGAAAAGAAAAGCCCTTGCTCTGGAAGCATTCACACCAGTTCTCCAATTTTTATTCTGTCCTGTGGCTCAAAGTTGAAGTTCCCCAAGTGAAATAAATTGTCCACAAAAGAGGAAAGGAACCACATTTTCTTTTATTTTTCCTTCCCTAAAAAGGAAGGGTGAAACCGATCTAATGTGCCCACTGGAGCAAGATGCAGCATGAAAGGCCGGGTGTTAAAAGTAAAAGCAGCCTTTGGAGCAAATGGGATGGAAAATTAAATGAAATTAAATAGCTTGAACGACCGTATTGTCCCTTATTAAAAAGACACATTAATTACATGGTTTCAGCTTTATTCAAAGACAATGTTTAGACTCAATCAAAACATTCCAGTATCGCTCTTTATATACTTAAACCGGGCTACCAGAGGCACCATTAAAGAGAGATCACTTTTGCCCAGAGATGCGATGAAAGTTATTTTCCTCGGCGGCCCTTATTTATGCCCACCGCTGAACTGCCGGTGCCCCTGAATAACACTTTGGCACACTGTTCTCCCTGATTTAACAGGTTGCCCCATAATGAGGCATGAATGTTAAGGAACAACAGTCATCCAAAGAGGCACAGTTGCAGGGAGCAATGTCCCACCAGGGAGCTCCATTCAAACCATCAAACCGCTCCAGCACAGAGAAGGTTCAACACCACATTCAGACCAGCATGAATGCCTGTATACAGGGTCCGGCTCATTATGCCGCCGAGCATCGCAGCGGAGGCTTGAACAAAATGCTGCAAGTTCATTCAGCAGGCCATACTCCGACGGGGCCGCCCAGCCGGCGGCTCCCGGAGTGACCTTTTTCCCAAATGGCTTTGCCCCGCCGAGCTGGCCCTTCCCGGGCTGAGGGATGGGCTGGTCCCGTGGCTCCGCCACCGCTCCTCCGCAAGGCGATGGGGTTGCAAGGCAGTAGGTGGAGGGCAGGGGAGAAGCCTTGCTGAGACCCTAAAACACGGATATCCCCTTTAAACCGGCCGAAGAGCTCGACATGAATCTCTTCTCTTCTCTTCTCTTCTCTTCTCTTCTCTTNTTTTGCAACTTCTATTTCTTCCTCAATTTCGCTCACTTGCACTCCTTCCGCCACTCCCTCTCAAATCTTCTTCACTTCTTTCTCTTCCTTTCCATCGCATCCGTTCCTTCCCCGTGACACTGCCCACCGCCGCCTCCTCCCCGCCGCGGCGCTGCCGCTGCCCGGTGCCCGGTGCTGCTGCGGGCGGGGTCGGTTGGCGGGGCCGGGGGGCTGCAGACCGGGCCTGCGGCCCCCNTCCTCTCCTTTCCTATCCTCTCCTCTCTCCTCTCCCTCCATTATCCCTTCCCTTCCCTTCCCTTCCCTTCCCTTCCCT